>QRFJ01000709.1:98683-322327 GCA_006176705.1 Cocos nucifera
CTGAAAGATACTTAGGTATTATTTCAGAGGAAGTAGAGAAAATGTTCCTCGTAGGTAATGGTGCTCATGGTGATGATCCCAAAACCTACAACGAGGCGATATCAGATATCGACTCCGAGAAATGGCTAGAGGCAATGCAGTCAGAAATTGACTCGATGCACTCAAACCAAGTCTGGACCTTGGTAGATCCACCAGAAGGTATAGTACCTATTGGGTGTAAATGGATCTTCAAGAGAAAGATTGGTGCAGATGGGAATGTGGAGACATTCAAGGCTAGACTAGTGGCAAAAGGTTATAGTCAACGCGAAGGCATTGACTATCAGGATACCTTTTCCCAGTGGCTATGCTAAAATCCATCCGCACATTGCTTGCCGTTGCAGCCTATTTCGATTATGAAATATGGCAAATGGACGTGAAAATGGCATTCTTAAATGGATATCTTGAGGAAGATATCTATATGGAACAGCCGCTAGGTTTCACATCCAGTGATACTGATCACAAGGTTTGCAAGCTGCAAAGGTCCATATATGGACTTAAGCAAGCATCTCGGAGCTGGAACACTCATTTCAATGATGTGATCAAAATGTTTGGTTTCATCAAAAATGAAGAGGAACCATGTGTTTTCAAAAAGGTCAGTGGGAGCGCTGTTGTCTTCCTCGTATTGTACGTGGATGACATCCTCCTTATTGGGAATGATATTCCCATGATTGACAACAGTCAAATTATGGTTGTCCAAGGAATTCTCCATGAAAGACCTAGGTGAAGCATCCTTTATTCTAGGAATTAAGGTCTATAGGGATAGACCGAATAGGATGCTAGGACTTTCACAGAAGATGTACATAGAGAAAGTACTAAAGAGGTTTAGTATGGAAAACTCTAAGAGGGGATTAATACCCTTCAGACATGGTATTCATCTTTCCAAGAAGATGTGCCCTAGCACACCTGAGGAAATAGAACGCATGAGCAAGATCCCTTATGCTTCTGCAATAGGGAGCCTCATGTATGCCATGCTATGTACACGACCTGATATAGCCCATGCTGTGAGTGTCACAAGCAGATATCAGTCAAATCCAGGTGAAGAACACTGGACTTCTGTGAAATGTATCCTTAAGTACTTGAGAAGAACTAAGGATATGATGTTGGTCTTTGGTAATGGAGAACTCCAAGTCCAGGGATACACAGACTCGATTTCATGTCCGATATAGATGATCGAAAGTCGACATCTGGGAGTCTGTTTGTGTGCAATGGTGGTGCTGTCAGCTGGAAGAGTTCCAAGCAAACCATGTGATAGCAGATTCCACCATGGAAGCAGAATATATCGCTGCATCAGAGGCTGCGAAGGAAGCATTCTGGTACAAGAAGTTTGCTGCAGAAATTGGAGTAATGCCATCAGATGCCATTCCTCTATACTGCGACAACAATGGCGCCATAGCCCTTGCTAAGGAGC
Source organism: Cocos nucifera (assembly GCA_006176705.1). NCBI lineage: Eukaryota > Viridiplantae > Streptophyta > Magnoliopsida > Arecales > Arecaceae > Cocos > Cocos nucifera. Next base: position 100,131 of record QRFJ01000709.1, read on the forward strand.
CGAGGTCTCACCAGAAATCCAAGCACATTGAGCGGCGATACCACCTCATCCGCGATTACCTCGAGAAGGGTTACGTGTCGAGGTCAAGAGAGTCAACTCCACAGATAATGTGGCAGACCCACTTACAAAGCCGTTGGGCCAGCAGAAGATCGAAGCCCACCTTGAGAAGATGGGACTTAGACTTGTAGCCAATTGGCTTTAGGACAAGTGGGAGATTGTTAGATATATGTGCCCTAGAAGCCAGAATTGGCTGACACTTGTAATACACTTCTAGGGGCAAAATTATAATTTTGACTAATAATCAATAAAATGGGTTATTTTCTATCACATATGTGTATTTAGTGTCTGTGATACATCCTTTGAGTTAATGGTAATGATAATTCATATTTTCAAGAGTTGAAAATTTAAGACATGAATAATCATTATTAACTCATAAAATGCTCCCGACCATAGGATCATCACGAGGATGGTGATTGATCCGAAAGGTTGGTGTACAATCGCTTCTCTTTAGTAGATGAGTCTTGAGTCTACGGTGTGGAGACACCGGAGCGAGAGTACAGGTACTCGTTAGAGAACGAGGGCACTGAGCGTGACCACCTCGAGTAGTCATTAGGGAAGTCTACCTTCTCGTCAATGACTGACTCGATGCTGCAGTAGTGTGTCTGGTTCTTTGACCTGAGGTGCATCGGCAGTTCACCTTGAGGGTGTTATAGTTTGACTACACCATTACTCGGTCTCCTAGCCATATGGAACCCTGAGGTGTATGTTGGCTATAGCATGTTCATTGTAGGAACTGGATTGCATCAAGATGGAATCTATCTACCTCGGTGGTAGAGGAGCAGCCCTATGATGATCATGAGAATCAAGTCCAGAAGTCCCATGGCCATGGCAGAGTGAAATAATAGAAAGAGTTTCTATTTAGATTTTCACATCGGACTTGAATCGAATGATTACATCATATGACAGAGACTAGGGTTTGACGAGTTCACCTTAACCCTAATCTGATCGGGGCTCAAGATAGAAGAACTTAATCACACAGGTAGCTGCACCAAGAGGTTCGCATTCAGCTCTGATGGGTTGCCACCATATACTGCTAGGTGTCACTGGTGGATTTTGGGAGCAATTAGAATGATTTAGATGATCGATCATTCTAGCTGTTCGAATCAGAAGAGTTCTGATCCATCGAAAGGAGTTTCGATGATGTCGATGATAGAGATCATGACATATCCCATTACCATACAGAACTGAACCTAACTGGGTCACACAAACAAGGGTTTGAATCTGGTGATCATCAATTGAACTGATCTAGTTCAATTGATCTGAATGAGATTCAATTAGGTTCAAGGAAAATCGTGCTAGCACTCGATTGAACCTAACGTTCTTCTTTTACTATCATAAATAAGTTGTCCTGACTGAGCCAAAGGAGTTTGTGCTCAATCAGAGGCCTTCATATGGTGGTCTGACTGGAGGTTGTCCAAGTCAGAAAAGGTTGTCTTATTTTGTAAGACATTACCTGCCATTTTTGGTCACCTGCCATTTCTTGTTCTTTGACTTTGGTCAAAAGTCTACCTTTGACTGGTCAAATGTTGACCATTGACACTTTGACTTTTGACCACATGTCATGCACCTATTGGAGAGCTGGTGGGGGCCTGTCCCCCTGCCAGAACCTGGCAAGGAGGAGGGCGCACGCCACCCTTGGCGTGTGCCCAAGTTGGAGGCGCCTAGGAGTCCCTTTGGACAAGGACTCCATCTCCTTTTTGGATTCCAATTAGAGTTCTCCTAAGAACCAACTTTGACTGGTCTTAGGCACCCTCTAAGGAGGAATCCAGGGGACTCTATTCCCACCAATCAGATTTAGATCTGATTTCACAAAGGGTTGTGATTGGTTGGGAAGAAGAGGAGTTGGATCACAGCTAGTCTATAAATAAGACCCTGCGCCCAACTCAAAGAGAATTGAAAATTCCCATGCCCCAAGGCTGCCTCTCCCCTCTTCCTCCATGCCAAACCCACCTTCTCCCTCTCCTCTCCACGTCCAAAAGGAGTTTTGGACCTTGGTTGGTGCGAATCCAGATCAAAGAAAGGCGACTGAAAGCTAGAAGGCTGCGCTGCTGCAAAGGACGACTGCTGATCTTCAAAAGGAGTTTTGAAGATCCTCCAGATCAGATCCAGATCTGAATTTTTGGAGATGTGATAGAGAAGAAGAGGATCTCTAGATCCAGCCTGAGTGGATACCGGTAGAGGCCAGGCACTTGCGTGGCTAGATCCAGAACCTTCCGCTGCAACAGGATCATCAACGGGTAATAGGATTACCCACTTCAAGGTAAATTAAATTTGATTTAATTTATCTAATTTTATTTTAATTTTTAAAATAATAAGAATCAGATCTAAAATATCTTAGATCTGATTAGATCAAAGAGAAAAATTTTTGAAATATATCTCTTGATCTGATCAGATCTGAACGAACTGATCAAAATAGATTTCCTACAATTTCTACTAAGTTTAAATAAATTAATGGAGCAGTTTTTTCATGGTTACTTCTGTTAGAAATTTCTCCACAGCAAAGATAACATACAAACTCCAATTAAGAGCTTACTTGTTCTAACGACTAATTCAAACATTTTCCAAAACTGAGACAATAGCCAAACAAGCTTTACAGATCTTTACCTTTTCATCTGCGGTACTCTGATCCTTTTGAAAATCTATTCACACCCAATGAATTTTATCCCTTCAGGTGAATCATCTAGCACTACTACAAAAAAGGACTATGGCAGCGGTTTGTAACCACTAACCGCTGCCATAGCCCAAAAAACTGCTGCCATATGCTATGGCAGTGGTTGTTGTAGTGGTTATTAGAATCGCTACCATAAATGACCTATTACAGTGATTTACAAATCATTGTAAGAGATCGATCTATCACAGTGGTTATGTAATTGCTGCAAGAGATCGATCTATCGCAGTGGTTATGTAACCACTGCTATAGATATCCTTTGATGCCATAACATAACCGCTGCCATAGGTAATATAGCAGCGATTTCTTAACCGCTGCCGTAGGTCTAGTGTAGTGGTTGGCATCGGACCTATAGTAGTGGTTCGTATAGATATGGCAGTAGTTATAAAATCACTACCATAGATCTTGAATAATTAAAAAAAATAAAATTTTTTTTTTATATATTTTATCTGATAAATATAGATATAATATAAAAAAATATAATAAATATAAAAATTATTCTAAAATATTAAAATTTTATTATCAAATAAAATTTATTATAATATTTTTAAAAAAATAAAATACATCAAAAATCTCCTAAATCTACATCATCGTCATCATCATCATCGTCACCGAGAGCCGGAGCTTGAGCTTGAGCTGGAGTCAGAGCCAGAGCTGAAGCTGGAATGTAGGCCAACATATCATCGAAGCCCGTGACTTTAAAATACGCACTGAGCATCGACATCATATCTCTCACGATGCCCTCCAAATGAGATGCATGCTCCTCAGCCCGATCTACCCGCATCGCAGCATGATCTGCCCGTACCAATGCCTCCTCAAGCTCCTCCTGACTAACAACATCAAAAGTCTATAAGGAGATGCTCGCCTCGGATTAGTAGCTCGTCGGCGTATGTCCGGGCCTGCATCGGATCCTTCCAGAGTGCTCAGGCCCCAAGACCTAAGATAGATGGTCATGGGGCCCAGAGGTATCCGAGCCCTTGCTCGCGAGTGCATCTAACTGATCCTATAATTATAAATTCAAATAAAATTTTATAAAAAAGTACTATAATACTAATCATATATACTAATATATTTAATACTTATAAAAATACGTTCGATCGTGGCGTTCATCGACCTGCCCATCTTGTTCGTACGGCTGGATTGAAAGATCTCGCTATGACTAGACATCACTCCATCTCTCATCAGCTATAACAAAGAATAAATTTATCAGACAGATAATAAAAAATATAAATTCAATTTATCTAGTGAGATTTAGAATTAATTACCTCTCTATGCATATGACTGGTCATAGACTCGTGGCCTAGAGTGTGCGTATACTCCTGGGCTATACAGTTCTCCCAATTCTAACGAGAGATAGCCTAACAAGTATTCAAATAAATAATAAATATCTAAAAAATATTTAAATAAAATTTTAAGCATATTAAAAAATTCAAAAGTTAAAAATTTTATCTTAAACTCCTGGCTTCTCTAGTGTCTAACCATCCTCTCCCACTGACTCAGAGGATAGTCCTATATCCAGGGAACAAGCTTCTCTGGAGTGTCTCATTGGTGCTTGAGCCATCCTCTATAGAGTTTGACCTTGTAACCCTGGTACAACTTTTTGATCTTCTTCAATCAGGTATCTCCAGCCCTCTCGTGATCAAGAAAGTCATACCTCCTCTCTACAAATTTATCAAAAATTAGTTACAAAATTATTCTAATCAAACATATATAGTGTAAACATATAAAATGCATAAATATAACTAAGATGCACGTACTTACCCATATCTCCTCCCATACCTAATTTCTAATGGCATCATCCATCAAATGTCAGTCTCTAGTCTCTACGAAAATGATGTCCGATCTCCGCATAAGCACTCCAAAAAAGAAATGCATCTTCCATGCGGTCTCCCCTACCGGCATTCTCTCCACATCATACTGCACCATCACCTGATGCTGGCGGTTTCACACGTGTGCCATACGTGTGGGACCACAAACTATCCAGCTGGATGATGCACCTGCAATGCAAATACGTTATGCAAATATATAAATGTACAAATACTATATAAAAAATAAAGTTATGTTAATATAATAAAAATGTACAATCAGATGCCTGCAACGGTAGAGGCTCAGCTGCCAGTGGAGTAGATGCCGTTGATGGAGTAGATGCGGATGGTGAAGGTCCCTGAGCAGTCGATGACGAGGTGGACGGAGTATGCTCCGATTGCTCCTCGGATTCTGAACTACGCATAATCCGCTGAGAGGTAGGGGTGAAAGCTAGATGGCATTTCGGTGCCATCATGACCTGCAACGTTAATGAACATTAATCAATATAACATCGTGACATATCAAATTCTATTTTCTCGAAAGCTAAGCCAGCACCATGCCTGAGACATCCGGCTAGGGTCCTTCCTCAGTTGGCTCGATCATGGCCTGAGCCGGCTCGACTATATATTCGAGCTGGCTCGACTGTGTGCCATCCCCTCGATCACTCCCTCTCTCGATCTCTATCGTCGGCGACGGCAGTAAGGCCAAACCCTTCCCTCCTAGCTTTTCCATCTCTCGATCTTCCTCTCTCCCTCTCTCGATCTCCCTCGCTAGTGAGGTCGGATCCCATCCTTTCCTCTCTCACTCTCTTGATCTCCCTCGTCAGCAAGGCCGGACCCCATCCCTCCTAATGATGCCGACAAGGTCGGACCCCCTCCCTCCCTCTCTTGCTCTTCTCGATCTTCCACTCTCCCTCTCTCGATCTCCCTCGTCAGCGAGGCCGGACCCCCTCCCTCCTAATGATGGTGGCGAGGTCGGATCCCTCCCTTCCTCTCTCAAGTTTCCTCTCTCAAGTACAAACCCATCGGATATTCAGATTTAGATCCGATATCAGTAACTAAAATTGGGTCCAAATGAATATTTAGATTTTAATCTGAACCCAACCCATTGACAGATCTAGTCCATAGTTGCTGACATGGCACGGTCCAAGGCTATCGCCACGACACAGCCCAAAAACTATGGCATGCAGACGATTATAATATTTATAATAAATATTTATAATATTTATTATAAATATTTTATAAATTATTATAAATATACATGATTAATAAATAATACTATAAAATTAAAAAAAAATTATACCTATGGCTATAGAGAGCGAATCGCATTGAAAGCTTTAAGAGTCGGTGGCGACGATGCTAGAGGAGGACGATGGCACTAGAGATAACCTACGAAATAAAAGCAAGATAGTGAGATAGAGAAGAGAGAAAAAGAGAAAAAAGAGAGAGCAGAGGCAGCTGGGGATGGGGCCAGGGGAGGGGGGCATAGTGACGAGGAGGTCGAAGGAGGCTTCGTTTACTCGATCGAAGAAGGGTCAGAATGGTAGTTGGTGGTGAGAGGGTTTCGTGGGGGCCGAAGGAGGGTCAAATGGGGGTTCGTCAGAGGGGAAGCTTCACTAGGGACCAAGGGAGGATCGAATGAAGGGGTGGGGGGGTGGGGTTTTGTGGGGGGGCGAGTGAGCATGGAGGGGGGTTCATCGGAGGGGGGGTTCGTGGGGGGTCGAGGGAGGGTCGGATTGGGGTTCGCCAGAGGAAGGATTCGCTGGGGATCGAGGGAGGGTCGGATGGAGGGTGGGGGGTCGAGTGCGGGGTGGCGGGGTGGCGGGGTGGCGAGGAGAGGCGGTCGGGGATGGGGGGCCATAGAGGGAGGCGGCCGAGGATGGAGGTCCATAGAGGAAGGGGGAAGGAGGGGCGACACCGACCGGGGGGGAGGAGGGGCGACGCCGGTCGGGGGGAGAAGGGGCGACGTCAGCTCGGGAGGGAGGAGCCTCATCGAAGACGAAGAGGAGGAGGAGAGAGAAAGCGAGAGAGATTGAGCATGCATGGAAGAGAAGGAAAAATTTAAAAATTTTTAACCTAATCTATGGTAGCGGTTATCGAACCACTGCCATAGATCTATGGTAGTGGTTATCCAAAACAGCTGCCATAGATTTGATCTATAGCAGCAGTTTTTGATAACCACTGCCATAGATGAAAAATAATTTTTTTTTTATTTTTTTTTAAATATTATATAATTTTAAAATTTAATGTCCATCTTCATCATTCATTATCTAAATAATTATCATTAGAGTGTCATCGCAAAAGGTCGCCTCGATCCGATGGCCCTAGCTTCATCGATCAAAAAAATTTGATTTCGACGATCATGAACGATGATGCGATGATCTGATAGATGGAGATCTTTGATGGATCTAAAAATCTACAACGATGATCTCAGTGATGTTTGTAGCATACTATCAAAGTTTCACTTCAATCGAATATCATCATCATGATCAATTTAGTACGAAATTATTTCGACCGTTAAATTAGAAACAAGCGATCAAAAGATTAAATGACATCAATTATGAGATAATTTTTTAGTTAAATGATCTTTATTATAATTTTAAATATTTTATACAATGATGGTAGTAAAATTTAAATTATTTTTATATAAATTATTTATGTTAAGTAGATATTGCAAAAGCACGAGCATAACAATTAGTGAAGTTTCAGAATGGTTATCAGGAGACGTATAGTTTTAGATCGTTCTTCATCTCACAAGTTGAATTTTATAATCACCATCATAAAAAATGATTAAAGTAGTAGTCAAGATCATTTATAAAAAAAATTATCTCATAATCGGATACCGTTTGGTCCTTTGATCAATCGTTTATCATTTAACGGTTGAAACTAATCTATACTAAATGGACCAAGATAACGATATCTGATTGAAGTGAAACTTTGATAGTATGCTACAAACATCACCAAGATCATCGTTGCAGGTTTTCGAATCCATTGGAGGTCTCCATCTATCAGATTATTGCATCATCGTTCATGGTCATCGAAATCAAATTTTTTTGATCGACGAAGCTAGGGCCATCAGATCGAGGCAACCTTTTGTGATGACACTCTAATAATAATTATTTAGATAATGAACGGTGAAGATGAACATTAAATTTTAAAATTATATAATATTTAAAGAAAAAAATATATGGCAGCGGTTACAATTAACCACTGCCATAAATCAGATTATAGCAGTAGTTCTTACTAACGGCTACTATAGGTCTGACTTATGGCAGCGGTTATAATGAACTACTACTATAGGTCGACATACGATAGTGGTTTTTTATAATCACTGCTATAGGTCCAACCTACGGTAGCGATTTTCGTTAACTACTGCTATATGTCGAACCTATAGCAGCGGTTATAAAAACTGCTGCTATAGATCCGACCTATAGCAGCGGTTAACGAAAATCACTGTTGTAGGTGCTATGACAGCAATTTCAAAAATCGCTACCATAGTAAGCGCTGTCATAGGCCATTTTTGTAGTAGTGTAGTATCCATACACTATTGATTTTCATGATCTTCAATTTGGATTATATAACTCCAAGCCACTTCTCACAGTCAGATCATTGCATTACATCCTTATAGGTGATCGAATTCTTATTGTTCTCATCAAGCTCAATAGGGTCGCCGTCCCAAACCTAGATATTGAAATATCTATCCGGCTAATGCGGTACTTTATCAAATCTTTTTAAGCGTGCCACTTGAATGGGCTCCAGGTTTGATCTGATCAAATCTGATTCTGTAGGTTTACTAAATTATGTCAGTTCTTTTCTAGCAATCAAACTTTTTTAAGTTTAACTTAAAGGCATCAGTTCCTTCTCTAAGAAACTTTTTTCCAAAAGGAATGCCCTATTACTGATGAACATCTGATGTTCTTCAGTATGGTAGAGTTAATAACCCTCAAACACCTATTAGACCAAGATCCAAGTTTATCTGTATGCAAACTTATGACATAGGTCGATCAACCCTAAATCCGAAGGTGAAAAAGTCTATGTCTATGCCCAATCCATATCCATATGGAGATTTATAATAGATTTACTCAGTATATATTCAGAGTAAAACTAGTAGTCACAATAGCACAATCCTGAAATAGGCAGACAAGTAAACCTTATTATGGATTGAACTATGTCTAACAAAGTTCAACTTCTTCTTTTAGATACACTATGTTCCAAAAAAAAATTTACTGAGAGAGAATCCTATTCTCTCTTAGATATGTCACAAACTCACTGGATAAGTATTCGCCTCTTCGAACTGATCGAAGAGTTTCAATACTATTTTCAGTTTGTTCTCCTATTTCATTATTAAATCATTTGAACATTTCAAATGATTCAAACCAGACGCTCCCATGCTAAGATAGGTCGTCCATAATGAAATATTAATATCTTCCTTTGGCACTTAAGTTCATAGGTCCATATACATCACTATTTATGAGACTTAAAACTTTATCAACTCCTTCACCTTTTCCAATAAAAGATGACTTTGTCATTTTTCCAAGAAGATAAGACTCACAGGTTATCAATGATTCACAATCATTAATGTCAAGATTTTTCTCTCAAGCTAACCTATTTATCTTGTTCTTGTCAAAATGACTAAGTCTATAATGCCAAATATAGGCATCTATGACATAATCTAACTTGGATATTTATTAAATATGTACATTACACTTAACAAGCTGTATAGATGTTAAATATCATTTTTATTATCATGTATTATTATAATATTATTCATAATAATATCATAATAATCTTTTTTATTGATAAATGTTAACCATCTTTAATCGGAAGGTCAACAAAGATCATATTTATCAAAAACAATGGACAATGGTGACAATCACTCAAAATGACATCTTTTGAAAATAAGCTTGATAATTTCTAAAGCTAAGATTGGAATAAGACTTCCATCCCTAACATTCAGATATCTCTCACCATTTTCAAACATTCTACTTTCCAATAGTCCTTGCAATAAATTACATAAGACCACCAGTATCTAATACCCAGGTAGTAGAATTACATATAGAGAAATTTTAAGATGTTATCATATAACATCCTTAATGAACAACTCTTACTCCTTTCTCTTGTTCAGCCTGTTATGGTTAAAGGAAGCAAGACAATTCTTCTTTCTATGATCCAGCTTCTAACAGTAGAAACAATATGCCTGATTTGGATCAATTTTGGACTAATTATTTTAACTGGGCTTAGAAGCCCCAATACGAATCCATTCGTACTACTGAATCAAATTCAACTTTTGATACTAATTATCGAAGTTGGGTCCCATAAGTTATCACTGTCTAATAATGATTAGAGCAATTAAGGTTTATCCTTATTCTGAGAAAAGAGAACAATGACCTAAGTATATGAATTATTTTAAGCCTAGAGACTTGGACTTTAGTCTAAAAATTTTTCCACTATTTTATTCAAATTGGTAGCCTCTACCTCCAATTTAGAAAATTACTTTAATTCTCTAGTAGGTACTAGAATCCACATAGATTGTATATGAGCCCAACGTTGGTTGGCCAACCCATGTACATCTAAGGATAGGTTCATAATCAATTATTTTTTTAAATATTTTTTAGTAATTTAATTTTGCTCTAGAAACCTAATCAGTAGACTTTGGCCTCCACTATAAGGATTTGGTTAGGTCCAACCATTAACATGATTATATTTGGTACATCTAACCAACAAATGATTAGGCCTAACTTTGGTTAGCCAACCTAACCATCATTAGAGAGACACTTCCAAGTTATCATATTATGAATGATAATTCTATTAGTCAATAAGCACCAGGCCTTTGGGCCTCCAATGATTATTGAGTTAATGGATCCATTATCATCCAACTTAATGGAAGACTATGACTCAATTATCTCCATAACTTTATCATTTTAAGGATCTAATAATTTTAAAGGACTTAAATTATTAGTAATTTAAGGATAGAAAGAATATGGACCAATTTGCTCCTACTGACTTCACCAAGTCAAGTCCTCCCACTGACTTCATCGATAAGGACTAGGATCAATTTCAGTCCATGGGCACCTAGATCAATCTTACTGAATAAAATCAGTCCCACTAATTTTCTATGTGATATGGGTTAGCACGAATCAATGAGCAACCTAATCAAAATCTAATTAACCATATTGGCCAAGTAAGTGAGATCGGTGGAAGGGTCTGCCAAGGCTTGCCTTAGACACCATCAAAAATGGCTAGGTAAGAGGACTACCAATTAAAAACCATCAGTCTGGGATGCCAGACTTACCTCAGACACCAATCGATTTATCAGTTTTGATTTGGTTTGCCTAAAGACTCAGGCTCGACCATTGAGCCACGATCAGTATCCATTTGTTAGATATATGGACTTTGATCAACTACAACTATTGAATCGATCTAAAGAAATGACCTAATCCTAATTAACTATTAATTAGATTTGATAAATTTCTTAAGTAAGTCCATATTTAATCTAACCTTAGGTCTAACCCAGTTAAGAACCTGATCAAAGCTAACCTATTATCCATTAATCCATGTTTTATGAAATTATCTTAGGATCTTCAAATCACAAACCTAGATCCTAAATAATCACTTAATTCTCAATTAAGTTCAAGCTTTTGAGTTTTGGGTTTATAGTTTTGGGTTTATGGAACCTCAGAACTAATTTCAGATTTGATCATTTGAAACATTTTTAAATTGTAAATAGTTTACATTGAATCATATTCAATATATGATTTTAGATATGATTTGTTTTAATATTTTGATTATATCCTAAGGTTTCGAATCTAAGTTTTGTAGAAAGTATGTTCTCAATTTAAATTCTACAAAACAAGTATGTCATGCATATTCCAGATTCAAAACAAAAATTACATATCAATATATGCAATAAGAGGATCTAGATCTAAACATAAAACACATCATATAAATCAAATCATTAAATATTTAAAATTAGATTTAAAATCTAAAAATAAATCATAAATTATTTTAGATCTCATCTAACATATTTATGATTTAGATTATTTGGATCAGCACATACTAGGATAACCTTTCCATTGTAAGGGATTAACCTTATAACAGGACAACCTTATGGCATTATATGCGATCTGATATTATTTAGATCTAATCTAAATAATCTAAAATAGATCTAATATCTATTTAGTTTTAGATTTAAAATAAAAAAATAAATCATAAATTTTTTAGATCTAATCTAAATAATTCATGATTCACATTCAGATCAGCACATACTAGGACAACCTTTTTATTGTAAGGGATTAATCTTACAACAGGATAACCTTATGGCAGTATGTGCAATTTTTAATTAATTTTAATTTTTAGATTTATCCTCAAGCATATATGAACATGCTATAAAAGAACTTGGATGCTCTGATACCACTGATGAAAAATATGCAGGGTTTCATGCATGAATTTCAAAAACTTTTTTGAAAATAACACAGCGAAACATGCAGATTAAACCATTTAATCTATAAATGCATGTAATCAAATTACTAAACCCTACAACTAAGACCTATAACATGTCATAATGCATTCTAAATCTGAAATTAAAAGAGTTTGGTATTGATCAAATCAATACCCTAGATCTAGAACTATTCTAAATCTAAAATCTAGATCACATCTAGGTGAGAAGAGAGATCATATCTCTTACCTTGCATGGGTCGAGAACTCCATGGTTGATTTTTATTGTTATCTTTAGAGCCACACATGCTTCCAACCTCTACAGGAGAACCACACGAGATTGCAACAAATCGAAGATTCGTTGAATGAAGATTCGCTCGAAGTGCTAGCTTCTCGTGGATCCCTTCAGATGGTTAATCTAAATTTATTCTTTGGATCCCTTGGATATTTCAAGAGATGAAGAATAAGAGGAGAATTAGGAAAGAAATTCTTTGGATCTTTCATAAATCAAAAATAAAATACATTAGAAAAGAGTCCTAAGATAAGATAAATCTTCTCTTTCAGGATATCAATGACTGATATCCTGAAAACATCCTTATGCTAGGACAAAGGGAAGATCTTCTCTCCTATACTTTTCTCATATTTTTAGATCTTACACACTCTGATTTTTTTCATAAAAAAATCATACAAAATATAGAGAAGAAGGATTCTTAAAGAAATCCTAAGGGAAGACCATCTTCTCTTTTTGTTCTCTCATCGGGACATGATCAGATTATGTTCAAAATTGATCTTCATGCCCCAACATCTTGGAGCACAGATCCCTACACCCTCATCCTCTCTCTCTTAGATTTTTATCATATAAAAATCATATGAAATAAATAAGAGAAAAATACTTAAAAGAAAAATAAAGAGAAGATAATCTTCTCTTACCTTTTGATATCCAAAAGAAAGGGCCTTCTCCAAGATAATTGGTGCTCCTAATCTCCATGCCAAATATCCTTTTTCTTCTAGTTTTATCATGGAAATCTTGGGATTTTTCATGTTCATAACCTATTAAATAGGAGGAGAGATAATTTGAATGGAAGACTAGGTCAAAAACTAGTCAAATAAGGCATCTATGGAGGCGTCCAACTCTTGGATGCCTCCCAGCTTATTTGCATGAATAATCCACATGAAAGAGAGAGCAACGGGCATGGAAAAAATCCAAGATATCAGGCATACAAAAAAAAAACTTGACATGGGAAAGCAAGGAGCAAAAGGAATGTAGGTGTTTTAGTTTGTATGGACTCTATCAAATAGAATCCAATCCAAAACAACTTTTCAAAATGAACCAAATCAGATTTGATTCAAATTAAATCAGATATGGGGCATGGGAAATAAAATTAGGTCGGCATTGGAGATAATTTGCATAAGGAAAAAAACAAGGAATTCTAGTCTAACTAGGATTCTCATGTATTAATTAGGTCAAACTAATTTTTAACCTAATTAAAATAAGATTAATGCAAGCCTAATTATAGATGATCCTAGTCCAACTAGGAATCTAATTAAGTTAGATTTAAATTATATTTAAATTTGATTTAAATTATATTTAAATCTAATTTAAATCCTAACTCAATTATGAATTAGGTGCACTCAAATCCTAGTCCAACTAGAAATTATTTTTTTCTTACAATTGGCTTATCCAATAAATCAATTAAGCTTAATCTAATTAATTTTAAATCAATTCTAATTGAATTTAATTCAATTAGACTTGATCTCAATCTGATTGCTCAATCAAATTGAGTCAATTAGCAATTCAATTACTAATCAATCCACCTGCAATACTTGTATTAAGTCAAACATCAATCACATTGAATGTTTAACCTTAAAATGATTCTCAATCATCGATTAACCATTTGATTAAGTTATAACCTCTTATGTGTGTGATCTTATAGGTTCAAACCTAAGCTGGTAGTACAAAAATCAATTTTTATACTAGTCGAAGTAACCATCTAGCAATAGTTTCTGACATCCGGATAGGTTGAATATATGTAAAGCAACATTCTTAGAATCCTGACCCATGGTTACCGTATAATTCATCCCTTTGACTAATAATGCTCAAGATGACTTTGAGCATGCTGTCAATCACTCATACAAGTCATCTCTATTGTGTTTCAAAATTTTGCAAATCTTGTGACTCCTCACGAGGATTATCCAGGCCTAAGTTTTGCTAAATTGAAATACAACGAGACATTCTCTTTCTGAAGCTAATTAAGAGTGGTCAATCCCATCTTGACTCACACACCGACTTCATAAGTACTTGACTGCACTCAAAAATCTTCTGAACCTATATTAAAAATACAGGCAGTGCAGTACTAAAGTACAGTGAGTTGCTTATAAGTCACCTTGGTGATCTCAGATCGAAGGGATACTTATATCCATTGGCCTTAGCTAGCTACTCTTGACAGTAGAGTGCTACATCGATCACGTTCAGTGTAGATGTACTCCTATATCTCATCTGAATGCCATACCAGTGTCTTCACATCATTTGGTTATGAGGACAACCAACACATATGGCATACAGCGATCTACACTTGATAAGTTATCATCCTTATTAATAACTCATCATTTAGTTATGAATAATTTATGAACCATCTGATAAATTCTTTTTTATCAATTGATTATGGTTCTAAGAACTTCATCATAATTTAGGAGTTCATTTAAGGAAGATAAAATTTCTATGATGAATCAGCCAAATAACTATTATCATTAGATAATTCATATACTAATTTTAATCATCTACTACTTAGATAATTGATTTTAGGATATATTTTCTAATATTGAAAATTTGCAATAAGAATTTTGATGATATTTGTAGCACACTATTAAAATTTCATCTCAATCGGACATCATTATCATGATCAATTTAGCGTGGGAAGCTGTTAAATAAAAAATATGTGATCAAAAGGCCAAACGGCATCCGATTATTAGAAAATTTTTTAGATAAATAATCTTTGCTAGTACTTTGATCATTTTTATGATGGTGATCAAAAAATTCAGACGATGCATGTATGAACCATCCATGTTAAATAGATCTTACAAAAGTATGAGTATAATTACTTAAAGACATTAAGAATGAGTATCAAGAAACATAGAATTTTTGATCGCTCATATACGTGCATTTTAAATTTTACGATCACCATCGTACAATCGATCATGATTATAGCAAAGATTATTTATCTTGAAAATCATCTTATAATTGGATGCTATTTGACTTTTTGATCATACATTTTTCATTTAATGGCTAAAACCATCCCATGCTAAATTGATCATGATAATAATGTCTGATTGAGTTAAAATTTTGATAGTGTGCTATAAATATCACCAAGATCATTTTTGCAAGTTTTTAGATCCATCAATGATCTCTATCTATTAGATCATTATACGATCGTTCGTGACCATCAAAATCAAATTTTATTAATTGATATAGCTAGGGCTATCGGATTGAGGCAAACTTCTGTGACAATACTCTAACGATAATTATTTAGATAATGAACAATAAAGATGGACTTCTAAATTCTAAAATTATATCTAAAAATTAATTAGATAATGATAAATTATTTTAAAAATAAAAAAATTAATAAAAATATAAAATATTTATCGATGTTAGCATAGGCAATAAGCTAATTACCTACATAAATAATTAACATACATAATTTGATCATTTCCTATGTTTATTTAACATCGATAAATTATTTATAAAAATAAAAAATTTATAAAAAAAATATTTACCGATGCAACATTAGCATCGACAATAAGCCTAATTAATTATGCTAATATTTAGCATAGGTAATTTTGGTTATTGCCTATGCTTATATAACATCGATAGATTATTTATAAAAAATAATAAATTAATAAGAAATAAAAATATTTGTCGATGTCATAATAGCATGGGCAATAAGCATAATTACCTATGTAAAAAGTTAACGTAGGTAATTTAGATTATTTCCTATGATAATTTAGCATTGATAAATTATTTATAAAAATAAAAAATTCATAAAAAAATATTTTCCAATGTTAACTAATCATAGGCAATAAGCTTAATTACTAACGTTTCAATGAAACATAGGTAATTATGCTTGTTACCTATGCTAGTTTAGCATCAGTAAATATTTATCAAAAATAAAAAATTAAATGCACCCATTATCGATGATTTACTCTAAATACCAACATAAATTTTATGTTGACAATTTTAATTTTTGATGTTTATTTTTAGCATAGCTAATTATTCAAAATTTATCGATGTTTATGTTTTTGCGTTACTAATTATTCTATTTACCTACGCAAAATGTTGCGCAGGTAAATTTTGCATTAGCAAAACCCATGTTTCTTGTAGTTTTTCAATCCATAGTGGAATAGTTTTTGGATAGGGTGTATCTACTTGGTCATTAATTTCTATATTGTATCCATCGTCATCAAAATCATCCATCTCGTAATGAGCCAAACAGGGATTTAACGAATCCTGGAGAAGAATTATGGGTGAAGCTTCTTCTAGTATTCAACTATGGTTCTTAGGAAGTCTCTATGAGATCCATCATCTCATCAGTTTGTCCTTTTTCATTAAAAAGATTGGGTGACTCTAGGGCACTTAGGGATGGGTCTATATATAAGTAAGTTGATAGAATTGGTTCATCCCATCATTCTTATTTTTTTCTATATTTTTTTGCTTCAGTTATATAGTCTAATAGGATCTTTTTGATTTTGCAAGGTTGTTCCATGACCATAGGTAAAGAAGATGATGATGAAAATGGTTTATCCTACCATTCTTGTTCTTTTTTATATTTTATTACCTCAGTAATATAGTCTAAAAGGATGTTTTTAGTTTTGCAAGGTTGTTCTATGATCCTTTCTTTTTCGAGAGTTATATATGATTGTTCAAAAAAAGTTATAGGGACATTAAGATTTCTAGATAGGTATGGTCTCTTAGGGTCACTCTTAGGCTTACCAGGCAACTCACTTTCTCTAACAGCTGTGACTAGCTAGTCTATCTGTATTTCCATACAAGCAATAGCTTAAAAATTTGAATTTATGGCTTAGGAGTTTGAACTTATCAGTTGGTTCGTGGTTTGTATAAGGTCGTTTTGTGACTTTATCATGACTTCTAAGTATTTTTCTAAAGAATTAAGTATTTGTTCCTCTAGATTATTCTATGGTTGATTGATAAATTCTAACTCATCTACTGCTTACTGAATTCTCTCCTTAGAAGTTGACTCATTGTTATTTAAAGAAGATTAATATTGTCGGTAGGGCATATCATAAGGTGCATCCATGAAAGTTGATCTTTGTGGCACCAGGGTAATCACTAGTTGTGATTGCCCTAAAAAATCTAATTGAGCCTCCCAGCTTGGATTGTAAGTATTAAAATATTAATTATTTTTTGGTCAGTAGGTTATTTGGGTTTGATCTTGATAAACTTGCTCATACATATACTCAGAAAATCGGTGTGGGCATTCACTTGAAAAATAGGTAGGGCTCGAACAAATTACACAAACTTATTGTGTAGGAAAAAAAGATGGATATGAAAAGTTTCTTTTAGCTTCTAAATGATCTACTATATTGGATAGCTTAGCATAAAAATCCATCTTTAATTATTATTTATTTTATTTTATTTTATTTTAAAGAATAAAAAAATAAGGAGAGAGAATTCTAAAGATGAGAGCCTAAAGGATCCTAGATCTAGAGATGATAAAGAAAAGTATTTTAATTAGGGTTTGAATTATAAAGGTAAATAAGTTAGGCAAGTATAGACTCTCTATTCTAGGATTAACCTAAATCTAAATAACTCCTAACTATCAAGATCACCTTCAAGCCCTTCACATAAAGAATTAGCCACTCAATTGGCCTGATAAGTGTAAGATCGATAGGAGTCCCCCATTGCTTTTCTTAGATACTAATTATTTTGGCCAGATAAGCTAACAAAATCAATTAAGTAACCATCTTTCTTTGGGATGCAGTCCCTAAACCACTTACCTAGACACTAGTCAAATTGACCAACCCTAGTTCGGCCCAACTCTTAGGATTTCTTATCCTAATGAGCTCGAATATCCTTAAGGGCCAACGTCTAATTGATTTTAATTTAAAGTATGGATCAATGCAATATGAAGGATGATTGTTTATGGGCTAAGAAAGGATGATTAAATCTTCATCTTATCTTATTTAATAGATTGTACCCTTAAAGTATATTATAGATATGCAATGCAAATCAAACAAGATGTCCAAATATGTTTAAAAAATTAATTTTATTTAATACTTATGGTTACTCTAAATTAATTAAGTATTATGAGATGTCAGTGATATTTTAAGGATTTATGATTTTATCCTTTTATAGATTTTTTTTAAATTTTTGATTGTATGGTTTTGCAAAAGAAAGTAAATTCAAATGATTAAGTCTTAAAAAATAATAAATTAATCTAAACTATAGAAAGTAGAAATTAATTATGAAAGATAATAATAATTAGATAAAATTAAAGAGCAAAAAATATTTTTTTATTATTTTTTTTATTTTTTAAAATTAATTAAATAATTTTTAATTAATTGAAGCAACCATGCTACAATCTTCGATAATAATGTCAAAAATTTAATTATTTATCATTTCAATAATAAATAAAAAAATTAAATCTAATTTTAATATTTAGAATAGTAGTGAGTTGGTTGTCGATTTTCTTAAGGATTGAAGGCTAAGGTATGTTTAATATAATTAAAAATAGAATTTTAAATTTAATTTTAAAGTAAGAATTTAAATAAGTAGATTAAAAAGAGATAATTGAGAGTTTAGTAAATTAAAATAAAAATAAAAATAAATAAATACTTAATTAATTAGATTTTTAAATTAATTAAAAGTATTCTAGAATTTTGAATCTATCTCTAGCATGATTGTGATAATTTTTTTAATATAAAAATTTATTATTTTTTAAGAATTTAGTTATGATTATAATCTATTTTCTTCGAGCATGAACTATATATTTTGATCACGATCCATCTTAATAGAATCATAAATTATTTAATATTTTAATTCTTAAAAATTGATAACATAATTTTTACTAATTTTTTTTAATATAAACTATTAAATCAAGAATGGATTGTATCTCCCGATCATAACCCATCTCCATAAATATAGTCTATTTAAATATCAATCAATAATAAGCATGTTAATATTAGATCTCATATATGGAGGATTAAAGTTAAGATTGGATAGAAAAATATTTTATTCTTTACATAAAAAATTATAAAAATAAAAAAATATAATTCATGTTCGAAGACTTCATCTGTATTTCAAAATTTTGATCTTTAGCTACTCATGACTTGAAATTCTCAGGCTCCCGGCATCTTCAGATCTCTCAAAATAAAAAAAAGAAAAAGAAAAGAAAAAAGAAAGAAGAAAGACAGAAGAAAGAAGAGAAGAGAGAGAGAGAGAAGAGAGAGGCTTGGAGGGCTAATTCCCCTCCCAGGGGGCTTTCTAGGTTCAGCATAATAGGAGATTAAATAGAGTAAAAAGCTGGATTTTTGGAGTCCATGTTGAAGTCATATCGGAGTCTGGATCGAATTTAATCACCCAAAATATTCCTGACCATCGGATATGTGATTAAGGGCTTCAAATTAATCAAATCACCACTACATACCCTTTTGATTCATGCTTGATCAAATAGGAACTGTCAGATTGTAGCCAATAAGGTTTTTGGCCATTCGATCATGCATAAGAAGGCTAAGAAAATCCTAATTAAACCCGAAATGAGTCATAGATGTACCAGGTCTAGCACATGGGAAAAGGGCCACGGATCTACTTGCTCTGGTACATATAGATGTGTGTGGCCCATTTGATGTGCCGGTCAGAAATAATTATTTTTACTTCATCACCTTTACCGATGATATGTCTTGGTATGGTTATGTGTACTTGATGCGACACAAGTTTGAAGCCTTTGAAAATGCGCGGTCGAACGAATCCCGTCGACTAGCTCACCACCTCACCTAATAGTTATTGGTGATGGATCAACCGATGAGTGGACAACTCTTGTCTAATGATTCTCTAATCATGGTGCATCTAAACCTGATCTCTAATTAATGAAGCTCATCGTGCTCAGAAAATTGCTCCACTCCTTAGTTAAGTCAAACCCACCATTTGCACGAATTAGATTTCTGATTGAATTTCTTACCGTATTAGGAATATTAAGTCCAATCCATCCTCCAACCCATAGCATCTGATGCCTAACAAATGTGGTTGCTCTTTCCAGTGCAACTGAATAACTATAACCAGCCAAGAACAATCAACCCTGGGAAGGGCTCATATATCTATAATGGTGGAAGACCTATGACTTAATATTTTCTTAGGAAGATTTGATTTAGGTCTTAGACATAACTTGACTTAATCATAATAATTATGACTAACCTAGTGGCATAGTAGCTCAAATTGTTAGCCACCTCAAATCAGAACTAAGTTGATTCAAATGGCCAGGTAAGTGAGACTGATATGAGGGATATGCCATTAACTCGACAAGAATGCATTCAAGTTGAGTAGCTCCCAATTAAAAATCAGTCAGTCGTATCCGCCAAACTTACCTGAGACACCAAATTATCGAACCAGAATCAATTGGGTTAGCCTACAATCCAGGCTCAAATCATGGAGCCAAATTAGGTCTTAACTTGATCGACTATATGTGGCTGTGAGTCAACCTTGATCCAGACTTAATCATATTAGGTTGGTCAAATCTAAGCATTCTTGATCCCACCTAATAACTTTTGATTCGATTTGATCAACCACTAGACCTAATAGAGCTACCCACATCTAAACCCAAATTTATGAAGGTATCTTAGATCTAAAAAATTATAATTTTTAGACCTAATTGATTTCACAATCTTAATTCTTAATTAAATTAGGGTTCATAAACAAAACATGCATAAAAAATCCTAGGATTTTAGAATCTAGGATTTCGCAAAAAGTTAAATTCTAATTTCTGATTAAGGATAGATGCGCAACATCCCTACATGCCATAAGAGCACCCCATCAAATGGAAAGAAAGACCCTTTAAATCCTTCTTACTCTTATGACCGAACGGCCATGGGGAATGCCATAATCAGAAATTAATCTACACTATAAAACTGTCAGATCTATAATATATATCCCATATATAATTAATAATCTAACCTATACATGCTTTGCATACATCTCATGTATCAAAATTTAAACCAACATATGCAAGTTTCAGATCTAATATATCTGATATAACATCTAAAACATAAAATTTTAAATAATCATATCATATAAAATTCTATTCTAGATAATTCATAGAATAGTTCTATAAACCTAGTCTAAACATGCATCAAATATATCTCATATATTAATTAAAATTTTAATCTACTAATTTTAGATCTGATCACATCTGATGTGACATCTAAAATTATTAATATCAAATCATAAATAAAATAAAAATTAGATCAAAAGTTGATCTAAAGAACTACAAACATAGCTCTGATACCGGTTGAAGAAAAAACTAGATTTTCCATCATAAGATTGATCTGATCTGTAGCAAAAAATTTAAATTTTTTTCTATAAGTTCTAATCAGATCTAAGAGTTCTCGAATCTAATCCTTATGATCTAATATTAAAAATAAAAAAATTAAAACAAAATAGCAACAACCATTGTTACCTGTTTAGGGTAAATCGTTTACCCTGATGATGATCTAGTTGCACCCGAAGCTCTGGATGTAGCCGCGCACATGTCTGACCTCTACCGAAGTCTACTCAGGCTGGTTTTGGGCATCTTCTCTTTCTACATCTGATCTCCAAATATCAAATCTGAATTCCTCTTGTTGATCCTTTAAAATAAATGTTGAAGGATGCACGCTCGTCTCACGAACATCGTCGTCTCTTTACTTGATCCTTCATGTCTACAAGACTTGGATTTAATTTCCTACCTTTGCCCAACATTTTGGGCATGGAATAGAGGAAGAGGAGTAGAGGAAATAGCATGGAATAGAGGAGGGGGCAGCAACCTATTGGCATGGAGAAGGGAGAACTTTTTGGAACCCTAGGGTGCAAGGGTTCTTATAGAAAACCCTACACTACCTTAGAGTCCCGGTTGATCAAGTAATCAAATTACTTGATCAACTTAGATTTTAATCTTATGTTCCACGCCAAATACCACGTCTCTTTCTGGTTTTGTCATCCAAAACTCTCTTAAAAATGTCACACAAAATAGATAGGGTGGAGGTTTAGGCACAAGGGATTCCTCCTCCTAGAGTTTGATCCATATCAAACTCTATCCACTATGGGCGCATGCCATAAGAGGGCATGCACCCTCTTTTCTTCCATAAAAATCACCTAGGGGCATGCACCCTAGATAAATTATAGGGGATGCATGCCATACCCCTCAACTATCCTCTCTCGGACCAGCGTGGCCATTGGTGATTAGCCAACCAATAAGGAACAATCTCCTAGGATCAATGCCGAAGCAAAATAATGGATTCAAGAGAAAAGAGAGAAAGAAAGCACAAGAGTTTTCTAAAAGAAAAAAGCTTTATTCAATGAATTCAGCATCATATATAATCTTGACCTATTTTCAGTATTTATACTTTATAAAAGGGTCAAGCCCCAAGCTCATAGAAAAACATTCCAAAATCCAAACATCCCACGTACACAAAACAAACCCACAAAAACTTAGCCAGCCTAGTTTTAGACTGAGCCGGCTAACCTGCGACTGGGTCAGCTCAATCTGAGACTGAGCCAACCTAGTTGTATACCATGCCAATTGCCCAAAAATGTTGCTTTTTGTCTGAATTTTCTTCTGAGACATAGCCGATCCAATCCTGAATTGAGCCAACCCAGTTTCCAACTTAGCCGACTCAGTCTCAGGATGAGTTGGCTTAGTTTCTGAACTTTGCTATCCGAGCTAATTTCTCTTCCGACTTACTCTCATCTTTCTATGACCTATCTTCTCATATTTCCAAAACTTGAGAGCACCATTTTTGAGCTCACATTCTCCACCTTGGTGCTTTCAAGTCCTTGTGAACTCATCTCTTCTCAGCAAACCCATCCTTGCCACACATCTGAAAGCTATCTCTGAAGAGTACCTTCATGAGTGCATCAGACTGATTCTCTTTGGTACGAACCTTCATCAGTTCCACATCACCTTCCTCCATCAGATCTCTGATCTTATGGTACCTCACGTCTATATGCTTTGTGCGTGCATGATAGACTGGATTCTATGCCAACAGCAGAGCACTCTGACTATCACTAAACAGTGTAACCTTGCTCTGCTCCACCCCTAACTCAGCAATCAGCCTCCTAAGCCAAAGGGCTTCCTTTGCAACCTCCGTTATTCCAATATACTCGGCCTCTATGGTAGACAAGACTGTAATTGACTGAAAGATTGATCTCCAAGACATCGATCCACCATATACGTAGAAGAGGTATCCAGTAGTAGACCTCCTTGTATCAAGATTTTTTGCATAATTTACATCTACAAACCCTTCTAGAGGACTCGAACCTCCATCTTCAAATTCTTCTGACTGTCCACCAAACACCAAACCATAATCGCTTGTTCCATGCAGATATCATAATATCCATTTCAATGTTTTTCAGTATTTCTTTCTAGGGTTAGCCATGTATCTACTAACTGTACTCACTGATGTGTTATATCTGATCTATAGTACACCATAATGTACATCACACCACCTATAATATTCACATAAGAAACTTTTTTCATATATTCTCTTTCCTCTTCTAACTGGAGGTTTTGTAACTTGGAGAGAGATATATGGCTCGATAATGGCATCTCTGCAGGTTTGGCATTCTCCATCTCAAACCTCTCTAGAACTTTCTAGACATATCTTTCTTATGACAAATGGAGCACTCCTTTGCACCTATCTCTGCAAATCTTCATTCCAAGGATTTTCTCAACTGGATCTAGATTCTTCATCTCAAACTCAGATGATAATACACTTTTCAACCTTTTCACAGCTTTCATGCTTCTACTGACTATAAGCATATCATCTACATACAGTAGTAGGTACAGAGCATCCTCCTCATCTATATCCTTGATGTAGATAAAGCAATCATGTTCACATCTACTGAAACCTAGGCTCAAAATAAAACTATCAAATCTTTGATACCACTGATGAGGGGACTATTTCAAATTGTACAAAGACTTTCTGAGTAAATGCACCTTTTCTTCCTGTCCAGTCTTCATGAAATCATCTGACTGCTTCATGTAGATTCTTTCCTTCAATGTGCCATGAAGGAAGGCCATCTTCACATCCATCTATTCCAACTCTATGTTGTACTGTGCCAATAGTGATAGCAAAATTTGAATAGATGTATGATGCACCACAGAAAAGAAAATTTCTATGTAGTCAATCTCTTTTCTTTATGAGTATCCCTTCGCTACCAATCTTGCTTTGAATCTGACTCCACCTTATTCTGAAGGTGCCTCTTTCTTTGTGAACACCCACTTTGAGCCAATAGATCAAGCACCTTCTAGAAGATCCACCAGCTACCATGTCTGATTCTTTTCAAGTGATTCCATGTCCTTCATCATGGCTTGCATCCATAAATCATGATCCTCTCTCCCCATAGCCTCTACATAATTTTCTGAATCTTCATTAGTAGTGATGAGTGCATAGGAGATAACCTCATCAATGTCATATCCAACTGATCTCCTGATAGTATGCTAGGATTTATGCAAAGCCACTTTCGCTGGCGCATCTCTACCTAATGTCTGTGGTTGATCCTGCACATCCTTCTGAACTGCTGGCACTTCATGCCGGTCCTCCATCTAAGTATCTTTTCTCCTACCCAGTTCCATCTCAATAGGAACACTCCTATATGTGGATTCAGACTGCATGTCATCTATCTCAGACTGGCCACTACTATTCACCTTTGTCTTTTCAGTTTCATCTATCCCAGACCTCCTCAAGATGCTCTTCTCATCAAAGATAATGTCCCTGCTGATCACCGACTTTGGTGCCTGAGAGTCCCACGGCAGGTACTCCTTGACTCCTTGTGGATATCCTATGAATGTCATCTTTTAAGATTTCAGATTCAATTTGCTCCTCTCGGTTGCCTCCACATGTGCATAGGTCGGGCAACTAAAGACTTTCAGGTAGCCAAACTTCACCTTCTTTCCACTCCAAACCTTCTCTGGAATGCATATGTTCAGCATACGATGTGGGGACCTATTCATAAGAAAATAAGAAAAAGTTAAGGCATCACCCTAAAAGATTTTGGAAGTGATGTCTACAGCCTCAAACTTCGTGCCTTCTTGGTTAATGTCCGATTCATTCTCTCCATGACACCATTCTACTGGAGAGTCATCTTCACCATGTAATGGCATCTAATGCCATTTTCCTCATAGTACCTCCTGAACTCCAGGCTAGTATACTCTCCTCCACTATCCGACCTCAAATACTTTACCTATCTCCCTGACTCCTTCACTACTTTAGCTCTCTAGGCTCTGAACTGGGCAAACACCTCTAATTTTTTTCTAATCAAATAAACCCATACCTTCATTGAGAAATCATCAATGAAAGTAATAAAATGCCTTGTCCCATCTCTAGCTGATACAAGAGCTGGTCCCCACACATTTGAGTGCACTAAATCCAGCACTCCTTCACTATGCTTGGTACTTCTGGCAAACTTTATCCTATGCTGTTTGTCAAAGATACATGACTCACACAAATCTATGCCCTCCTTCTTTAAGGCTATGATCATACCTCTTCTACTAAGTTCAATAAGCCCACGGTCATTCATATGACTCATCCAATAGTGCCACTGTCGATATAAAATCTGCTCCTCCTGTGCCACTGCTAGCATCTCTGCACTATCATTCACTATTGAGTCTTCCATTCTGTAAAAATTGTTGCTCGTCTTCTACCTTTCATCACCATCAAAGCTTTCTTGAAAATTTTTAGACATCCACTCCCATTCTGGCTACTAAAAGCATAACTCTGCTCTTCCAAGTAGCCTAAAAAAATCAAATTGTTTTTCAACTTTGGTATATGCCTGATATTTGATAATGTATGAATAATTCCGTCGTACATCCTCACCCTGATAGAGCCAACTCCAGCTACTTTGCATGGGTGATCATCTCTAAGACTGACACTTCCACCATCGGCCTTTTGGTAGGTAGAAATCACTCCCGATGAGAAGTATAGTGGTGCAAGCATGCTGAATCCAATATCCACATGGTATCACACTCTATGGATCTATTTGATACAACTAACATATCTTCTCCACTGCTTACAGAAGCTGTATCATCTTTCTTACTGGCCTTTCCTTTTTCTGATCTCAAAAGGGAATAATCTCTCCTCAGGTATCCAGGCTGATGATATTTATAATATTTCAATGTCTTCCTCTGATCCTGAGACTTCGACCTATCCTTGGATTTTTCTCTTGCCTTCTCCTTTGATCTTTCCTATCTTTCATTCATAGCCAAGATCTCATACTTAGGGTCTCTCTTGTAGATCTTCTTTCTTTGCTTATTTGATTTGAGCACACCAACAACCTTTTTATAGTTTAGGATCTTCTTCTCATAAATTAAAGTTGTTATGAGACCATCATACGAACCTAGAAAAGAACATAATAGCAGCAATGCATAATCCTCCTCGTTGATCTTCACATCCAAATTCATCACCTCAAAATACACCTGACTGAACCTTTGGATATGTGCAACAAGATCTCCACCTTCGAGCATCCTCAAACTATACAGCTATTTCTTCAACCATAGCTTATTCATCATATTCTTTCCTATGTATGTGTTCTCCAATCTCATCCAGAGCTTCTTTGCCATAGTCTCTATGCAAACCTCGGGCAAAACCTGATCGACCAAGCACATTCGGATTGTGCTAAAAGCAATTTCTTCCAACTCTATCCAATCCTCAGCACTGATCTTTTTTAGCCTTTCTCTTATCAAGATTTTGTAGATCCTCTGCTGAACTAATAAATGTTTTATCGTTTGCTGCCATAGGGTAAAGTTTCTCTTGCCATCGAACTTCTCAAAATTCATCTTGAATCCACTCGATCCCATGACTTCAAACAAGTTAAGAACAGATCCCTAACATCCTTCTTTGATCACACACCAGTAACACTATCCCTCAAAGAAGATCTAAATGCCCTAGATCCTTTTTTTCAATCATCTATATCACCGTTCCTCTGTGTAACCAATCTCCACCTTGATCTAGAGACAAACAATAAAGAAACACGAAGATTTTGAGTAAAACCTAATGCAATAGATCCTAAATGTAGTAACCCTAGGTGTCTTCCTTCCTTCCATGCAACACCGCTCTGATACCAATTATTGGGATAAACTATCCTCTCTCAGACCAACATGGTCGCTGGTGATTAGCCAAGCAACAAGAAACAATCTCCTAGGATCAATGCGAAAGCAAAATAATGGAGTCAAGAGAAAAGAGAGAAAGAGAGCATAAGAGTTTTTCGAAAGAAAAGAGCTTTATTCAATGAATTCAGCATCATATACAATCTTGACCTTTTTTCAGTATTTATACTTTATAAAAGGGTCAAGTCCCAAGCTTAAAGAAAAGCTTTCCAAAATCCAAACATCCTACGTACATAAAATAAATCCACAAAAACTGAGCCGGTCTAGTTTTAGACTGAGCCAGCTAACCTGCAAATGGATCGACTCAATCTTAGACTAAGCTAACTCAGTTATGTACCATGTTAATAGCCTAAAAATACTGCTTTCTGTCAGACTGAGCCGATCCAGTTGTGTACCATGCCAATAGCTCAAAAATACTGCTTTTTGTCTGAATTTTCTTCTAAGACATAGCTGATCCAGTCTTGGACTGAGCCGATCTAGTTTTCAACTTAGCCGGCTCAGTCTCAAGATGAGCTGACTCAGTTTTTGAACTTTGCTACCCAGGCTAATTTCTTTTTCGGCTTGCTTCCGTCTTTTCACGATCTATCTTCTCATGTTCTCAAAACTTGGGAGTGCCATTTTTGAGCTTACAAACTCTTGCACAGACTGGATCGAACAACCCCTTATCCTGACAATTACAAAAATTAGCAATGTAGAATTTGATGTGGTGCTTCCAAGCCTTAGGAGGCCACAGGAGAAGCCAGGGTGTTGGCTCTAGGAGACTAGGATGGGTGTGAGTCCTAGGACTAGGATAGGAGTTATCCTAGGTGAAGATGGCATGTAGCCCTACATGGACCCAAGGTTCAGATGTGAGGACCTTAAGGGGGCTTGATAGATGCTCCAAAAACCTGGGATATAAGGTAGAGCAAAGAACCAAAGCCAGAAGAAGAATCAGCCAAGACAGGGGTTAACACACAGGCGAGCTCGGATATGCAATTAAGCTAGCTCGGGTTAAGATCGAGCTATTGGAAATTATGTCCCAAAGTCAATCATCAGTTTGTTGACAGTTGAGCTATTTTATAATTATAATTAATTTATTAATTAATAAAATATTTTGGCATCCTTTTCATCATAAGTTTACATCTTCTAATGAACTCCATTATTATGATGAAATCCTTGGAACTGTTTAATTTCGATAAATAGAGAATTTATCGATTGGTCCTTAAATTTGTTCATGATTAAATGATGGGCTGTTAATTCGGACAACAGCATCTATCGAGAATAGATCGCTATATGCGATATAGGTTGGTTGTCCTCTTAACCAAGGAGTGTGGAGACACTGGTATGGCATATAGGTGAGATGTATGGGTACATTGTTATTGAACGTGATCAACTTCAGAGCATTCTGCTATCGAGAATATCTCTGATGGGATATAGGTATAAGTATCCTTTAGACCTGAAATCATCTCAGTGACTTGCAAGCAACTCACTGTGCTTTGGTATCAGACTAACTAAATTTTTAATTCAGCAATGGAAGGTGTCTGGGCACAGTCAAGTACTTGTAAAGTTGGAGTGTGATCAAGATGGAATTGACCACTCCAAAAGTTGAAGAAGAATGTATCACTGTATTTCAATATAGCAAAACTATGGCCAGGATAATCCATCAAATGAATTTGATATTTTGAAATATAATGTGGACAACTTGATCAAAATTGATAGTAGAATTCTGAGGTATTCTACGAGCATTATGGTCAAGAGGATGAATAATATAGAAACTATATCCGTATGGGTTCTAAGGATGGTGCCCTACACCTTCGATCTATCGGGTCGTCGGGTATCATTACTAGATGGTCACTTTGATTGGTATAGAAATTTATTTCTATGCTACCAACTTATGTTCGGACCTATAAGGTCATACACATTAAAGCTTATGATCTGATCAGATGGTTGATCAATGATTAAGAATCATTCTAGGGTTAAACAATCAATATGATTGGTGTTTAACCTAGTGCAAGTGTTGTAGGAGGATCGATAAGCAATTGGATTACTAATTAGCTTAATTTGATTAAGCCAATAGACTGAGATTAAGTCTAATTAAATATAATTTAACTAGATTTTATTTGGACTTGATTGGATCAAGTCTAATTGATTTATTAGATAAGCCAAGTGCAAAAAAGAACTAGTCCTAGTCTAACTAGGACTCGGATTAATCTAATTTTTTAATTTGATTAAAAAATAAATTAGAATTAAATTTAATTTAATCTAATTTAATTAAGTTCTTAAAAAGATTAGGATCTTATTTAATTTGATTGATTTAATCTTAATTTTATTTAGTTAAAAGATCTTGTTTGATCAAGTCAAAATAGGAGTCCTAGTGTGACTAGGACTCCCTATCACTTACGCCACTTAATCCTCATGCCCCATGTCCTTTTTTATTTTGTTTCTTACATGAAAATTCTCCACTCCCATGGATTCTCATGCCCTCTTTCTCTTCTCTTTTTCTCATAATACAATTTGTTAGAAGACCAAGTCAAAAGAGGAGTTAGTTTTGCTTAGGATTCTATGAGATAGAATCCTTGTTGACCAAAACACCTTTCCTTGAGTGCCACCCCCTCTTTTAATTAATTCTTCTCTTATTCTATAAAAATAATCTCTTTTTTTGTGCACCCTCCCTTGCTCATCCATGCCAATAATTATGGAGGAGGCGCCCAAGAGTTGGGCACCCCAACAATTTCCCATGTTTGGATATTCCTAGTTTAGGATTTTGATCTAACTTGGACTCCTCTTTTTCTCTATTTATTGGATGAATTTTATTCTAATTATTTTATCAAATATAGAGCTTTGGGAGAGGTTTGGAGCATGCAAAAATTGAAGGAAGAGGGTCCTTGGGTGTGGGGGTTCCATAGGCACCAAACTAGGTGTCTAAGTGAGAGAAAAGAGAAGAAGAAGAGGGTCTTCTTCTAGGGCTGTTTTATTTTCAATCTCCCCTCTTTTTTCTTGAGTTTTTTCTAAGAGAGTCTCATATCAGTAAACTTTCATCTTCCTTTTCATATTTTGGAGAATCCAAATTTTGAAGAAGGGAGCATCGGATCGATCGTCGAAGAAGGATCAGTACAGTACTAGCATGTTGTGCTGATTTCCTGCATCAAACTTTAGATCAGAGGTCGTAGGCTCGTGTGGACGACTCCTAAAGGTCGGACATATATGCAGCTTGTGACTTCATCCTCAAGTCTAGATCAGTAAGTTAGAATATCTAACTTGCTCGGATAATAGATCTGATCTATTAACTTCATACCTGCATTTAATGTAGTGTAGATCTAGATTGATTTGATCAACCTTTTACTTTCTTATTTGATTTTAATTTTTAATTTAATATCATACCTTGATCATATAATGGATCTGAGATCTAGGTGTTTACATATTTATTTAAATAAATATTAGATTTATTTAAGTCTTTCACTGCAAGATCTTAAAAAAGTTTTCAAGATCTACCTATAAAATCCAAGATCTGGTTCCTTCACGAGCCAGCTATCTCAGGCAGATAAAAGATAAGGTTCGGACGAGATGCAGCCGAGCCAGCTTAGCTCCTAACAGAGTCAGCTCGACGGTGGCATACAGAATAGATGAAATTTTTTATTTGGATCTAGGATAGACTTTTATCCTAGGGTCTTAAGACCTGGATCAATAAGGTCTTAAGGGGGCTAACTCATGTATGGGTCGGATTCAGATCCAGAGAATGAGAGCATGTAAAACATATGTACATAGGCTCGATAAGTGCTTTCATGTATTGGGTTAGACTAGGAAAGTTTTTCAGCTGAGGTTTGGGTTTATTAGGGTTCATGGGATATAGTAGAAATCCTAGGATATATAAATCTAGATATTGTATCTTTATAATAGAGTGAAATATAATTAAATTTTTCTTCCTAAAAACTCTCTACTTGATAAGTGGTAAAAATATACTAATAAAAGTATTAAATTATAAAATAAATTAATCTATTTTTTTAGAAATTAATATTTTTATTAATCTTATGTAGGAAAGAAGGCCATTAATATGAAGATCTTATTTTTCTGATTCAGATGAAATAAATTTTAGGCAAAACGAACTTCAAATGAGCTCAAAATTAAATTTCAAAAAAAAAAAGCTGGTTCGGCTCAAATCGGTTCAGAAAAATTAGCTCAGCAGATCACCCGATCCGACCGCACCCAGCAAACCGACCCATTGATGCAACGTTGATGCCAAGCTGACGTCAGCATTTTTCACGATGCACGGTGGATCGTTTGGAGGATATTTCGAAAATTTCACATGGAGAAGCACGCTCTGATTGGCTGAAGAATATGGCAGTCCATGCAACACCGAGCTCGCGCATGATCTACAGAGGATAATTTGGAAATTTTATCTAATCCAATGGACGCCTTTCACTGGGATTTGATCGGACGGCCGAAATGCATGCGCTGACGAACGGCATCCATAGCTCCCGATCGAGATCCAATGGTTAAGATTCATCCCAACTTTAAACTAAAGATCAGAAGATTTCTTATGCATGATCTGATGGCCCAGATTTGATCTTCAAGGCTGATCCAATGGTCCAAAAGAATTTTGACTTGATTTGAGATTTTAAAATGATTTTTGAGTGATTTTTAGACCGTTTGATCAACATCCAATGGTTAGAATTAATCTAGGATTCTTTTTGAGTTGTTTTGAGAAGTTTAAACCTAATTTTCAATAAAATTTCGATGAAAAATCCACCTCTCAGCCTATAAAAAGGTCTATTGCTGAAGAAAAGAAAAAAAAAGGGAGGGGAGACAGTAAAAAGAAAAAGAAAAAGAAGAGAAAGAGAGGAGAGAGGTAGAAAGAGAAGAGAGATTTTTGAGAGAAAAGGAAGGGTTTTTAATTTTTTCTTCTTCCGACAATCAGAACATTGATCAAGGAGCTTCTTTTCTTCTTCACCAAGTTCTCCACACCAAGAGCGACGAACAATCAATTTCAGCAATCAAACAGTCTAATTTTTTTATGCTTTTTATTTTATTTGCTATTTTTGAACTTGTTATCATGAACTAAATTTTTTTTTACTAAGGCTAAGGTGTAGCCACTCTTTTGATGCAATATTCAGTGTGATTTATTTTTAATTTTAAATTTTATTCATGAGGAGTATATAAATCTGATCTTAATGCTTTTAGATTACTGGCCATCTTCTAATTGATCTGATGAACATAGATGTTACGGACCAAGTACATCTATGTTATTGCTTCTTGATTATATACCTTGTATTATGAATCAAATTAGAATTCATATGCATGCAGGAATTTTAGTGCGCTTTGGACATGCAGCGTATTTTAATTAGAGGGTTTCACAAAACTTAATGCATTAATATTTATTTAAATTACACCTGGACCAAAGGATAATTAATAAATATTGATAGTTTTGCTATGCCTGGACCAAAGGATAGTGAATAAATTAGGAGACTCCACCGTCACATGAAATAAAATTAATCTAAAAATCTGAATATTGTATTGACTGAGTTGGTGAACCGATTGCCTTAGTAACACATTGCTCTTGAGTTTAAAACCCTAATAATTTACACTCTCTCTCTATTTTCTTAAAATTTTTAATTATTTTTTTATTTTGTTCTTTAATTTCTTATTCTCATAAATCGATCTTCTAAATAAAGCATAGGAAAGAGCTTTTCAGTACTTATTTTTCAATCCTCTAGGGACGATACTCTACTCATTCACTTTATTACTTGATCGACTGGTGCACTTGCCATAGCTATAAATTAGCATGCATCAAGTTTTTGGCACCGTTGTCGGAGATTGTGTCTAAAACAATATTGAAATTTTGATCCTAGCTTTACTTTAGAAATTTATTTTTAATTTTTATTATTTTTAAAAAAAAATTTTTTCAGTGCATGACACGTACTGGACATAGTAACTTACTACCTTTAGATCCAAGAAATTGAAAGGAACCATTAGAAGACTACAACAAGAAAGAAACATGGCAGCTGAAGATCCTAACGACATCAATCTAGGATTGGATATGGCGACCGAAGGACAGCATGAAGCTATTCGACCAGTACATCATCCATTAAATGATTACATCACACCATCTATAGCCGATGCAGCTTCGAGCATCAGGAGACCGCCTGTACGAGCAAACAACTTTGAAATAAAATCGACGATGATCCAGATGATTCAATCAACTGTCCAATTCAGTGGACACGTGCATGATGATCCGAATGCCCATATTTCTAATTTTCTTGAACTTTGTGATACTTTTAAAATTAATGGGGTGTCGGATGATGCTATTAGATTAAGGTTATTTCCTTTCTCTTTACGGGACAAAGCTAAAAGTTGGCTTCATTCTCTTCCTACAGGTTCTATCACAACTTGGGATGTCCTAGCCCAAAAATTCTTAGCCAAGTACTTTCCACCTTCCAAGACTGCCAAGATGCGCAACGATATCACTTCTTTTATGCAGATGGACATGGAGACACTATATGAGGCTTGGGAGCATTTCAAGAATTGCTGAGGAGATGTCCACATCATCAACTACCCGTATGGCTTCAGGTACAAACTTTCTATAATGGTTTATCTCCTACTAATCGATTCTATGATTGATGCAGCAGCAGGAGGAACCATTAATCAAAAAATGGAGGAAGAAGCCTTTCGATCTGATCGATGAGATGGCATCAAATAGCTATCAATGGCAGACAGAACGCATGATGCCAAAAAGACTAGCAGCTGTGCAGGGAGTAGATTGCGTGCCAACCTTACTAGCTGAAATTGCAGCCCTTAGAGCCGAAAGTCAACAACTTAAAGGGAACAGCTATGCATGTTCAGAGCATTACTTGTGACCTATGTGGAGGAGGACACGATACGAGCAATTGCCAGATAGGTAATCCTTTTGCTAAAATAACTGATACAGCTAATTATATTGGTAATTTTTTCAGGCCGCAACAAAACAATCCCTACTCCAACACATACAATCAAGGGTGGAGGCAGCACCCAAATTTCTCATGGAGCAATCAAAATGCAGCACAACAGCCACCCCCGGGATTCCAAGTACCTGAAAAGAAGTCCAACATGGAAGAGCTGATGGTCAAATTTATGCAAAACCAAGAAGCAACTATAAAAAATTTGGAAGCCAAACTTAGGCAGGACCAAACAGCAGCAATTCGAAACTTGGAGATGCAAATAGGTCAAATGGCTAAGATAATCTTCGAGAGACCTCAGGGATCCTTGCCCAGCAACACGGAGACCAATCCAAGGGAGCAAGTCAATGCTATCACCCTAAGAAGTGGTACAAAGCTTGGAGGAGCCACATCAGAAGAAAGAGACTGAAGAGCCAACTACAAATAAGGAACCATCAACTAAAATTCGTCAGTCACCAAAACAACCAGCAGATGGATGGTCTCCAGGTATACGATTTGCTGATCCAAATGTGAAGCCCTACGTGCCGCCACTACCATTCCCAGAGAGACAAATACAGCATCCAGATAAGAAATTTTCTAACTTTTTCAAAATTCTTAAAGAATTTACATATTAATATTCCTTTTGTAGATGCTATTACTCAAATGCCCAGGTATGCCAAGTTTCTCAAAGAAATCCTAACAAATAAGAAAAAGCTGAAGGAGCATGAGAGAATAAATTTGAATGAAGAATGCTCAGCAATACTTCAAAATAAATTACCACAGAAGCTAAAAGATCCAGGGAGTTTTACTATCCCTTGCATTATTGGTGATTGTAGTTTTGATAAAGTTTTATGTGATTTAGGAGCAAGCATTAATCTCATGCCTTTTTCTATTTTCAGGAAGCTGGGTCTAGGAGAACCAAAGCCTACCACTATTACTCTTCAATTAGCCGACAGATCCATTAAATATCCAAGAGGTATAGTGGAGGATGTCTTGGTAAAGGTAAACAAGTTTATTTTTCCTCTGTTGATTTTATTGTTCTTGATATGAAAGAAGATTATGATGTACCCCTTATTTTAGGGAGACCCTTTTTAGCTACTGGAGGAGCTTTAATAGATGTTCAACAAGAAAAATTAATTCTTAGAGTCCAAGATGAATAAGTTACTTTTAATGTTTTCAAAGATACTAAACATCCTGATGACAATCAAACTTATTTTCTAATTGATATTATTGACAATTCAGTATATGAGAATTCTGTAGAAAATAGGTTTGAGACTATAAAAGCTAGCAATGTCAAATTGAAAAGAGAACTCGACCAAACATGAAAGTATTTCCAATTGAAGTGGCACCAGATTGATCCACTTTAGAAACTCAAAGAAAGTCAAGCTGAAGACTATAAATCAGAACTACTAGATAGGTTGTTTCTTTTCTTTTTAGTTTTGATCATTTTTCTTTTCTTTTATTTTTCAGTAATTTGTTGTTGCTCTTTTACTGCTTTGGTGTGTATTTTTAATTTTGCAGAAAAAATCAATGAGAGCTCAAGCAAAATTTCAAAGCTCCGAAAGAACCAGACTGAACCAAATCAGGTGTATTCCTTCCTATCCTTTATTGCATCCTTTATTTTTCTTTCTCCTTTAAGATAATGTAGAATAAGTTAAAAAAAAAAAAAAAATCATGTGTCAAGAAGAAAATCTTGAGCAAGATAGACTGGATAAGTGATAAAAGATAGAATTATTTGCTAATGAATGTAACGAGTTAAAGAAGTAGATTAGTTTGGTCAACTTTTAGCAGCCTACTTAGGTCATTAAAAGACTTATTAGCACTTCTAATTGCACATGCACACTAACAAGGCAAAGTAGGTATTGATTATAAGGCCAACTGAGGATTCAATTATCACTAAAAATTGATAATTAATATACATTCTAATCAAAGAAACTTGAATTTAAGGAAAGAGCTACCTGCCTATAAATAAAGTGCAAAAGATAGAGTATATGTGGATTGCCCAAAGCCTAGTAACTGGATCTCTGCACCTAGGTCAAGTGTGAAAATTCACGTAAAATGGTGAAGGAAAGGCCAGGATGCTCAGCACAGCAAAAAAAAAAAAGAAGGGCAGTGTGTGAAAGCTACCTTAATTCATGAGTATAAAATTGAGAATGTATAGAAAATTGACCAAAATAGGTGATAAGAGAGGATACTTTTGTTCTTTTAATTTAATACTGAAATGCTAAAGTTAGTCATCATGAACACAAGTGCTATAGATCTTTGATGTACTCTAAGAAAGTTTTTAATTGTATTGACTGAAAAATTTGCTTCTGAAGCTCAATGCTTAGTTAGCAGTATTTTCTAAACTTTTTGACCTTTAGTCCTAGATTTTATCTTTGTGATGGATAATCTTATTGAAACATGGTATTAAATAAAACATTGCTAAGGGACTAGCAATGACTAAGTTGGGGGGTGTGATAAGTGGTAAAAATATACTAATAAAAGTATTAAATTATAAAATAAATTAATTTATTTCTTTAGAAATTGATACTTTTATTAATCTTATGTAGGAAAGAAGGCCACCAATATGAAGATCTTATTTTTCTGATTCAGATGAAATAAATTTTAGGCAAAATGGACTTCAAACGAGCCCAGAATTGAATTTCAAAAAAAAAAAAAAAGGTTCGGTTCAAATCGATTTAGAAAATTGGCTCAGCAGACCGCCCGGCTCAGACCAACCCGTCGATGACAATGCTGACGTCAGGATGACGTCAGCATTTTTTGCATGGTGCACGGTGGACCATCTGGGGCATTTGGGAATTTCACATGAAGAAGCACGCTCTGATTGGCTGAAGAACATGCGGCAGTCCATGCAACACCGGGCTCATGCATGGTCTACAGAGGATAATTTGGGAATTTTGTCTGATCCAACGGGTGCCTTTCACTGAAACTTGATCGGACGATCGAAAAGAAAGCAACTGATGAATGGCATCCACAGCTCCCGATCGAGATCCAACGGTGGCTGAGATTCATTCCGATGTTAAACTAAAGATCAGAAGCCTTCTTTCTGCATGATCGATGGCCCAGATTCAATCCAATGGTTGATCCAACGGTTGGCATGAAATCCAACTTGATCTGGGTTATTTTAAGGGGTTTTTAAGTGATTTTTGGACCATTTGATCAACATCCAATGATCAGAATTATCCAGATCTTAATTTGAGTTGTTTTGAGAGTCTTAAACCTAATTTTAAAGGATTTTGGAGGAAAATCAATCTCTTAGCCTATAAAAAACCTATTGTTGCCGTGAAAAAAAATCAGAGAAAGAGAGAGAGAGAAAGAAGTCAGAGAAAAAGAGAGAAAAAGAGAAAAAGGAAGAGAGTCAGAGAAATAAAAAAAAAGAAAAAAAGAAAGAGAGTAGAGAAGTAGAAAGAGAAGAGAGTGATTTGTGAGAAAAAAAAAGAATTTTTGATTTTTTCTTTCGATAATCAAGACATCGATCAAGGAGCATCTTCTTCTTCACCAAGTTCTCCACACCAAGAAGCAATGGACAATCAATTTCAGCAATCAAATAGTCTAATTTCTCTATGCTTTTTATTTTATTTGCTATTTTTTTGAACTTGTTATCATGAACTAAATTTTCTTTTACTAAGGCTAAGGTGTAGCCACTCTTTTGATGCAATATTCAGTATGATTTATTTTTAATTTTAAATTTTATTCATGAGGAGTATATAAATCTGATCTTAATGCTTTTAGATTACTGGCCATCTTCTAATTGATCTGATGAACATAGATGTTACGGACCAAGTACATCTATGTTATTGCTTCTTGATTATATACCTTGTATTATGAATCAAATTAGAATTCATATGCATGCGAAAATTTTAGTGCGCTTTGGACGCAGCATATTTTAATTAGAGGGTTTCACAAAACTTAATGCATTAATATTTATTTAAATTACACCTGGACCAAAGGATAATTAATAAATATTGATAGTTTTGCTATGCCTGGACCAAAGGGTAGTGAATAAATTAGGAGACTCCACCATCACATGAAATAAAATTAATCTAAAACCTGAAATATTGTATTGACTGAGTTGGTGAACCGATTGCCTTAGTAACACATTGCTCTTAAGTTTAAAACCCTAATAATTACACTCTCTCTATTTTCTTAAAATTTTTAATTATTTCTTTATTTTGTTCTTTAATTTCTTATTCTCAAAAAATCAATCTTTCTAAATAAAGCATAGGAAATAGCTTTTCGTACTTTATTTTTCCAATCCTCTAGGATGACTTACTCTACTTCATTTACTTTTATTACTGATCGGACTGGTGCACTTAATCATAGCATTAGATTAGCACGCATCACTACTCTTCTCTCTCTAGTTCCAACTTTAAGCCCTAGCTGCCGACCATCTACTTTATTCTTCTTCTCTCTAACAATTGATATCAGAGAGGTACCAGGATCTAGCAAGTGGTATCAAAGCTTGGTTGAGCATAGAGGAGGAAGAAGATCATATTTCAGCAGAAATTAGTAGTGAGGTTTAGATCTAAAGGCTTTATCCAGGCTATATGAAAAAAAAAGAGATCACAAGGCTGCTATCCACCATTCCTAGTTAAGGTATTTTTTTAGATCTACCTATTTGATGTTTTTGATTCATACAATCATGGAGAACAGTAAATTGAAGGTAAGATTTGAGAAGTTTGATGAAAAAAAAGTTTCACGATATGCAAGATTAGGATGGAGAATCTGCTGGTTCAGATGAGACTAGATTCAACCTTGTAAGATTGGCCAAAGAAGATGACAGATAAGGAGTAGGTGTCCTTAAAGAAAAGGACATGTGCCATGATTAGGACTGTCTGTGATAGATAAAGTTTGTATGACGTGTTACGAGAAGAAGACACCTAAGGATTTATGGCAAGGTTTAAGCCAGTTTGTACGTGGAAAAGAACATATGCATAATTGGTTGCTGAACAAAAAAATTATGTTACAGCCTCAGATGCAAGAGAGGGAGATGTCTGTAGGGCATATATTAGCGGTTCGATCAGTGAGCATGATTTGCTCAACATTATGATGTGATTCTCGAAGAATTGCTACTATTTTTTCTACCCCAGTGGAGCATCAATGCCATTGTGGAAACATTGCGTATGGTAAGGGGATGTTGGTGTACGAGGGAGATCGTATCAGTGCTAAGGTCCAACGAGCAGCAACAAATGGATTGATGAAGAGGGAGATCTTCCAAGAGGTCTTCATGGTTTCAAGAAGAGAGGCCTAGCAAGGAAAGGAAGAAGCGAGTCAGCAACAGGGGCCAACAAGGATCCAAGAGATGCTTCAAGGTATTGTGAAGTAGCGGCATTTAAGCAAGAATGTCCACTTTGGAAGAAGTGCAAGGGCAGGGAGGAAAATTCGGATTCCATCGATTCCCTTCACTAACAAGTTGAAAGGAGTTGCGATGATCTCTTGATGGCGTCTTGGAGGAGTTCGTAGGTATCGGCTGTATCTGAAGATGGTTTTCAAAACAGATCTGCGGAGCGGAGGGAATCCGAGGGATAGCGACGGTGTCCGAGGGTTGCAGCGACAAACTTCAGCAGTGCAACGTTGAGTGGTTTCCTTTAAGAGACTTGATTATAGAGCCAGCTCTATGACATTAGAGAGACTTTGGTTTCAGGTTGAGACCACCTAGCATGAGGATAGCTTCATAGATGGAGAGAGTTTGATATTGAGGTCAGAGTAGAGGAGTGCATAGGAGGAACCAATATCTAGAATTAAATAACCAAAGATGCATAAATTTCACTGGTAGATTCGGATGATTGGGAAGATGAGCAAATTTTCTAGAGGAGATCGTTTTGTTGAGGGTATGCACAGCGGGCGCTAGCAATATAGTATTTGCTTTAATTCTTCAGAAAAAATTCAGAATAGTTGAATACGGTCTGTCAAGCAATAGGAATAGTCCTACACACTCCAAGGGGGCTGCATTAAGAAGCAAGCCAAGGTCTTTCACAATGAGTGGAAGGAGATCATCCCAAAGATGCCTCAAAGGGGTGCCGAGTCTCAACAGCTGAAGAAAGAATCGTACGACACTCGTAGCATAGGTGTGCGATCAGAGTAGCTGTCTAGGTTGCTTGCATGGAAGTGAACGTATACGTGTCAGGAGGAACTTGCCATGATGCAAGGCTTGGGCGACACTAGGTGGACGATTGTAGAATTTATATATATACTTCCCAATCTTGGAACCACAGAAGGAGCACAGGGTTTTTGTTGTGTGTGCTGTTTTGAGAGACTTTGCATGGTCAGTGTGAATCCTAGAGCTTTAGGACCAAGTACGTTATCCTAGTACAGTTAAGAAAGCATGTATGCCCTGCACGGACTTAAGTGTCAGATGTGAGACCTTAGACGGGCTAAAAGGCTTGTATGGTGCATCCAGAAACTTGGGACAACAAGAATAAGCAAAGGAACAAAGTTAAGGAGAAGGAATCAGCCATAACAAAGGGGTTGGACACAACAAGCATAGCTGATCTTGACGCAATCAAGTTGGCCAGGCTAACAGAATGAGCCAGCTGTCTTCAAGCAGACAGAAGATAGGATTTAAGCGGAGATGCAGCCAAGGTTAGCTCAGGCTTCTGATAGAGCCAGCTCGATGGTGGCGTACAGAACTAGAGGATTTTTTGTTTGGCTAGGATAGGAGGACTTTTATTTTCTAGGATCTTAAGACCTGGACCAAATTAAGATCCTAAGACGGGCTAAACCATGTATGGGTTGGGTTCAGAATTCAGAGGATGAGAGCATATGAGGACATATTGCAAAACATTCGGTCAGGGTAAGTGCTTTCATGTATTTTGGGATTAGCCTAAAAGAAGTTTTTTAAGCTGTGGGTTTTGGGTTTATTAGGGTCCATATGGTATAGCAAAAACCCTAGGGTATATAAACCCAAGTATTGTATCTTTACAATAGAGTGGAATATAATTAAGCTTTTCTCTCTAAAAACTCTCTACTCTTCTCTCTCTCGTTCCAACTTTATGCCCTAGGTGCCAATCATCTACTTTATTCTTCTTCTCTCCAACAATTGGTATCAAAGAAGTACCTGGATCTAACAAGCAGGTCATATCCTATTTCCATCCGATGGATTAGGATAAGCCTAGATCAGGTTAGGACAATCCTTTTCTTATATGGAAAAGCTCCAGTTAGACCAGGATAAACCCATACTGGGTTTTCAGATAAGCCAAATCCAATTTGACTCAATCGAGGTGAACCAAAATGACTACAGAAAGAAAATATTAGGCTCAATCATGTGCTAGCATGATTTTCTTGAACCTAATTAGATTTAATCCAAATCAATCGAACTGGGTTAGCTCAGTTGATGACATCCAAATCGAAACCCTTGTTTGTGTGATCCAGTTAGGTTCAGTTCTGTATGGTAATGAGATATGTCACGATCTCTATCATCGACATCATCAAAACACCTTTCGATGGACCAAAATTTTTTTGATTCATCTAATTAGAATAATCGATCATCAAGATCATTCTAATATTGGAGCATCACCATAGCATCACCTAGGACTGATACCAATTGTTGTTTCTATGATATCGCTCTGACGCCATATTGCGGAAAACTCAGGATCTTTAGCGTGAACTTGAAGAGACCTTCGATGTTCTCTAAGGCAGCATACCATAAATCCATTACCTAGATCTATGCTTGGGTGCCTCCCTCCTTAGGCTTGAGGGAGGTGCCCTCTATCTCTAGGGCTTCTTCGAGAACCTAGGGCAACAACACTAGAGAAAAGAAAGATTTGTATTGATTGCTTCAATGAAAACCCTAATACAACCTATGTATTTATACATAGCCATTAGACCCGACCAAAAACTCTCCTAGCTAACCCAATACATGAAAGCACTCACCGAGCCCATGTACACCTATGTCTCCCATGCTCTCACCCCCTAGATCTAAATCAAACCCATACATGAGTTAGCCCCTTTAAGACCTCTCAAACTAGGCCTTAAGACCCCTAGGATAAGTTCCTATCCTAGCCCCAAACTGACCCTCACGTAACTTTGCTCATGCACTGAGCCGGCTCAGTCTCAGCACTGAGCTAACTAACCTAAGACTAGGTTGGCTCAGTTTCAGACTGAGCCAACTCAGTTGCATGCCATGCCTATAGTCCCGAACACACCTTTCTATCTGGCCTATCCACTGAGACTTAGCCAATCCAATTTTAGACTAAGCCTGCTAACATGCAGAAAAAGTCCTTCTCTGTAGTCTTCATTCCTTGGCTTTGGTTTTTTGAAAATCTTGTATCCCAGGTCTCCGAAGCACCAACCAAGCCCCTCAAGGTCCTCAACACCTGGACCTCAAGCCCGTGGAGGGCTACACACCACCTCCATCCTAGGATAACTCCTATCCTAGTCCTAGGACTGCACCTATCTTGGACTCCCGGAGTCAACACCCTGACTTCTTTTAATGGCCTCCCAAGGCTTGGGAGCACCACCAATCCTCACAATCTCCATCTTGATGCCCCAAGACTTGGCAAATTTTCATGACAATGCCCTCCTGCATGATCTCGCTATTGCTGCGCACCCTGACAGCCCCTTACGCAAACATCGCCTCCGCCAATCCTCTTCAGCTACTATGCATTTTTTGAGGCCTTTGGGATGACCACCTCCACCATTGAAGACCTTTGCTTGCTTCTTTGCACCATCCTAAAATTGTAGGATCCCTTCTGCTTGACAGCTGCATCATTTTTTCTAAACTTTTTTGGAGAACCTACAATATTCTTGTGCTAGCACATGTTGTACCATCTGACACGATCTCCTCAGAGTATGCCTATCCACCTACACATGCCGCTCCATCGAAACTGTGCATCACCGATGCTGGTGCTAGGATATCGATCCTCCTGCACCCCTCTGCTCTGAACTCATGCCAAATTTTCTTTTCACTTATGAAGCCATAACTACGGAGCTCCACCTATATCAAAGTCTATCTGATGCTGCAGAAGTTGACTCTATATCCAAATCACCCAAGGTCAACCATCCAATACTGCACTGCTGGGCTTGCCAATGCACCTCAAACACCATCGCTGTCCCTTCAAACCCTTCGCACTCCACGGTCCTTTTCAAAGTCATCTCAGACACCTCCACAACCCATGGACACTTCCAAAATTCAAGAGCTCATCCAACTCTTTTA
Organism: Cocos nucifera; assembly: GCA_006176705.1. Lineage (NCBI taxonomy): Eukaryota > Viridiplantae > Streptophyta > Magnoliopsida > Arecales > Arecaceae > Cocos > Cocos nucifera. Next base: position 143,507 of record QRFJ01000709.1, read on the forward strand.
AAAAATCAGCAACTAAACCCTAGGAAATTTCATCCTAGCCTTCTCCTCTTCTGCCCCTACACTAGCCATCGTTTTAGTTATGCTCGAAGGAACTATAGCTCAAACCCTATCCTGGGCTCAGACCTATCTATCTCATCATGAGGCTCCTGAGACTCTCTGGCTCTCCCTAAGACCTGCTCCCAATCTCCTTAAGATGCCTCTTGACACTCTCTACTAAGATACCTCCTTTGGCTGCTGCACCACCAAGTCTCTCTCAACCCCATTCCTTCAGGAAAGCACTATTGTAGCACTCCAGTGCTCCCTACCTCATCTTAACACCACCTCCTTATAGGTATCCAAATCTTCTCTTGTTGTACATAACCCATCCTCTATCTGAATCGCGACTCTCCCTAGTGCTCCTACAGAAGAAACCTAATCCACCATCACCTTCATGGATCATCCATCTCCATCATCTCCAAGGCTCCATAAATCAATGCTTTGGTCGAACCACTGAATATATCTCCGACTACTTTTTTGCCTTCCTACAATCGAAGGATATACAGCTACTTCTTCAGCCTTCCTTCAACCATTATCTCTTGGAAAATCTCTCTTCATCCATAAAATAGCCCTACACTGTCCATCTTCCTAGAGAATCTTGATGCTCTCTACTAAGATACGTCCCTCGGCTACTGCACTATCGAGCCTCTCTCAGCCCTGCATCTTCAGGAAAGCCCTACTATAGCACTCCATCGCTTCCTTCTTTATCTACCATCATACACCTCAACTTTTTTTCCAAGATCGATCAGCAAATCAAGCACCCAAATCTTTCATCCAAAAAAAAATCCTTTTCATTAATCCTCTCAGCCTCCACCTTCAACCTACTACTCTCGGTTGGCCAAACTACAGCAATAACAAAGATAGATCCAAGACATACCATGGAATACTCATGCAAATTTCTAATTTCATCTTGTATGACTTCTTTTCTTCCATGCACCAACCTGGCTCTGATACCAAATGTTAAAGCATCACCATAGCATCACCTAGGACTGATACCAATTATTATTCCATAGTACCGCTCTAACGCCATGTTATGAAAATCCCAGGATCTTTAGTGTGGACCTAGAAAGACCTTCGATGTTCTCTAAGGCAACATACCATAGATTCATCACCTAAATATATGCTGGGGTGCCTCCCTCCTTAGGCTTGAGAGAGGTGCCCTCTCTCTCTAAGGCCTTTTCAAGAACTTAAGGCAATAACACTAGCGAGAAGAAAGAAGAGAGATTAAGAAAGAAAAGACCTACATTGATTGCTTCAATGAAAATCCTAATATAACCTATGTACTTATATAGAGTCATTAGGCCCAACCAAAAACTCCTCTGGCTAACCCAATACATGAAAGCACTCACTGAGCCCATGTATACTCATGTCTCTCATGATCTCATCCCCTGGATCTAAACTAGATCTATAAATGAGTTAGCCTCCTTAAGACCTCTCAAACCAGGCCTTAAGATCCCTAAGATAAGTTCCTATCCTAGCCCCAAACAGACCCTCATGTAATTCTACTCGTGCACTGAGTCAGCTCAGTCTCAGCACTGAGCCGGCTAACCTAAGACTCGATCAGCTCAGTTTTAGACTAAGTCGATCCAGTTGCGTGCCATGCCTGCAGTTCCGAATGCACCTTTCTAGCCTATCCACTAAGACTTAGTCGATCCAATTTTAAATTGAGTTGGCTAACCTACAGATGAAGCCCTTCCCTGCAGTCTTCATTCCTTGGCTTTGGTTCTTTACACCATCTTGTGTCCTAGATCTTCGAAACATCAACCAAGCCCCTCAAGATCCTCAACACCTAGACCTCAAGCCTATGGAGGGCTACACACCACCTCCACACTAGGATAACTCATGTCCTAGTCCTAGGACTGCACCTATCCTAGACTGCCAAAGTCAATACCCTGACTCCTTCCGTGGCCTCCCAAGGCTTAGAAGCACCACCAATCCTCACATCTAATTGTGTTGTTCCTACAGCTGCTCAGAGCTACAGTCGTACATCCAATCTCTTGCGTGAACTTGGATGTTAATCCAACAAATTGAAGAAGAACTAAGAAAGATGAGAGAAGCTAGCATTTTGGCATTGAAACCAGAGAGAAGAGAGTTAGGAAGAAAAGCTCAATTATATTCCAACCTTATTGTAAAAGTTACAATATCCTAATTTATATACCCCAGAGTTTCCACATGAATCCTAATAAACCCCAGCTCAAAAACTTTCCTAGGCTAACCCAATACATGAAAGCACTCATCGAGCCCATGTACACCCATGTCTCACATGCTCTCATCCCCTAGATCTAGACTCAACCCATACATGAATTATCCCCCTTAAGACCTCTTGAACTAGGCCTTAAAACCCCCAGGATAAGTTCCTATCCTAGCCCAAACAGAATCCATGCGTAACTCTGCCCGAACACTGGACTGGCTCAGTCTCAATACTGGACCAGCTAACCTAAGACTAGATCGGCTCAGTTTCAAACTGAGCCAGCCCAGTTTCTATCCTATGCCTGCAGTTTCAAATGCGACCTTCTGTCTATCCTGTGCTCTGAGACTTAGCCAATTCAGTCTGAGACTGAGCTGGCTAACCTGCAGAAAGCTTCTTTTCTGCAGTCTTCAATCTTTCAATTTTGATTTCTTGCTCCATCTTATATCCTAGATCTCCGAAGCAACAACCAAGACCCTCAAGGTCCTCAATACCTAAACCTTGAGCCCGTAGAGAGATACATGCCACCTCCATCCTAGGACAACTCCTATCCTAGCTCTAAGATTACACCTATACTAATCTCCTCGAAGCCCTTACCCTGGCTCCGCCCATGGCCTCCCAAGGCTTGGGAGCACCATACCACCTACAATCTCTACCTTGGTGCACCCAAGTGTTGGCATACCTGACAACATCCTCCTGCATAATCTCGCTATCCCTGCATGTCCTGATAGCCCCTTGTGCTCATCTTTCCACTGCCACTCTTCTTTAGCTATTGAGCTCTCTTTAAGGCCTTCAGGATAACTGTCTCCACCGCTGAAATCCTTGGCTTGTTTCTCTACACCAACTTTGGAGTTATAGGTATCCTTCTGCTTGGCAGCTGCATCACTTATCCTGGACTTTCCTAGAGATCATGAAACATTCCTTTACTAGCACTCGCCACATATCCTGATGCTCCACCAGACACTATCCCCTCAGAGCCATGCTTGTTTCCCGGCACAATCCTCTCCACCTGGATCTGTACAGCCTCGACACTGGTGCTGAGATATAGGTCCTCCCTCTGCACCCCTCTACTCTGAACCGGTGTCATAGCTTCCTTTACCCATGAAGCCACCTCAGCCCGGTGCTCCACCTAAAACTAAAGTCCCCATGATGCCACAGAAGCCAACTCTATCTCCAAGTCCCCCCAGGCCAACCACCCAACACTACACTGCTGGGCCTGCTACAGTACCTCAAACACCATCGCTACTCTTTCAGACCCTCCATGCTCTGCAGATCCATTCGAAGTCATCTCAGATACACCGTACCCCATGGGCTCCTCCGAGACCATCAAGATTTTATCCAAATCTTCACTCTTAGTGACTGAACTAAAGGAATCCAAGTTTTCTCCTTCCTTGCACTTCTTCCAAAGTGAACACTCCCGCTTAAAGTGTCCTGCTTCTCCGCACTTGAAGCATCTCTTGGACCTCTTGCTGCCCCTCTATTCGCCCTTCTTCATTCCTTTTCTGTGCTTCTCTGAAACCACAAGACTCTCCTAGAAGACCTCCCTCTTCATCATCCATTTTTGCAACTCGTTGGACCTGAGCACTGATATGATCTCCTCATACATCAGTATCTCCTTACCATATAGCAAAGTTGTCACCAACGAATCGAAGCTCTCAGGTACGAACACGGCAATAATAGACTCTTGTCCTCCTCTTCTAAATCCACTCCTATATTGAGCAAGTCCATGCTCATCCAGTCGAACCGCTGAATATGCCCTACAACATCCTTGCCCTCCTGCATTGGAAGGCTATACAGTTGCATCTTCAGCATCAACTTGTTGCACATATTCTTTTTCATGTACAACTATTGCAACCTCAACCATAATCTCTTGGGTGTTCTCTCCTCCAACACACCATACAAAACCTCATCCGCCAAATAAGCCCTAATCATAGCACATGTCCTTTTCTCTAAGGACACCCACTCCTTGTCTGTCATCTTCCTTGGCCTATCCTCCAAGGTCAAATCCAGCCTCATCTGAACCAGTAGATCCTCTATCCTTACCATCCACAATATGAAACTTTTCTTTCCATCAAACTTCTCTAATCCTACCTTCAATCCGCTATTCTCCATGATCAATTCGAATCAAATAATAGCAAACAGGTAGATCTGAGAAATACCATGACTAGAGAAGGTGGACAGCAGCCCTGTGATCTCTTCCTTCCTCATGAAGCTTGGAGAAAGCCTTTAGATCTGAATCTCACTACTGATCTCTGCTGAAAACTGATCTTCTTTCTCCTCTATGCTCAATCAGGCTCTGATATCAATTATTGTTCCTACGGCTGCTCAAAGCCACGGTCATAGATCCGATCTTTTGCATGAACCTGGGTATTGATTCGACAAACTGAAGAAGATCTAAGAAAGATGAGAGAAGCTAGGGTTTTGGCATTGGAACCAGAGAGAAGAGAGAAAAGAGTTAGAAAGAAGAACTCAATTATATTCCAATCTTATTGTAAAAGTTATAAAATCCTGGTTTATATATCCTAGAGTTTCCACATGAACTCTAATAAACCCTAGCTTAAAAACTCTCCTAGGCTAATCTAATACATGAAAGCACTCACTGAACTCATGTACACCCATGTCTCATATGCTCTCATCCCCTGGATCTAAACCCAACTCATACATGAATTAGCCCCCTTAAGACCTCTTGAACCAAGCCTTAAGACCCCTAGGATAAGTCCCTATCCTAGCCTAAACAAAATCCATGCGTAACTCTATCCGCACACTAGGCCGACTCAGTCTCAACACTGGATCGGCTAATCTGAGACTGGATCGGCTCAGTTTCAGACTGAGCCAATCCAACTAAAACTGAGCCAATCCAATTTCTATCCCATGCCTGCAGTTCCAAACTAACTTTCTATCTATCCTATGCTTTGAGAGTTAGCCGACCAGTCTGAGACTGAACCGACTAACCTATAGAAAGCTCCTTTTCTATAGTCTTCAATCTTCCGACATTGGTTTCTTGCTCCATCTTGTATTTCAGATCTTCAAAGTACCAACCAAGCCCCTCAAGGTCCTCAATACCTGAACCTCGAGCTCATAGAGAGCTACATGCCATCTTCATCCAAGGACAACTTCTATCCTAGTCCTAGGACTGCACTTATCCTAGTCTCTTCGGAGCCCTCATCCTGGCTCCACCCATGGCCTCCCAAGGCTTAGGAGCACCACACCACCTACAATCTCCACCTTGGTGCACCCAAGTCTTAGCATACCTAGCAACATCCTCCTACACGATCCCGCTGTCCCTGCATGTCCTGATAGCCCCTCATGCTCACCTTGCCACTGCCACTCTTCTTCAGCTGCTGAGCTTCCTTTGAGGCCTTTGGGATGACCGCCTCCACCGTTGAAGTCCTTAGCTTGTTCCTCTGCACTACCTTTAGAGTTGTAGGTATTCTTCTGCTTAGCAGCTACATCACTTATCCTGAACTTTCCTGAAGATCATGCAATGTTCCTTTACCAGCACTCGATGCATATCCTGATGCTCCACCTGACACTATCCCCTTAGAGCCATGCCTGCCTTCCTACATAATCCTTTCCACCTGGATCTGTATAGCCCCAACACTGGTGCTGGGATATAGGTCCTCCCTCTGCACCCCTCTGCTCTGAACCCGTGTCATAGCTTCCTCCACCCGTGAAGCCACCTCTGCCCAGTGCTCTACCTAGAACTGAAGTCCCCTTGATGCCATAGAAGCCGACTCTATCTCTGAGTCCTCCAAGGCCAACCACCCAATGCTGTACTGCTAGGCCTATCGTTGTACCTTGAACATCGTTGCTGCCCCTTCGGACCCTCCGTGCTCCGCAAATCCATCCAAAGTCATCTCAGATACACCGCACCCCATGGGCTCTTTCGAGACCACCAAGATTTCATCTGAATCTTCACTCTCAGCGACTGAACCAATGGGATCTGAGTTTTCTCCTCCCTTATACTTCTTCCAATGCGGACACTCTCGCTTAAAGTGTCTTGCTTCTCCACACTTGAAGCATCTCTTGGACCTCTTTCTACCCCTCTATTCGCCCTTCTTCTTTTCTTTTCTATGCTTGTCTGAAATCATAAGACTCTCCTAAAAGACCTTCCTCTTCATCATCCGTTCTTCCTACTTGTTGGACCTGAGTACTGATACGATTTCCTCGTACACCAGTATCTTCTTACCATACAACAAAGTTATCACCAATGAATTGAAGCTCTCGAGTAGCAAACACAGCAATAATGGACTCTTATCCTCCTCCTCTAAATCCATCCTTATATTGAGCAAGTCCATGCTCATCCAGTTGAACCACTGAATATGCCCCGTAGCATCCTCATCCTCCTGTATCCGAAGGCTGTACAGTTGCTTCTTCAGCATCAACTTATTGCACATGTTCTTCTCCATGTACAACTACTGCAACCTCGATCATAATCCCTTGGGTGTTCTCTCCTCTAACACACCATACAAAATTTCATCTACCAAATAAGTCCTAATCGTAGCACATGCCCTTTTCTCCAAGAACACCCACTCCTTGTCTATCATCTCCTCCGACCTATCCTTCAAGGCTGAATCCAACCTTATCTAAACCAGCAGATCCTCCATCCTTACCATCCACATCATGAAACTTTTTTTTCCATCAAACTTCTCTAATCCTACCTTCAACCCACTATTCTCCATTATTAATCCAAATCAAATAACAGCAAATAAGTAGATCTGAGAAATACCTTGACTATGGATGGTGGACAGCAACCCTATGATCTCTCTCTTCCTCATGAAGCCTGAAGAAAGCTTTTAGATCTGAATCTTGCTATTGATCTCTGCTAAAAATCGATCTTCTTCCTCCTCCATGCTCAACCAGGCTCTGATATCAACTATTGTTCCTATGACTGCTCGGAGCCACGGTCGTAGATCCAATCTATTGCATGAACCTAGGTGTTAATCCAGCAAATTGAAGAAGATCTAAGAAAGATGAGAGAAGCTAGGATTTTGACATTGGAACCAGAGAGAAGAGGAAAGAGAGTTAGGAAGAAAATCTCAATTATATTCCAACCTTATTATAAAAGTTACAATATCCTGGTTTATATATCCTAGAGTTTCCACATGAATCCTAGTAAATCCTAGCTCAAAAACTCTCCTAAGCTAACCCAATACATGAAAGCACTCATCGAGCTCATGTACACTCATGTCTCACATGCTCTAATCCCCTGGATCTAAACCCAATACATACATGAATTAGCCCCCTTAAGACCTCTTGAACTAGGCTTTAAGACCCCTAGGATAAGTCTCTATCCTAGCCCAAAGAGAATCCATGCATAATTCTGCCCGCACACTAGGCTGGCTCAGTCTTAGCACTGGGTCGGCTAACCTGAGACTGGGTCAGCTCCATTTCAAACTGAGCTGGCCTAGTTTCTATCCCATGCCTGCAGTCCCAAATGCGACCTTCTATCTATCCTGTGCTCTAAGACTTAGCTGACCCAGTCTGAGATTGAGCCGGCTAACCTACAGAAAGCTCCTTTTCTATAGTCTTCAATCTTTCGACTTTGATTTCTTTCTTCACCTTATGTCCCAGATCTTCAAAGCACCAACCAAGTCCCTCAAGATCCGCAATACCTAAACCTCGAGCTTGTAGAGAGCTACATGCCATCTCCATCCTAGGATGACTCCTGTCCTAGCCCTAGGATTGCACCTATCCTAGTCTCCCTGAAGTCCTCATCCTGGCTCCACCCATGGCCTCCCAAAGCTTAGGAGCACCACACAACCTACAATCTTCATCTCGGTGTGCCCAAGTCTTGGCATACTTGGCAACATCCTCCAGCACAATCCCACTATCCCTGCATGTCCTGATAGCCTCTTGTGCTCACCTTGCTAGTGCCACACTTATTCAGCTGCTGAGCTTCCTTTGAGGCCTTCGGAATGACCACCTCCACCGCTGAAGTCCTTGGCTTGTTCCTCTGCACTACCTTTGGAGTTGTAGGTATCCTTCTACTTGGCAGGTGCATCACTTATTCTGAACTTCTCTGAAGATCATGCAACATTTTTTTACCAGCACTCGCTGCATATCCTAATGCTCCACCTGACACTGTCCCCTCAGAGCCACGCCTATCTTCCTGCACAATCCTCTCCACCTGGATCTATACAGCCCTGGCACTGGTGCTAGGATATAGGTCCTCACTCTGCACTTCTCTACTCTAAATTCATGTCACAGCTTCCTCCATCCGTAAAGCTACCTCTCCCCAGTGCTCTACCTAGAACTGAATTCTCCTTAATGCCATAGAAGCCGACTCTATCTCCTAGTCCCCCGAGACCAACCATCCAATGCGGTACTGTTGGGTCTATCACTGTACGTTGAACACCATCACTATCCCTTCGGACCCTCCGCACTCCGTAGATCCATCCAAAGTCATCTTAGATACACCACACACCACGGGCTCCTTCGAGACCACCAAGATTTTATCTGAATCTTTACTCTCAGTGACTGAACTAATGAAATCTGAGTTTTCTCCTCCCTTGGACTTCTTTCAAAGTGGACACTCCTGCTTAAAGTGCCCTGCTTCTCCACACTTGAACCATTTCTTAGACCTATTGCTGTTCCTATGATTGTCCTTCTTCTTTTCTTTTCTGTGCTTCTTTGAAACCACAAGACTCTTCTGGAAGACCTTTCTCTTCGTCATTTGTTCTTGCTACTTATTAGACCTGAGCACTGATACGATCTCCTCGTACACCAGTGTCTCCTTACCATACAGCAAAGTTGTCACCAACGGATCAAAGCTCCCAGGTAGCGAACACAGTAATAATAGACTCTTATCCTCCTCTTCTAAATTCACCCCTATATTGAGCAAGTCTATGCTCATCTGATCTTACCGTTGAATATGCCCCGCAACATATCCTCGTCCTGCTGCATTCGAAGGATATACAGTTGCATCTTCAGCATCAACTTGTTGCACATATTCTTTTTCATGTACAACTACTGCAACCTCGACCATAATCCCTTAGGTGTTCTCTCCTCCAACACACCATACAAAATCTCATCCGTCAAACAAGTCTTAATTATAGCACATGCCCTTTTTTCTAAGGACACCCACTCCTTGTTTGTCATCTCTCCCAGCCTATCCTCTAAGGCCGAATTCAACCTCATCTGAACTAGCAGATCCTCCACCCTTACCATCTATATCATGAATTTTTTTTTTCTATCAAATTTCTTTAATCCTACCTTCAACCTACTATTCTCCATGATCAATCTAAATCAAATAACAGTAAACAGGTAGATCTGAGAAATACCTTAACTAGAGATGATGGACAGTAATTCTGTGATCTCTTCCTTGCTTACGAAGCCTAAAGAAAGTCTTTAGATCTAAATCTCACTGCTAATCTCTGTTGAAAATCGATCTTCTTCCTCCTCCATGCTCAATCAAGCTCTGATACTAATTGTTGTTCCTATGGTTGCTTGGAGCTATAGCCATAGATCCGATCTCTTGCATGAACCTGGATGTTAATTTAGCAAACTGAAAAAGATCTAAGAAAGATGAGAGAAGCTAGGATTTTGGCATTGAAACCAGAGAGAAGAGAGTTAGAAAGAAAAGCTTAATTGTATTCCAACCTTATTGTAAAAGTTACAATATCCTGATTTATATACCCTAGAGTTTCCACATGAACCCTAATAAATCCTAGCTCAAAAACTCTTCTAGGCTAATCCAATACATGAAAGCACTCACCAAGCCTATGTACACCTATAGCTCATATGCTCTCATCTTCTGGATCTAAATCCAACCCATACATGAATTAGCCCCCTTAAGACCTCTTGAATCGAGCCTTAAGACCCCTAGGATAAGCCTCTATCCTAGCCCAAACAGAACCCATGCGTAACTCTACCCGCACATTAGGTAGGTGATAAGAGCGCGATGTTGTCGTTAAGTCACCATGTTTATCAGTTTAATCTGACTTTATAAAATAATTAAAAATAGGTAGAAAGTAGTGAGTCGGGTCGAATCCATAGGGAAGGTAGTATTTTAGATTTAAAATTTTTGATTTTACAAAAGAAAAAAAGAAATTTTGAAAATAAAATTGAAGTCAAAAATTAAAAGTAGAATTTAAATAGTATAAAAAAATAAACTTAGTACTAGGATCTACTATTTAGATCTTAGCATCTACTTGCAGTAAAATAAAAAGCAATAATTAAAGTATAAAAATTAAATTACAATAAAAATAAAGAGTATGAAATTAAAGAGCATAAAAATAAATATTATATTAATTAAAAAATATATAATTTTAATATATAAAATTTAAAAAAAAATTATAAATTAAAATAAGCTGATCTCTGATCTTGGATCGACGTTGGCAGAAAGATGGTGTAGAAGTCCAGCTCTTTCTTTCGACACTAGTTGCCTCGAAGCAATCGTTAATCCAAAGCTTGGCTCTACCTTATGCCAAAGCTTTACCTTAACCGAAGATACTGAACTCTGAAGGCCTGAGGTTTTATTTATGGGTGTTGAAGAATTTGAGGATTTGTTGCTGGGTAATATGGGACTAAGAGCCTTTTTTTTGTCAAAATATGAAGAAATTTGGGTCAAAATCAGATTACATCAGTCTGGATGTGTTCTGGCCATTAGATGCTGATCAAACGGCTCTAAAATCAAGCAAAAACCCTTTAAAACTCCTTTCCACAATCGGATTGACTATAGATCATTGGATCGTGCTTTGATGGAGAAGATCGAGCCATCGGATCAAGCATTGGTGTTTGATTCACCATCGGGAGCATTTTGGACTGTTGGATCTGAGTCAGATGTGAGTGCTATCATCCGATGGTGATCCGCGTGAAGCTGATTTTGAATCAAATTCAATTTTAAATCTCTATCATCCGATATTGATCGCAAATGATAACAACCATCCGATCGTGCCTTTATTATTCTCATAGACTGCATGGATCGAGTATACCACACACCCCAACCAATCAGTGCCTGTCTTTGCCACTTGAAATGATAAAAATATCCTGTAAACCATGATAAAATACTGTAAACCTCTTAGAGATCTTGGTCCACTATGTGACAGCATGTGATTCACTGTCTTCTGCTAAGCTGATGGTCCATGCATAGTTTTATGGATCGACTGATCGACTTCTATGGCTGAGTCAACTTTGACAGCTTGACTTGGCTTGATGGCTTGGCTTGCAGAGCCGACTGAGCCATTTTTCTTTTTTAATTTTAATTTTTTTCTTTAAAAATTCATATCTAGTCTATTTTAGCTTCAATTTGCTTCAAACTTATTTTATTACGATCAAAAAAATGAGCTTTTTTTATTGATAATAATATTTTATTTTTTTATTATTTTTTAATTATTTTTTAATTAATAAAAATATTAATTTCTTAAAAATATGTATAAATTGATTATTAATTCTTAAAAATAAATATAAATTAATTAATAAATTAATATATTTATTGATAATTTTATGATACTTATCACACCTTCCAACTTAAGCTTTGCTCATTCTCGAGTAAAGAAAAAATTTAGTTTTGAATATCTTTTAACTTTAGAGTTTTGAATTTTACCTAAGCAATTTTTAAAATGGTCATTGATATTCAGTAGAGTATAAGTGAGATATATAATTAAAGTATTAATATTTATTAATAAAAAAATTAAGTAAAAAATATTAATTTTTTTTAAATTTTTTTCTAAATCATCCTATCTTTATCTCTGATTTGTCTAAACTTTTATATGAACAAGTGTATTACTACTTCCATCCTTCATTTATTAATTTGTTTTATTATTTATATTATCCACTTTTTGATATAAATATCATTGCTTACTTAGGCAACGAAATCCAATTACTCGATGAAAAATCAATATTTTTCTTTTTTTTTAACATTGTATCACTATTGAGTATCTTAACCCCTTAAGCTTTCTATTTGATCCATGTAGCGAGTCTTAGACCAATGACTTCCAAATCAGTTGACTTCAGGATACTAGGTATAGAATATCCCTCGGACTTACTAGTCGAATCAAACAGGCTATGAGTTAAGACTAGCTTAACAATGAGCTTCTTCGCTCTTCCCATCTTTTGACGTGAAACTCAATGCTTGCTTAGGTAAAAAGGCTCGATTACTCAGTGAGAAGTACTTGAAAACTATTTTATTTTAATATTTTTTTTATATGAAGAAATGTATAGTTATCCTACACAAGCCCATAAAAGTAGATTTTTTTTTGATGCTAATAGAAAAATTAAAAATACATAAAAAAAAAAAAATTTTAAAAATTATGTTCTAGACTTAACTCTTTATTGGATTTTTTTTAATACTTAATCTCTCAATATCTCATAAATTCTCTGGTCTGTGCATCAATTTTCTTTTAAAAATACTTAGTTCAATTCGATTATTAAGCATAATCAGGTGTCTAAATACTAAATAATAACTTCTTTGAGGACTTAAAAAAATTAAAAAATTTTATTATTATTCTTTCTCCTAACTTAATTAACATTATCCTCAATGAAGAAGAAAAAATAAAAAGTGCAATAAAGAACATGAAAGAATATACCTAACTCAATGTATATGGTCCAGTACATGCCTTTAAAAATTTGGGCTCTCCCTCCAACTTATTCAATATGTCCTAAAAAGAAAATAAACTAAAATTAGATGTAAGAAAACTAAATATTAGATTGCCTCCCAACAAGTGCTAAGTTTATCGTCTTCAGTTAGACACAAAGCAGTCTGTCTATTCGGTGTCCAATATTGGATTGATAAATTTCAATGATTTTGGATTACCAATCTTGGGAAGATAGTTTATGATTCCTTTATTAATATATTCATTGTTAAATTTGGGAATATATTTTGTGACCCCATTCTCAGTCCCTTATTTTTTAAGAATTTCTCCTATTTATCCTTCTAGAATGCTCATGAATTGAGTTTTTGTATTAGGAGTTAAGTTTGATGCAATGGGTACTGAAAGGGTATCTACAAGTGATTTTAATTTTGGGGGTAAATTAATATGATCTTGCTTAAATAACTCCATTGGCTTTTCATTGTACGCCTCTTGATTTTTGTAAGAATCGGCTTCTAAGGTTGAAAGAAATAGGACTTTTGGTTTATAGGTCTCAGGTAAATCATCTATTCTCTTCTTTCTTATGTCTATCTTATTTAAACTGGAATCAGCATCAATACTAGTTTTGGGCTTAGATTCTTCTACGTGGTTAGCCTCAGTACTAATATATTCTTCTAAATTTTTATTTTGGCTAGCATCAGTACTAGCCTCTCTCATCTAATCTTGATATGGATCCATAAGAATCTTATAGCTTTTAAGTTCAGAAATTACTTTGGCATTCGCTAATTGGAGATTTTTAGGTTAGATATTAGATTGATAATTTAGTCCAGATGGTTGGTAGACAATGGATGGATTATTTATATGAATCGATTGGCTCGATAATTGACCTAGTTCTTTCCTCATATTAGACTCAGCTAATTATCCAATTTGAGCTTCTAGCCTAGCAATAGATTACTGTTGGATCAGAATTAATTATTGTTGGCTTAGAATCAATTGTTGAAGTTGATTGAATTTATCATCGGCTAGATTGGTCTATTGAGGAGGTGGATATGAGGGCTTATTATAATGCGATGGCTGAGAAGACTGACTAAGCTTATCGTTATTATAGGCATAGTTTTGATATTAGGGCCTAATATATGAAATTTGAATCTGAGTCTGAGTCTATTGGAATATCCAAGAAAAATTAGAATTATTTCTTCAATCTAGATTATATAGATTTAAAAAAAGGGTCACTAATAGGCTTGGAGTAGCCTTGAGCAGCTTGAATTTGTTCTTAAATGAAAGGTGAAAACTGTGCAGCCATAGGACATTCACTCACATGGTGGATTGGGCTAGCACAGATTGAATAAATCTTCTAATAATTAGAAGATCATATGAATTATGCAGAAGATTGTTGACCTAGGGTTAGGATTTGATCTAATTTCTGAGCAAAAAAATCCACTTTATTTAATTTTTGGGCTATTAAGTTTAGGTCGGCCTTAGAACTAGGTTCTGGATGTTTGATCTCATATATTCCTGCCCATTTTTTATGAGAAATTGATCTTTCATAAGAGGATAGCGAGGCATGGTTAATCAAATTTTTACTTAGAGTTTCAAACAGTGTATAAGCTTCATCCTCACTTTTGCTCATGAATGCACCTCCACAGGATGCATCTACCAATTATCTATATTGGTCTCCTAAATCCTCATAGAAAGTTTGAACTATTTGCTACTTAGACAGACCATGGTGTAGGCATTTTCTAATAAGTTTCTTAAGTCTCTCCCATGACTCTTGAATTTATTCTCCTAGAAGCTGAGCAAATCTAGTGATAGCTCACCTCATAATGTTGGTTCGACCTATGGGATAATTTTTTTTAAGAAATTCACTTTGCAATTCAGCCCAAGTTTTAATTGGTCTCTCTATTATTCCAAGCCAGTACTTGGCTTTATCTTTTAATGATAAGAAAAATAAAATTAGTCTAAGAACATCATCGATTAAATTTTGAATTCTTATCATAGAGCAGATTTTTAAAAACTCATCCAGATGCTTATAAGGATCTTCGTTGGTGTTTTCGTAGAAAGATGAAAGCATCTGAATTATGGTCGGCTTGATCTCATAGTGGATAGCATGAATTTTAAGTAATTGGATACAAGTCGATGGATTATAGATGGAAGAAATAAAGTATTCCTTCATCTACCTAGATGGTTCTCTAAAATTTTCAGTCATTTGATTATTGAATTTAATATGATTCAGCCATTTAATTTTATAGTTAGGTTCAACTAGATCATGTAAAGCGATTTCCTACCATGTATGTATTAGCGCAATCCTAATGTATGATTCAAAAAAATTATATTTTTTATTATTTTTTATATTTTTATTATTTTATTATTTTTTATTTTTTTTTAAATTTTTTAATTTTTTTTATTATTTTATTTATTTAATTATTAATTTAATTTAATTTAATAATTTTTTAATAATTTTTTAGTTAGTTTAATTTAATTTAATTTTTAATTTAATTTAATTTTTATTTTATTTTATTTTATTTTATTTTTGAAGGTGAAAAGAAGAAGAAAGAAAGAAAAGTTCTAAAGAAGAGGTCCTAAGGAGTCCTAGAGCTAAGAAGAGAGAAAAAATTTAGTTTTAATTAGGTTTAATATTAGTTAGCAATCAAGTTGGTCAATCAATTCTGACCAAGAGTTATCCTAGATCTAGATAGCTCCTAACTGTCAAGATCATCTTTAAGCCCTTCAAGTATGGGATCAGTCAATCAACTGACTAGGTAAGTGTAAGGTTGATAGGGGTCCCTCCATTGCTTGTCTTAAACATCAATTATGCTTGACCAGGTAAACTAACGAAACCAATTAAGTAACCATCTTTCTCTTGGCCCAGTCATTTCTGAACCATTTTTCTTAGACACCAGTTAAATTGATTAATCCTAATCCAATCCAACTTTTAGAATTTCTTATCCTAATGAGCTTGAGTTCCTAAGGCTGATGTCTAATTGATTTTAAAATTAAAGGCTTAGATCAATGCAGGATTATGGTTAGTTGTTTATGGGCCAAGGAAGGGTGATCAAATCCCTACCTTATCTTGTTTAATTGGGTATTGCCCTGAAGTTGATTTAAATATGCATATGCATAATCACTTTCAATAAAAGGTTCTATGCAACTTAAACTAGATGCATGCAATTTAATTAAACTTGAAGAGTTTACCTTATCTCCAGTAATCATCAAAAAAAAAAAATAAAACTAATATGATGCATGCTCTAAGCAGTTAGGATTTCTAATCTTATCATGAAGCTTTTTAATTAGGTTTAAGTGGATATAATTTTTAAAATTTAATTTAAAAATAAAATAAAATAAATAAATAAATAAAAAGAGAAAAGGATTAGGGTTAGGATTGATCTCACCAAACAAGATTAGAAGCTTCCTCCTTATCCTAACCTTTTTGTTTTCTTTATTTCTTTCTTTTTTTCTCTCTTTTTTTTGTAAAATAAAGAAGAAAAAGTTAGTAAGCAATATTTATAAAAAATTTTAAAAAATTAAAAATTTATTTATAATTAATTTATTAAAAAAATAAAGAAATCAATAAAAAATAGCCTCTATTTCTTTTCCAACAACAATGCCAAAAACTTGATAAGAGCGTGATGTTGTCGTTAAGATACTGTATTTATTACTTTAATCTGATTTCTTAAAATAATTAAAAATAGATAGAAAGTAGTGAGTCGAATCGAATCCATAGGGAAGGTAGTGTTTTAGATTTGAAATCTTTGATTTTATAAAAAAAAAAGAGAGAAATTTTGAAAATAAAATTGAAGTCAAAAATTAAAAGTAGAATTTAAATAGTATAGAAAAATAAACTTGGTACTAGGATCTACTATTTAGATCTTAGTATCTACTTGCAGTAAAATAAAGAGCAATAATTAAAGTATAAAAATTAAATTATAATAAAAATAAAAAGTATGAAATTAAAGAGCATAAAAATAAATATTATATTAATTAAAAAGTTCATAATTTAAATACATTAAATTTAAAAAAAAATTAAAAATTAAAATAGGTTGATATCTGATCTTGGATCGATGTTGGTAGAAAGATGGTGTAGAAGTCCAGCTCTTCCTCTTAGCACCAGTTGCCTTGAAGCAGCCATTAACCAAAGCCTGGTTCTATCCTGTACCAAAGCTTCACCTTAATCGAAGATAATAAATTCTGGAGGCATAGGGTCTTATTTATAGGTGTTGGAGGGTTGGAGGATTTGTTGCTGGGTAATGTGTGACTAAGGAGAAATTTTAATCATCAAAATTGAAGAAATTCTTATGAAAATCAGATTAAAAAGAGTCCCGGATGAATTCTATTGCTTTGAGTGAAATTTGGCCATCAAATGCGATCAAACGGTCCAAAAAAATGCCAAAATCGGATGTGTATCAGGCCAAATCAGGTTGGATTAAGTTCTGGCCATCCGATCACGTTAATCAGTAGGAAATCTAGCCATTGATCATGCGTTGGGTGTCCTGATCACCATCGGGAGCTCTGTCAGTCATTGGATCTGAGTTTGGAGCAAGCGCTGCAGTCGGATCAAAGTTCTGGTGCTGATGGAATTCGAATCAGAGTAAGAAAACATCCCCATCATTCGATCTTGATCGGCAACAACCATAGCTACACGATCGCACACTTATTGTTCCCATGGACTATGTAGATCGAGTATACCATAGATCGTAGCAAATCAGCACTTGTCTTTGCCACTTGAAATGATGAAAATATCCCGTAAGCCATGATAGATCTTTTATAAACTCTTAAGGGTCTAGGTCCACCACGTGGCAGTGTGTGATTCGCTGTCTTCTACTAAGTTGGCGGTCCATGCTTGGTTTCGTGGACCGACTGATCGGCTTCTATGGCTGAGTCGATTTTGATGGCTTGATTTGGCTTGGTGGCTTGGCTTGCGGAGCCAACTGAGCTTTTTTTTTCTTTAAAAATTCATATATAGTCCATTTTAGCTCCGATTTGCTTCAAACTTATTTTGTTACGATCAAAAAAATGAGCTAATTTTTAAAAATATATATAAATTAATTATTAATTCTTAAAAATAAATATAAATTAATTAATAAATTAATACTTTTATTGATGATTTTATGGTACTTATCAGTAGGCTCAGTCTCAGCACTGGGCTAGCTAACTTAAGATTGGGTTGGCTCAGTTTCAAACTGAATCAACCCAGTTTCTGTCTCATGCCTGCAGTCCTAAACACGACCTTCTATCTATCCTGTGCTCTGAGACTTAGCCGATCTAGTCTAAGACTGAGCCAGCTAACCTACAGAAAGCTTCTTTTCTACAATCTTCAACCTTTCAGCTTTGGTTCCTTGCTCCATCTTATGTTCCAAGTCTCCGAAGCACCAACCAAGCCCCTCAAGATCTTCAATACCTGAACCTCGAGCCCATAGAGAGCTATATGCCACCTCCATCCTAGGACAACTCCTGTCCTAGCCCTAGGACTACACCTATCCTAGTCTCCCTGGAGCCCTCATCCTGGCTCCGCTATGGCCTCCCAAGACTTGAGAGTACCATACCACCTACAAATTATTTTCAAAATTTACCAATGATACCTAACAGTATATGATGGCAATCCATCAGAACCGAATGCGAACCTCTTGATGGAGCTACCTATATGATTGGATTCCTTTATCGTTAGCCCTGACAGGATTAGGGTTAAGGTGAACTCGTCAAACCCAACACTGAAGGAAAATCCTAATTTTCCAGACCAGGTTCGTTCAGATCTGATCGGATCAAGCGATATATTTTAAAAAAAAATTTCTTTGATCCTGACCAAATCTAGGATGTTTCAGATCTGATTCTTATTATTTTAATAATTAAAATAAATTTAGATAAATTAAATCAAATTTAATTTACCTTGAAATGGGTAATCCTATTATCCATTGATGATCCTATAAGCAACGAAAGGTTCTGGATCTAGCCATGCAAGTGCCTGGCCTCTACCGGTATCCACTTGGGCTAGATCTGGAGATTCTCTTCTTCTCTATCACATCTCCAAAAATCAGATCTGGAGGATCTTCAAAACACCTTTCGAAGATCAGCAGTTGTCCTTTGTAACAGCGCAGCCTTCTAGCTTTCTGTCATCTTTCTCTCGTCTGGATTGCACCAACCAAGAACCTAAACCACTTTTGGGCATGGAGAGGAGAGGGAGAAGATGTTTTGGCATGGAGGAGGAGAGGAGAGGCAGCCTTGGGGCGTGGGATTTTTCCAATTGCACTTTAAGTTGGGCGCAGGGTCTTATTTATAGACTATGCATGATCCAACTCCTCTTCTTCCCAACCAATCACAATCCTTTATGAAATCAGATCTAAATCTGATTGGTGAGAATAGAGTCCTTTGGATTCCTCCTTAGATGGCACCTAAGACCAGTTAAAGTTGGTTCTTAGGAGGAGTCTAATTGAAATCCCGAAAAGGAGATGGAGTCCCTGTCCAACAGGGACTCTTGGGCGCCTCCTGCTTGGGCACACGCCAAGGGTGGCATGCACCCTTCTCCTTGCCAGGTTCTGGCAAGAGGACAAGTCCCCACCAGCTCTCCAATAGGTGCATGACATGTGGACAGAAGTCAAAGTGTCAATGGTCAACATTTGACCAGTCAAAGGTCAACTTTTGACCAAAGTCAAAGAATGAGAAATGGTAGGTGACCAAAAATGGTAGGTAATGTCTTACAAAATAAGATAACCTTTTCTAACCTAGACAAGCTCCAGTTAGACCAAGTGAAGGCATCTAATTGAGCACAAACTCCTTAGGCTCAGTCAGGATAACTATTTATGATAGTAAAAGAAGAACGTTAGGTTCAATCGAGTGCTAGCACGATTTTTTTTAACCTAATTGAATCTCATTCAGATCAATTGAACTGGATCGGTTTAATTGATGATCACCAGATTCAAACCCTTATTTGTGTGACCCAGTTAGGTTCAGTTCTGTATGGTAATGGGATATGTCATGATCTCTATCATCAACATCATTGAAACTTCTTTCGATAGATCAGAACTCTTCTCATTCGTACAATTAGAATGATCGATCATCTAAATCATTCTAATTGCTCCCAAAATCCACCAGTGACACATAGCAGTATATGGTGGCAACCCATCAGAGCTGAATGCGAACCTCTTGGTGCAGTTATCTATGTGATTAAGTTCTTCTATCTTGAGCTCCGATCAGATTAGGGTTAAGGTGTACTCGTCAAACCATAGTTTCTATCATATGATGTAATCATTCGATTCAGATCTGGTGTGAAAAGCTAAACAGAAAATTTTTCTATTATTTCACTCTGCCATGGCCATGGGCTTCTAGACTTGATTCTCATGATCATCATAGAGCTGCTCCTCTACCACCGAGGTAGATAGATTCCATCTTGATGCTTTCCAGTTCCTACAATGAACATGCTATAGCCAACATACACCTCAGGGTCCGTATGGCTAGGAGACCGAGTAATGGTGTAGTCAAACTATAACACCCTCAAGGTGAACTGTTGATGCACCTCAAATCAAAGAACCAGACACAATACTGTAGCATTGAGTCAGTCATTGACGAGAAGGTAGACTTCCTAATGACTACTTAAGGTGGTCACACTCAGTGCCCTCATTCTCTAACGAGTATCTGTACTCTCACTTCGGTGTCTCCACACCGTAGACTCAAGACTCATCTACTAAATAGAAGCGATTGTACACCAACCTTCCGGATCAATCACCATCCTCATGATGATCCTATGGTCGGAAGCATTTTATGAGTTAATAATGATTATTCATGTCTTAAATTTTCAACTCTTGAAAATATGAATTATCATTATCATTAACTCAAAGGATGTATCACAGATACTGAATACACATATGTGATAGAAAATAACATATTTTATTAATTTTAATCAAAATTATAATTTTATCCCTAGAAGTGTATTACAAGTGTCAGCCAATTCTGGCTTCTAGGGCACATATATCTAACAATCTCCCACTTATTCTAAAGCTAATTGGCTACAAGTCTAAGTCCCATCTTCTTAAGGTGGGCTTCGATCTTCTGCTGGCCCAATGGCTTTGTAAGTGGATCTACCACATTATCTATGGAGTCGACTCTCTTGACCTCGACATAATCTTTCTCGAGGTAATCGTAGATGAGGTGGTATCGCCGCTCAATGTGCTTGGGATTTCTGGTGAGACCTCGACTCCTTAGCAAGGGCTATGGCGCCATTGTTGTCGCAGTATAGAGGAATGACATCTGATGGCATTACTCTAATTTCTACAGCAAACTTCTTGTACCAGAATACTTCCTTCGTAGCCTCTAATGCAGCGATATATTCTACTTTCATGGTGGAATCTGCTATCACAGTTTGCTTGAAACTCTTTCAGCTGACAGCACCATTATTGCATACAAATAGACTCCCAGATGTCGACTTTCGATCATCTATATCAGACATGAAATCCGAGTCTGTGTATCCCTGAACTTGGAGTTCTCCATTACCAAAGACCAACAACAGATCCTTAGTTCTTCTTAAGTACTTAAGGATATATTTCACAGAAGTCCAGTGTTCTTTATCTGAATTTGACTAATATCTGCTTGCGACACTCACAGCATAGGCTATATCTGGTCGTGTACATAGCATGGCATACATGAGGCTCCCTATTGCAGAAGCATAAGGGATCTTGCTCATGTAATCTATTTCCTCAGGTGTGCTAAGCACATCTTCTTGGAAAGATGAATACCATGTCTGAAGGGTATTAATCACCTTTTAGAGTTTCCATACTAAACCTCTTTAGTACTTTTTCTATGTACACTTCTGTGAAAGTCCTAGATCCTATTCGGTCTATCCCTATAGACCTTAATTCCTAGAATAAAGGATGCTTCACCTAGGTCTTTTATGAAGAATTCCTTAGACAACATATTTTGACTGTCTCAACATAAAATATCATTCTCAATAAGGAGGATGTCATCCACGTACAATACGAGAAAGACAAACAGTGTCCCATTGATCTTTTTGAAGACACACGGTTCCTCTTCATTTTTATAAAACCATATTTTGATCACATCATTGAAATGAGTGTTCCAGCTCCGGATGCTTGCTTAAGTCCATTAGTGACTTTTGCGCTTGCAAACCTTTATGATCAGTATCATTGGATGTGAAATCTAGCGACTGTTCCATATAGATATCTTCCTTAAGATATCCGTTCAAGAATGACGCTTTCACATCCATTTGTCGTATTTCATAATCGAAATAGGCTACAACGGCAAGCAATGTGCGGATGGATTTTAGCATAGCCACTGAGGAAAAGGTATCCTAATAGTCAATTACCTTCACATTGACTATAACCTTTTGCCACTGGTCTAGCCTTGAATGTCTCCACATTTCCATCTACACCAATCTTTCTCTTGAAGATCCATTTACACCCAATAGACACTATACCTTCTGATGGATCTACCAAGGTCCAGACTTGGTTTGAGTGTATCGAGTCAATTTCTGACGCATTGCCTCTAACCATTTCTCGGAGTCGATATCTGATATCGCCTCGTTGTAGGTTTTGGGATCATCACCATGAGCATATTACCTACGAGGAACATTTTTCCTACTTCCTCTGAAATAATACCTAAGTATCTTTCAGGAAGACAGAAAACTCTTTCCGATCTACGAGGTGGAGAAGGTAGTGTTCTTATTGGCTCAACCTGATTTGGTTCCAATTGGTCCTTGGCTCGTTATACTTGTGAGACTTTCTCATCAAGCTTAATCTGCTTTCCAATGCTGCTATCTTGAATAAACTATTTTTTAAGAAAGATGGCATGTCAACTCACAATCACATTGTGGTCTTCTGGAATGTATAGTTATCCAATGACTCTTTAGGTTATTCCTTTGAATCAACTTGAAGGACCTGAACTCTAACTTGTCCGCTTGTTATCTTGACATGAGCCGGACACCCCACATTGAGATGACTCAGACTTGGTTCTTATCGTGCCATAATTCATAACGGGTTGTGGTAGGAATGGTTTTAGAGGAAACCCTATTCAGTAGATAGACTGATTAACAATTGAATGTTCCCAAAAAAATCAGAAAGGTCTGTGAAGCTCATCATGGATCAGACCATGTCCAATAGAGTCCGATTTCTCCATTCTGAAACTCCGTTGAGTTAAGGTATTTTTGGTGGAGTCTATTGAGAGACTATGCCATTTTTCTTGAGATAGTCTAAGAATTCTCAGCTAAGGTATTTCACCTCCTCGATCTAATCGAAGAACCTTAATGGATTTTTAGTTTATTTTCTACTTCATGTCTGAATTCTTTGAACTTTTCAAAAGCTTTCAGACTTGTGTCTCATAAGTACACAACCATACCTAATAGATCATCGGTAAAGATAATGAAGTAGATAAAATTCCTCTAGTCGGCACATCAATGGGCGCACACCGTCAGTAAGTATTAGGACAAGGAATCTGTGGCCCTTTCCCCATGTCCTACAAAAGGGAGTTTAGTCATTTTGCCTTGAAGACAAGATTCACAAGTTGGATATGACTCGAAAGTCAATGGACTCAATAGTCTATTTTTTTTCAATTTGTTGATCCTATCTTCTGCTATATGATTTAATCTTAGGTGCCATAGATACCTGTCATTTGGACCATCCCTAGTGTCGTTTGGCATTCACATTTTGCTCGTAGTTAGAACAGATACGTCAAATATGTAGCTGATAAAGACCGTTAATAAGGAAATCATTTGCAATTTTATTTCTTTCATAAAGAATGTTATAATGATCCTTAAAGAATGTAATCACATAGCCTTCTAGTGCTAAGCATGAAATAGAAATCAAATTCCTACTAGCTGCAGGCACATTATAATAGTCTTTCAAAACTAAGTCTAAACTAGATGGTAATCGAAGAGGATATGTTTCCACGGCTATATGCAGCAACTCTTGCTCCATTTTCAATGCATAGGATCATATCTCCATCCCTCAGCCTCCTGCTATCCTCAAGATTCTGCATGGAAGTGCACAGATGAGCACTAGAATCAGAGTCAAGCATCCAACTGGATGCAGAAGAAATCGTAAGGTTAGAATCAATAACGAGCATACCTCCAGAAGGACCTTCCTTCTTGTTCTTCAGGTGGCCGAGTAAGTAGGGGAGTTCCGCTTTCAATGGTCATCGCTATTGCAATGAAAAACACATTTCTTTGACATCGATGTTCTTCTTCGGCTCTTGCTTCTTCTTCTTGCTTCTTCACCTTCTGCTTTTTCGCAAACTTCTTTTTCTTTTCATAAGACTTTCTTTAATGAAGAGTCCATTCCATAGCAAGAATTGTAGAGCCTTTAGACCTTTCATAGAAAGCTCAGTGGTGATCAATGTTCATTAATCGGCAAGGAATTTTGAGTTTATGATATGGTAATTCATGATGAATTCCCATATGCATTAATAGTATTGACAGATAACATGTTTCTGCAGGTCCAGATCTAATTCACACCGAGCTTTAAGCTCTTCACATCCTTAATTTATCAGCAGTGATCTTGATGACTTGCATCGCCATTTAGGACTGTAAAAGCTATATTTTCGTGACTTGATATTTGTGGCCGAGCTCTGTTCACCAAAATCTCCTACAGGTGAGCCAACATTTGGCGAGCAGTCTCGATATCTTCATATTGGCGCTGGGAGCTCATCAGACATCGAGCCCAACATGTAATATCTGGCCTTATTATCTTCGTCTATCCATTTTTCTAGAGACGCTCTCTGTTCAGTGGCTGGATGGGCTGATAAGGTGGGAGGGTCCTAGTCCAATAGATGGGTTAACTTCTTGGAATCCAAAATGATTTTGTAGTTCCTAAGCCAATCTTTGTAATTGGGTTCGATCAGTCTATGTGTGTCTAGGATACGTGCTAATTGGTTGGAAGCAGATATTTTTCTGTAGAGAGTCAAAGATTCTAGTTAGATACTGTAATTATGACTTGATCAATTTATTTAGAGGATTTTATTTTTAAACAAATTAGCTCCACTATTTTCTCGGATCCCTACACTCCCTCTGTAGAGATGCAAAAATCTCCGCGATTGATGATTTCTAGTGGGTGGTGCGGTCTCACCAACTGACTCATCACCTCACCTAACAGTTATTGGTGATGGGTTAGCCAATGAGTGAACAACTCTTGTTCAATGATTCTCTAATCATGGTGCACCCAAACTTGGTCTCTAATTCATGAATCTCACCATATCCGGAATATTGATCCACTCCTTAGTTAAGTCAGACCCACCATTTGCATAGACTGGATTCCTAATTGGGTCTCTCACCGTATCCAAAATATTGAGCCCAACTCATCCTCCAGCCCATAGCATCCAATGCCTAATAGACATGGTTGCATCTTCCCGGTGCAACTGAGCCACTGTATCCAGCCGAGAACAATCAACCCCGGAAAGGGCCTGCACATCTACAATGGTGGAAGACCTCAGACTTAATCTTTTCTTAGGGAGAATTGATTCAGATCTCATTAAACTAGACTTTGTCATAGTCATAACAATTATGACTAACCTAGTGGCATGGGTTAGCTCGAATTATTGACCACCCCAGATCAGAACTGTGTCAACAGATATGGCCAGGTAAGTAAGACCGGTGGAAGGGATATGCCATTAACTCATACAAGAATGCATTCAAGTCGAGTAGCTCCCAATTAAAAATCAATCGGTCATATGTGCCAAACTTACCTTAGACACCAAATTATTGAGCCAGAACCAATTGGGTTAGCGTACAATCCAGACTCTAACCTCTGAGCCTAATTAGGCCTTAGTTGATCGTGACTCGATCTTGACCCAGACTTAATCCTATTAGGCTGGTCAATTCAATCATTGTTGATCCTATCTAACCAACTCTTGATTCAGTTTAATCAACCGCTTAGACCTAATTGAGCTACCCAAGTCCGAACCCAGTATTATGAATATGTCTTAGATCTAAAATTCTTAATTTTAGATCAATTAATATTCCATAATCTTAATTTTTGATTAAGTAGGGTTCATAAATAAAATATGCATAATAAATCCTAGGATTTCAGGATCTAGGATTTTATAGAAAGTAAGTTTTGGGTTTTTGATTAAGGACAACCGCACAGTATCCCTACACGTCATAAGGAGGACAAGCTCCCACCAGCTCTTCAATAGGTGCATGACACGTGGACAAAAGTCAAAGTATCAATGGTCAACATTTGACCAGTCAAAGGTTAACTTTTGACCAAAGTCAAAGAACGAGAAATGGCAGGTAACCAAAAATGGCAGGTAATGTCTTACAAAATAAGACAATCTTTTCTGACCTGGACAAGCTCCAGTCAGATCAAGTGAAGGCCTCTAATCGAGCACAAACTCCTTTGGCTCAGTCAGGACAACTATTTATGATAGTAAAAGAAGAACGTTAGGTTCAATCGAGTGCTAGCACGATTTTCTTGAACCTAATTGAATCTCATTCAGATCAATTGAACTGGATCAGTTCAATTGATGATCACCAGATTCAAACCCTCATTTGTGTCACCCAATTAGGTTCAGTTCTATATGGTAATGGAATATGTCATGATCTCTATCATCGATATCATTGAAACTCCTTTCGATGGATCAGAACTCTTCTGATTCGTATAGTTAGAATGATCGATCATCTAAATCATTCTAATTGCTTCCAAAATCCACCAGTGACACCTAGCAGTATATGGTGGCAACCCATCAGAGCTGAATGTGAATCTCTTGGTATAGTTACCTGTGTGATTAAGTTCTTCTATCTTAAGCCCTGATCAAATTAGGGTTAAGGTGTACTCGTCAAACCCTAGTTTCTATCATATGATGTAATCATTCGATTCAGGTCCGGTGTGAAAAGATAAATAGAAACTCTTTCTATTATTTCACTCTGCCATGGCCATGGGCTTCTAGACTTGATTCTCATAATCATCATAAGACTGCTCCTCTACCAGTGAGGTAGATAGATTCCATCTTGATGCTATCCAGTTCATACAATGAACATGCTATAGCCAACATACACCTCAAAATTTCGTATGGCTAGGAGATCAAGTAATGGTATAGTCAAACTATAACACCCTCAAGGTGAACTACCGATGCACCTCAGGTCAAAGGATCAGATACACTACTACAGCATCGAGTCAGTCATTGACGAGAAGATAGACTTCCTAATGACTACTTGAGGTGGTCACGCTCGATGCCCTCATTCTCTAATGAGTACCTGTATTCTCGCTCCGGTGTCTCCACATCGTAGACTTAAGACTCATCTACTAAAGAGAAGCGATTGTACACCAACCTTCCGGATCAATCACCATCCTCGTGATGATCCTATGGTTGGAAGCATTTTATGAGTTAATAATGATTATTCATGTCTTAAATTTTTAACTCTTGAAAATATGAATTATCATTATCATTAACTCAAAGGATGTATCACAGACACTGAATACATCTATGTGATAGAAAATAATCCATTTTATTAATTTTAGTCAAAATTATAATTTTGCCCCTAAAAGTGTATTACAAGTGTCAGCCAATTCTGGCTTCTAGGGCACATATATCTAACAAACATCCCATCATATGATTGAATCATTCGATTTGAGTCCATTATGTAATCCTAATAGAAAACACTTTTTTATTACATCACACTACCAAGGCTATGGGCTTAAGGACTCGATCTCATGATCATGATAGGACTGCTCCTCCTCTACCGAGGTTGATAGATCCCATCTTGGTGCGATCCAGTTTCTACAATGAACATACTATAGCCAACATACACCTCAAGATTTCGAATGGCTAGAAAATCGAGTTATGGTGTAGTCAAACTATAACACACTCAAAGTGAACTTCTGATGCACCTCAGATCTAAGAACCAGACACACAACAATAGCATTGAGCTTAGTCATCGACGAAAAGGTAGACTTCCTTATAACTACTCGAGATGGTCACACTCAGTGCCCTCATTCTCAATAAATATCTGTACTCCCGCTCTGATGTCTCTACATCATAGACTCAAGACTCATCTATCCTAAGAAAGCAATCATACATCGATCTTTTGGATCGATCACCATCCTCGTGATGATCTTATGATCGAAAGCAGTTTATGAGTTAATTATGAAATTACATATCTTAAATTTTCAACTCTTGAAAATTTGTATTATCATTTTTCTTAACTCAAAAGATGTATCACAGACACTTCACATATAATATGATAGAAGAAAATAATCTTTTATTAATTTTTAAATCAAAATTACAAAAATGCATCTAGAATGTAAATTATAAATGTCAGCCAATCTGACTTCTAGGATACTCATCTAACATCTATATGGCACACAATGACCTACACTCGATAAACATTATCATCCTTAGTAATAACATATCATTTGATCGTGAATAGGTTTAAAGACTAAATGATAAATTTTTTTTTATCGATTCTAAATAGTCCTAAGAACTTAACCACAATACAAAAGTTCATTAGAAGATAAAAAAAATTTATGATGAAAAATATCAAAATAACTTTTTATTGATTTATAATTTATATACAAATGCAAACATATAGCTCAACTGTCAATAGGCTGATGATTGACTTTGGAATACTATTTCCAACAGATTGTTGGAACACAAAAGGGTCGCTGAGAGGGCCTCTCCCCATTACCTCTTGTTTAAGAATTGGAGGCCTTCAATCCCTCCTAAGGGTCTTCGCCCATGTCAGGACGAGATCCACCTCCTGTTCCTGACATGAGATGGCTTTTATCCTTGTTAGGATGAGATCCATCTCTTGCTCCTAGTAAGGTTACTAGGGCACAAAAGGGCCGTTAAGAGGGTCTCTCCTCATTACCTCTTATTTAAGAATCGAAGGCCTTTACCCTCATTAAGTTGAGATTAACCTCCTATTTAAGAACCAAAGGCCTTCACCCTCATTAAGACGAGGTTAATCTCTTGTTTAAGAATCAGAGATCTTCATGTATGGCTTATTTAAGGATGAAACTTGGCTTGGTTATTTCCCATCATAGTTCAATTTGTACAAGAAATGAGAATGTTAAGAATAAAAAATTTTATTAAAGTGCAGTTATTGATGGTACATTCGTAAATTTCAGCATTCCAAGATTGAGGTAGTGTAGCTCCTCCATGCTTCTTTAAGCGGTATGTTCCTGACTGGACAACTTTCACAGCTTCATATGGACCTTCCTAATTCAAAGCTAGCTTGCCTTGATTTTATGATGGAGAGACATCCACTCATCACAGCACCAGATCTCCAACTTCAAAGATTTTACTTTTAACTTTAGAATTATAGTATTGAGCTACTTTTTGTCTATAGGTTGCCATCCCAATTTGGGCTTTCTCCCACTTTGCTTCTAGGAGATCAAGATTTGCCCTTAGGTCCTGTGAATTATTGTGTTCACTGAAGCTTTCATCTCGTACCGAGAAAAGTCCAAGTTCAATTGGAATGACTGCCTCAGTCTCAAAAGCCAGAGCGAATGGAGTCTTCCCAATAGGCAACCTCTGAGTAGTTCTATAAGCCTAGAGTATATGATAAAGTTCATCCATCCATGTTTTCTTTGCTTTTTCAAGTCTTATTTTTATTCCCTGCAATAGTGTCCTATTAGTTACCTCTGCTTCACCATTCGCTTGAGGATGGACCATAGATATGAAATGATGTAAAATATTCAAATCTTCACAAAATTGAGCAAACTTTGCCGCTGCGAACTAACGCCCATTGTTAGTGATTAAGATCTATGGTAGACCGAATCTATACATATTACTTCCAAAAGAAGTCCTATAGTTTAGCTTCAATGATCTTTGCTAGGAATTCAGCCTCAACCTACTTAGTAAAATAGTCCACTACCATTAAGAGAAATTTTTGTTATCCAGATGCTATGGAAAATGATCTAAATATATCCATTCCCCACTATGCAAATGGCCATGGAGCACTTAAGGGTATGAGATGGGAAGCTAGCTGTCTTTAAATATTGGCATTCCTTTGACATCGGTCATATTTTTTTACATAATCAACTGCATCTTATTACATGGTTGGCCAATCATATCCCTACTGAAGCAGCTTATATGATAATGATCTAGCTTTAAGATGGTTTCCACATACTTCTTCATGAACTTTCCTCAGAGCATAATCAGCTTCAGATGGTCGAAGCTACTTTAGAAGTGGTAAGGAGTAAGACCTCTTATATAACTTATTTTCATATAAGATGTAATGGGAGGCCTGATTTCTCAACTTTTGAGATTCTTTAGGATCTCTAGGGAGGATGCCATCTCTAAGGTATAGAGTTAAGGGGTCAATCTGGCTGGACTTAGGATCCACCTACATTATTGTTTGGATTCCTCTGAACTAGGGTACTGAAGAACTTCAAAGAAAACTTTCTTGGGCAACTCATTTAAGGCCAGAGTAGTCAATTTAGACAAGAGGTCGGCCATTGAGTTTTCTACTCTAGGAATCTACTGAATATCAAAGCTGCTAAAGGTCGAGGTCAAACTTCTTACTTTGTCCAAGTATTTCTTCATACTTTCCTCCCAGGCTTCATAGCTACCATTGACCTGCTCCACCATCAATTGTGAATCACTGTAAACTCTCACATGGTCCATCCCTAATTATTTGGCTATTCTCAATCCTGCAATCAGAGCCTCATATTTTGCTCTATTATTAGTTACAGGAAACTCAAAACATAGTGCATATTTAGCGACGACCCCTTCTGAATTTACAAGAATTAAGCCTTGCACCTGCTCCAGAAGCATTGGATGAACCATCAACATATAGGGCCCAAAAATCTTTAGGAAGGTCCACTCTCTCTTCAAAGAAGTTCGGCTATAAATTGAAAGTGCTGACTTCTTATTGCTCGAATTTGGCCAGGTTAGAAATGCTACATTCTACCATAGAATCAGCAGTATCTGAGCCTTTATTGGCGATCAAGATTGAAACTTAATATCAAATTCAGTAAGCTCAATCGCCCACTTTGCTATTCTTCCAGAAGTATCTAGTCGGTGAACAACCACCTTTATTGGTTGGTTGGTGAGGATTGTTATTGTATACCCTTGAAAATAAGGTCAGAGTTTTTTAGCTATAATTAATAAAGCATAGGTCAGCTTTTTTAATTTAGTATACCTTATTTTTGAATCCCTCAAGACTCAACTAATGTAGTAGATTAGCTTTTGAACTTTCATCTCCTCTCTAATTAGGACAGCTTTAATGGCTGTAAAAGATACTATTAGGTACAGGAACAACTCTTTATCAGGTTTGAGCTTAGTAAGACGAGGAGGTGAGCTAAGGTAGTTCTTTAGTTCTTCGAAGGCTTGTTGACATTCAACAATCCAGCAGAAGTTCTTTAGTTATTTGAGAACTTGGAAGAAGGGCATGTAGCATTCGACCGACCTTGAAATGAAGTGCTTCAAAGCAGCGACCTTTCTTGGCAGGCGCTGAACTTCTTTTATTAACTTGAGAACAGTCATCTCATGAATGGCCTTGATCTTCTCTGGGTTCGCCTCGATGCCACACCTTGCACCATGAATCCCAGAAACTTTTTCGAAATCACTCCAAAAGCACATTTGATTGGGTTCATCTTCATTTTATACTTACGAAGTGTGTGGAATATCTCTTCCAGATTAGCAATATAATTTATTGAAGATTAGCTTTTGACAAGCATATCATCTATGTAGACCTCTATATTATGGCCGATCTGCTTCTTGAAGATCTTGTTTATCAGGCACTGGTAAGTTGCACCTGCATTTTTGAATCCAAAGGATATAATCCTATAACAATAAAGATCATGGTCAGTAATAAAATCAGTTTTCTTCTCATTCTCATGTGCCATCCGGATTTAGTTATATCCAAAAAAAGCATCCATGAAAGTGAGGAGCTCATGGCCCAAGGTGGCATCTACCAGTTGATCAATTCTGGACAAGGGATAGCTATCCTTTGGGCGGGCTTTGTTTAGGTTAGTGAAATCTATACACATCCTCCATTGGTCATTTTCCTTCTTAACGAGAACCATATTTACAATCCAGACTGGGTAGGATAGCTTTCGGATGAACTTGACTTTGAGGAGCTTGTCTACCTCATCCACTCTCGCCTTCTGTCACTCTAGCATGAAGCTATGCTTCTTTTGCTTCACTGGTTGGTGCTTGTGATCTACAGCCAGGAGGTGTTCCATCACTTCTACATCAACCCTAGGTATATCCACGGGAACCCAAGTAAGACATCAGTATTCTTTCGCAAGAAAGTGACGAGTTGGCTTCTAACTTCTTCCTACAAATTGGAGCCAATCTGAATTGTGTGGTCCTCATTCCCATCATTCAAAGGGACTGTAACAAGATCGTCGATAGGTTCCCCCCATTCTTCGGTCAAGTCATCATGGGCATCAAGTCCATCCACAGGATAGAGTTCTGGTTGTCTTCCTCCTTGTAGAGTAATTATGTAGCAATGACATGCCAAAGCCTGATCTCTTTGATCCCTGACCTCTCTGACTCCATATTCTGTTAAAAATTTCATCTTCAAATAGTAAGTCGATACCACAGCTCAAAGTGCATTCAACCTAGGTTGGCCAAGAATTGCATTATAGACAGAGGAAGCCTTACCACCAGAAAATCAACCTGAGCTTTGGACTATTTTGAGTATCGACCTGCCATAATTGGTAAAGTAATTATTCCTTCAATCAGTACGGCATCACCGATGAACCTTATTAGGTATAGATATTTTAGAGAAAGTATCATAAAATAAAATATTAGCAGAGCTTCCATTATCTATCAAAATGTGATATAGTCATAATTGATAATATTTAAAGTGACTAAAATCATGTCGTTATACAAAAATTGGATCCCCTATGCATCTTCTTCAGTGAAAGCAACGGATTCCTCAGTCCTCTAATTTTTTGCTAATCCTGTCAATCCATTGGCTTTTCCTTGTCGATGTCCCTCAGCGATATTATTGATGATGCCAAGTAGGGGCTGATCTTCTTATGGCTCATCCCTCCAAGGTGGTTCTGGACACGGCATGGCTCTTGGCCGATCTTTCCTCCTTTTGGACCGACGTTGTAGGAATCGATCCAATCGGTCTCATCTGATCAGCTCCTCGATCTCATTCTAGAGTGAATGCATTCTTCAATATCGTGATCGTGATCATGATGGTTAAATAATACTTATTTGGATTGCGCTTTCTTGGATGAGACCGCATCTTTTCTAAATTTTTAGGTTTAATGAATCAATTACTAATTAGATTATGATTTTTCTTTATACAGATATGGCCACTTTCCTATCGCTCCAATCATTATTGGATAATGATAAGTTGGTGGGATCCAACTTTGGTAGTTGGTATAAAAAGTTGAAGATAGTCCTAGAGCATGAACAGATCCTATATGTGTTGACGGATCCTACACCTAAGGAGCCAACTGCCAATGCACATAGAATAGTCAGAGATACTTATCAGAAGTGGCTCAATGATCGAACCATGATGCACTGCATTATGCTGGCTGCCATGAGCGATGAGTTCAATCGTAGATTCGAGATAGCTCAACCAAACGATATGCTTCAAGTGTTGGCGGATTCTTTTGGCACACCTGATGATGTTGAAAGGCACAAGATTAGTTGTGCCATCTTCAATGCCAGGATGTAGGATGGAGTCTCTATCACTAATCATATACTGTACATGATCGAGCTGATAGAATAATTGAGCAAGCTCGGCTTTTTCTTGCATAAGTAGTTTGGAAAAGATGTAATACTGAACTTGCTGCCTAAGTCCTATCTCCCATTTTTCACTCATTATAGAATGACAAAGTCTGAAGTTGACTACCACAAGTTACTAGGGTTGCTTCAAAACTTTGAGAAGGATCATCAACTCTACATGGAGTTGGTGAACTTAGTAAGAGGTTTATCTTATGATTCTTAACCCTTTAGAAAAGGAAAGAAGAATAAGAAGAAGAAAGCAAAGAAGGTACAAGTTCAGACTGGGACATCTATGTAGGACCAGATCAGAAAGATCAAGCCTAATAAGAGTCAAGCTAAATGCTTCTTTTGCAAGAAGTGGGAGCACTGAAAGAGGAACCATCCTCAGTACATTGCCTTCCTAGATCCGAACAGAAAGAAAAAGAAGCAAGCTATTGTGGGGCAAGGTATTTATATAATAACTCCTTGTAATTTCTCTATTTATGATATTACTGACTGGATATTGGATATCGATAGTCTTTACCATATTTGTAATTCATTGTAGGAGTTGCAGGTCGGTAGGAGATTCGAGCAAGATGAAAGGATCCTGAATGTTGGAGATGGAAGACCAGTTCTAGTTCTAGCTTTAAGAATCTTGAAACTTGTATTTGAGTTCCATATTGTTGTTCTTAATGATTGTCATTTCTGTCTTAGTTTTTTTTTAAATATCATTTTTGTAGGCCTTTTGGCCAAAAATAATTATGAAATTTTAATAAAAAAATAAGTTTGTAATATCATTATGAATGGTGTTACTATTTTCTCTGGATATTTGAATAATGATCTATATATGCTATCACAACCTGTTAACGTAGTATATTCAACTAGCAAGCATCCTAGATTAGATAGTGTATCAAATATCTACTTATGGCACTGTAGGCTAGGTCACATAAATAAGAACATGATAAATAGGTTGACTCAAGAGAAAATCCTCAAACTCAGTAATTGTGAATCATTTCCAACCTATGAATCCTATCTTCTTGGTAAAATGATCAAGTCATCTTTTACTAAAAAAGGTAAGAGAGCCACTGAGCTCTTAGGTCAGTACATACTGATGTATGTAGACTAATGAGCATAAGTACCAGAGGTGGATATTTCTATTTTATCACTTTCATAGATGACCTATCTAGATATGGATATGTCTATTTAACGAAATATAAGTCGAATTTATTTGAAATGTTCAAATAATTTTGAAGTGAAGTAAAAAATAAATTGAAAAAAGTATTAAAACTCTTCGATCTGATCGAGAAGGAGAATACCTTTCTGATGAGTTTCTTACATATCTAGGAGAGAATAGAATTCTCTCCCAATGGACTCTTCCAGAAACACCACAGCATAATGGTATATCTAAAAGGAGGAATCGAACTCTGTTAAACATGGTCCGATCCATGATGGGTTTTGCTAGCTTGTCGATATCCTTCTAGGGATATGCAATCAAATCGGCTTGTTATCTATTAAATAGGATTCTAAGTAAGTTTATAGTTAAGACTCCATATGAGATATGGACAGGGTGTAAGCCAGCATTTTTACATCTTAGGATCTGAAGGTGCCCGGCTTATATCAAATGATTAGTTACAGATAGACTTGGACTTAGGTCTGACAAGTGCACATTCATAGGATACCCAAAAGAGACCAAAGGATATTTTTTCTATCATGTTGATGAACAAAAGATGTTTGTCAACCTTAAGGCAATCTTTTTGAAAAAGAGAAGAAATTGTTGCCTCTAAGGTTGAACTTGATAAAGTTCAATAGGTAGAAAGATCGATACCTATAGCTAAACCTGAGTCAGATTTGATTAGATCAAATTCGGAGCCCAGTGTACCTACACCATTAAGGCAATTTGGTAGAGTACCACGTCATCTAAATAAATACTATAATTTTTTGGTCCAGGATAGTGATCCCATCAAACTCCATGAGAATGATAAGGATCCAATCTATATGGATGAAATGTAGAGATCCAATTTTAAAAAATGGCTCGAGGCCATGAAGTCCAAAATGGAGTCCATGAAGATCAATGATGTATGGACATTAGTTGACCCATCCAAAGAGGTTAAATTCATTGGATGTAAGTGGATCTTCAAAAGAAAAAGGGGCGTAGATGGAAAGATGGAGACCTATAAAGTCTATCTGGTTGCCAAAGAGTATCATCAATGTTATGGTGTTGACTATGATGAGACGTTCTTTTCTATGATAATGCTCAAATCTATTTAGATAATGCTTGCAATAGCTACTCATTTGGACTATAAGATCTGGCAGATGGATGTGAAGACAGCTTTTCTAAATAGAGAGCTGACTGAAGAGGTGTATATGATACAATCCGAGGGATTCACATCCATAGATGAGTCCAAGTGTGTAAGCTTCAGAGATCCATTTATGGATTGAAGTAGGCATCTCAGAGTTGGAACATGTATTTTGATAGGATAATCAAAACGTATGGCTTCATTAAGAATAGAAAAGAGCACTGCATTTATAAATGGATAAATAGTCCAGCAGTGGTATTTTTTATCTTGTACGTGGATGATATTTTCTTAATCAGAAATGACATTTCCATATTGTAGAGAATAAAAGTCTGGTTATCATCATAATTCTTCATAAAAGACTTGGGTGAAGCATCCTACATCCTAGGATTGAAGATCTATAGGAATAGATCTAGAGGATGCTTAGATTATCTCAGTCCACGTACATAGATATTATGCTGAAGAGGTTCAGCATAGAGAATTCCAAAAAGGACTATCTTTCGATAGGCTATGAAATTTTTCTCTCTAAGAAGGAATGTCTGACAACTTCTAAAGAGAGAGAGCATATGAGTAGAGTCCCATATACTTCGATAGTGGGATCTATCATGTACGTCATGATATGTATGAGACTAGATGTAGTATACTTATTAGGAGTAGTAAGTAGATACCAGTCTGATCCTGAAGAAAATCACTGAAAAGTGGTTAAAGCCATCCTTAAGTATTTGAGAAATACTAAGGACCAATGATTGATTTATGGTGAGTCAGATATAAAACTTATGAGATTAAAGACTCTAGCTTTCAATCTGACCATGATGATAGCAGAAACATGTCGGAATATATCTTTACTCTGAATGATGGAGCTATATGCTGAAAGAGTTTCAAGCAGCATACTGTGGCAAACTTTATTTGTGAAGTAGAGTACATCGCAGCATCAGATGCCGCGAAGGAAGCTATGTAGCTGAGAAAGTTTATCACCGAGCTTGAAGTAGCATCCTTCCTAGATGTTCTAGTCCTGCCCTACTACACAACACTGGTGCCATAGCTCAGACGAAAGAACCAAAGGCACACTAGTGGATGAAGCATATTCTACATCGCTTCCACCTGATCTGGAAGATCATAGATCGAGGTGACGTCAATCTTCAGAGGATCGATGAAAAGGAGAATCTGGTCGATCCCTTCACTAAAGCCCTAGCGATAAAGGAGTTTGACAACCATAAGTCGAAGATGGATATTAGATACTATGTCGAGTGGCTTTAGGATAAGTGAGAGTTGTTAAAAAAAAAATTCCAAAATCAATGATCAGTCTGTTGATGGTTGAACTATATTATAATTATAATTAATTTATTAATTAATAAAATATATTTTTGATATTTTTTATCATAAGTTTTTCATCTTCTAACGAACTTCATTATTATGATGAAGTTCTTAGAACTATTTAGGTTCAATATAGAGAGGATTTATCGATTAGTTCTTAAAATTATTTATGATCAAATGATAGACTATTAAAAAGAATGACAACGTCTATCGAGAATAGGTCACTGTATGCCATATAGGTTGGTTGTCCTCTTAATCAAGAAGCATGAAGATATTGATATGACATACAAGTGAGATGTAGGGGTACATCATCACTAAACGTGATCAATTTCAGAGTATTCTACTATCGAGAATATCTCTGATAGGATATTATATAAGTATCCCTTAGATCTGAGATCACCTCAGTGACTTGCAAACAACTTACTATGCTTTGGTACTGGACTAACTGAATTTCTAATTCAATAACGAAAGGCTTCTGGGCATAGTCAAGTACTTGCAAAGTCGGTATGTGATCAAGATGGAATTGACCACTCCAAGAGTTAGAGAATAATGTATCACTGTATTTCAATATAGCAAAACTTTAGCTAGGATAATCCATGAGATGGATTTGGCATTTTGAAATATAATATGGACAGTCTGATCAGAGTTGACAGTTAAACTCTGAGATGTTCTACGAGCATTTTGATCAAGAGGATGAATTATATGGAAATAATATCCATATGGATTCTAAGGATGTTGTTCTACACATTCGACCTATCCGACCGTCAGATATCATTGCTAGATAGTCACTTTGATTGGTACAAAAAATTATTTCTATGCTATCGACTTAGATTTAGACCTATGGGGTCATACACATTAGAGTTCACAATCTGATCAAAAGGTTGATCAACGATTGAGAATCGTTCTAAGGTTAAGCGATCAATACAATTGATGTTTAACCTAGTATATATGTTGCAGGAGGATCGATTAGCAATTTGATTGATAATTAGCTTAATTTGATTAAGCCAGAGGGCTAAGATTAAGTCTAATTAAAAATGATTTAATTAGATTTGGTTTGGACTTGATTGGATCAAGTCCAATTGGTTTATTGGATAAGCTAAGTGTAAGAAAGAACTAATCCTAGTTCAACTAGGACTTAGGTCAACCTAATTTTTTAATTTAATTAAAAAATTAAATTAAAATTAAATCTAATTTAATTAAATTCTTAATTAGATTAGGGCCTAATTTAATTGGGTTAAGTTACTTCTAGTTTGATTTGCTTTAAGAAACCATATTTAACCAAGTCAAATATGAAATCCTAGTAAGACTAGGATCCACCTAGCTTGCGCCACCTACACCCCATGCCTCCCCATACCCACTCTCTCTTTATTTTGTGCATGAAACCTCCTCTCCCTGGTCTTCATGCATGCCCACTCCTCTCCTCTCTTTCTTATATGGCAATTAGTTGTGGATCGGATCAAAAGAAGAAAGTTTGAATTTGATTTGAATTACCTTTGAATAGAGTTTTAGAAAACTAAAACTCATCCCATACATGCCGCCCTCCTCTCCCTATTTTCTCTCTATTTTGTTCAATGGAAAAGAAGGATTTTTTGTGCACCTTTCTCTGGTGGTCCATGCCAAAAA
Organism: Cocos nucifera; assembly: GCA_006176705.1. Classification (NCBI taxonomy): domain Eukaryota; kingdom Viridiplantae; phylum Streptophyta; class Magnoliopsida; order Arecales; family Arecaceae; genus Cocos; species Cocos nucifera. Next base: position 182,101 of record QRFJ01000709.1, read on the forward strand.
GAAAGGAGGGGCGCCCAAGTGTTGGGTGCCCCAACTAGTTGCCATATTTGTTCTTTCCTAGTCTAAGAATTTGATCCAACAAGGACTCCTCTATATCTCATTATATAGGATGAATTTTGAGCTGATTTTTAGAGATATTCTAGATCATTGAGAGGGCTTTTGGGCATGTGAATACCAGGATGAAAGACATCTTGGGCGTGGGGTTTTCATAGACACTAATCTAGGTATCTAGGTGAGAGAACAGAGAATAAGAAGAGGGTCTTCTTCTAGGGTTGCTTTGTTCTTCTCTTCTCCTCCTTTTTTTGAGATTATTTGAGAATGTCTCATATCTAAAATCTCTTCTCTTTCTTTTGATCTTTGGAGGAGTCCAAATTCAAAAGAAGGAAGCATCAGATCGACTATCGAAGAAGGATCAGCATAGTACTAGCATACTATACTGATTTCCTGCATAGGACTTTTGATCGAGATTCGTAGGCTCGTATGGATATCCCTTAGAGGCTGAATGTGTGTGTAGCTCGGAGCATCATCCTCAAGCTTGGATTAGTAAGTTAGAATATCTAACCTGCACAGGTAATGTATATATGATCTATTATTACATACCTACATTAGATATAGTATAGATGCATGTTGATATGATTAACATGATTTTTCTTTTTTATATTTTAATTTTTGATTTAATCTCATGCCATAATCATATAATAGGATCTTATATCTAAGGGTTCTCTATTTTTTATGAATAAATTTTGATTTATTTTAGTCTTTCACTGCCTGATCTTGAAAAAAAATTTAAGATCTAGTCCTAAAATCCTAAATCTGATTCCTTCAAAAAGTTGCTTCTTGATTTTCATCAGCACTTAGATCTTCAGAGCATTCAGAAGAAAGTAGTTGTGAAATCTTCTAGGAGGGAAGCTTCACTATATCCTCCGATCTGAACTTCTTGACTGATGAGCTCGAGGTAGAGTTTGGACCCGTCTGTGTTTAGGAGGAGTTATGGAACGCGGCCGAGCTTTACTCGACTTCTCCTCTAGTGCGAGCTTGCTAGATTATCCTGCTTGCCACTCTCTAGCAGCCTCATCATCCTAGAGTTTGAAAGATTTCGCAACTCAGGCATAGCCCTCAGCCTAAGCTAGCATGTTGGCGAAGTTTTAGGGATACTTCTTCTTCAAGAAGAAGAGGAGATCATTTTTCAAAAGGCTATCCTTCAATGCGGCCATTGTAATAGATTGGTCTAAGTTGCGGACCTCTAAAGAAGTAGTATTGAAATGGCTAACATAAGCTTCGATGGACTCCTCTTTCTTCTACTTGATATTAATGAGAGTTCGAACCTCGTTTTTAGCGTCTATTGCTAATAAAGTGAGCCATGAACTAGTGGCTCAACTAATCAAAGAAATAGATGCTATCCGATTTGAGATTCAAGTACCAGTTTCTTATTGTTTCCTTCAGGATAGAAGAAAAATCTCAGCATAGAATAGCATCTAGTATGCCATGGTGTAGTATCATCGTTCGGAAGGCTTTAAGATGGTCAGCTGGGTCTAAGGTCCCATCATAACTCTTAAACTAGAAAAATTTAAAGTTTGGTAGGATGGGCTCCTGCATGATCTAAGTGAAGAATGGAGAATCAGTGCAAATATCATCATTGTAGATGGAGGCAATGTAGCGAAGCTCTTCGATCTGTTGGTTCATCTCCTAGAGCTTCTAATCAAGAATATCATCCTAATCATGAATCTTAAAAGGTGGTTGGCTCGACGGGGGCAAAATCTTTTCAAGGATAGAGTCATCCTTAGAATAGGAGCTCTCCACTCTCTATTTTTCTCTTTCGGGATTTACTAGCTGGCTCACCTAGGTGAGCCTTCCTCGTGCCAAATTTCGGTGCTCCAGTGATGGTCTTTATGGCAGTGCTGGTGCTGGAATTGACTGCATAGTCTGCACTACTTCGATGAAGCCTCTCACTTGCTGTAGTAGTAGGTTGAATTGCTCCATATCCATGATTGCTAGTGGAGAAGGTTGAGGTGCAAGCGATGGGGTCAGGATGGGTTGATCCATCAGTTCCGGGTTGGATCTAGTGGTAGAGGTGATGGATCATTGGGAAGGAGCCTTCCTGGGTAGCATCTTGCTAAAAGAGAGAAAGATTAAAGAAAAAAACATAAGAGAGGAAGAAGATGAACTTGACTGGATACTTCTTTTAGAACAAGGGCTCAGATTCTCTTCTTCTAGCGTCAATCCTGTTGGTACATAAAATTGTTGGATGCCGGAGTTCGCTAGAGATGGCAGAGATGATCTCGCTAATGAGACCTACAAAATAAAGTTCAGATCGAAGATGGATGGCTTCGGTAGGACCCTCCAATGGTCATGTTAACTTCTGGCCAACAAGAATGGAGTACATAAAAAAATTAGAGTAGAAAGGAAAGCTTAAGAGCTTCGAGAAAGAGCCATATATCTGGAGAGTCCTTTAAATAGATGAAGCCTATAACAAAATGACAGTAACATCCATAACAGAATGTCAGAAGATCATTCGGGCCACTTAAAGTTTGTTGCAAAGAGTAGGCTATCATTTGTCGTGACTTGCTAGTAGTTGGATCTCATTTGCTAGAGTTTGGATAGAAGGTCGAAGGCTTCTGAGTTTGACGATATTTTATTTATGCTAACTATCATTGGGACTAAAGATCAGATTGACTGAGCTTCAAAGTTTTGCCTTTGCATTAATGGTGGCAACTTCACAACTGGATTCTGAGTTTTGGTGTTTTCCTGACTGCTTCCGAAAGTTTGGCCGCCTTCAAGATCGGCCAAATGTGGATAAAAGAGTATGGAGATTCATTGTTTGCAAAGTGACTATCGTTTATTCCACATTGGAGATTGGGCTCATGTTGATGGCAAGGTCCTCTTGCTGACTCAAGTTCGTCCATATGAGGTCTTGGTGTGAGATTGGCGGGATGTGCTATCTATAGAATGGAGTAAAGAAATTTGACCGCCTTCAAGGTCGGCCACTAGACAAGATCGGACGGAACTGGGGTTCGATATTTGCTAGAGTCCTGCTATCTACTTTAAGCTAGGGATCGAAATCAATCAAATGGCAACTTCGTTCACTATTCAAGTTTGTCTGGCTGAAGTTCAGTACGTTTTTTATAAGTTCTATAGTTATCAGAAGAAAGCTGAGAGGATCATCGTAGAGAAGATCGTCTGGAGTGTAAAGTCTAAAGGCCGACCTTCCAAAACTTGCCTAGAGTAGAGAAACAACTTGATTAAAGTTTGGACTTAACCATCATCACTCCAGATAGCCCTATACCAAGGTCGGATATCTGATTGGACTTTGATGGAAGCCATTTTACCCCCAATACTATGCTTTTGAGAAAAAGGAGAAGTATTATTGAGTTTATATTATTTATAAATAGAATTTAAAAAGAAAGATATTTATTTTAAATTTACTACATACTTTATTTATCATTTTAATATGAATTTCATTGATTCATTTTTTTCTAAAAAAATTAATATTAAAATGATATAACTCGTTGGTTTTGAAATTCTTGAACTTTCAAGCTCACAAAAGTTTGATATGAACTTAAGTGATTCATTTGAATTTGAAAGGAGAAATAATGTTAATTGCTTTAATCTGAAATTGATTCAAATTTTGATTTATGATCCGAATTTGATCTTGATGATACTTTCTAAATTTTGATCCAAATTTGTTGTTAATTTCCAAAAAAAGAAGAAATTATGAAATCATAATTTGAGAATTGAATATATATATATTTTTAAGCTTGAGTGAATTTTGATGCTATTCTTTCCTTCCCTTGTGCTTGTTGATAATGTCAAAAAGGGGGATAGTTATGTTAAGTATATAGTTGAGTTGATTACATGCTTGAAATGCTCTAAAAATACTTGAAATGCTCATGTATTTGCTTAAGATCATATGAAATGAGCATTTTAGTATCAAATTATGAATTCTAATGAAGCATTCATGAAGTGTGTATCCATATGTTTATTATTTGCTCATATAATCAAAGTTTTATGATTATCAAAAAAGGAAAGATTGTTAACCTCAGGGATTAATTTTGATGGATATAACAAAACATTTGAGTATATAATAGAACTAATGATTTGATAAAGTTATTGTTTCAAGAAAATTCTAAAGTATCAAAAGAAGGGATCTAAATGCATATATTAAATTCAAACAAAAAGTTTTGGAAGGCTACATGCTGTGAAAGGCCATAAAAATCAAGGTGGAAGAGGCATTCAAAAGTTGAAATCAAAAAGCTATTTATGTCAAAAAATATTTAGAAAATTTTAGCTGGTAGGTATTCAAGTCAACTCAAATCCTATTCCAGTGGACTCGACTGAAAAAATAGAAGAAAGTTGAAAATTCTAGCACACTGAAGTTTCAGTCGACACACACTCGAGCCTACTCATATTTCATCTAGGTCAACTTCACAGGAATAGGCAGAAAGTAGTTTTTTAGCACCAGAAATCTGAATGGACTCATAGACAACTCGAGTTGACCCAAGTCATCCGAGTCAAAGTTCTTAGAGAAAAATAGAAGGCCATATTTTTAAGAAAAAGAACTCGAGTGGACTCATAGTTGGCCGAGTCGACTCGAATGGTATTCGAGTCGACTCCAATGGTATCCAAGTCAAATCGACTTAGATAATTCGAGTTGACTCAAATCCTAATGACTAGTTCTATAGATTTTTTAGAACTATGCAGATTTGGTTCTAATGCTATTTCTCATATTCTAACAGTCATAAATGATTTTTTAACCTTTCAAAAGGTGTTAAATTCTTACCATACTCATTGAAGAAGCAAGTCAAGAGGATTAAAATGAAAAACATTTAGATTTAAGTAAGCAACATGGAGTATCCTTGGGAAAGAAAAAAAGAGAGGAATTGAGTACTGAATTGAGTGATCTTTTAAGAGCCATATTCTCTAACTCCTAGCACATCCTCTCAAGCAAAAATTGAAGAGAAATCGAGCTTCAAAAGAGTGAATTTTGAGCAACTTCTCCCTATGCTTCAAAGAGTTCTTTTTCTATTGTATTTATATTCTAAAAATTCTCATTGTATTTTGTTTTCTTTACGAGGCCATTTGGTTGGAGGTAATCTATCATGAAAAAATGATTTCCATGTTAGATTACCATATTTGGTATGAAAAGTAGAAGAGAGAGATGGTAAAAAAATTGGTACGCCTCATGCTTATTTTTTAGAGAGAGATGGTAAAATAAATAACATGGTGGGATTGGTATTTTGCAAATTTTTGAGTGATGGTAATCCATGTTTGATAAAAATACCCTCAATAAAGCTACATATATAATTATTGACTTTACTTTAATATCCTTCAAATTTTATTCAATAAAATACTTTTGTAAAAAAATTAAGATGGAGATGGCATTATGAAAAAGGTTATGTGATTATAGTCATTATATAAAAATTAATTAAAGATGATAATACTATTTTAGTTTTAAAAAATTATTTTATATTGAAGAATATATTTATAAATTTTGTCATATTTTCATGTGGATTATCTTCAACCAAACGTAATAATTCTTTTTCGATGTCATTTTGTGGAGTAATTTTTCCACCAATCAAACATAGTAATTTTTTTTTCCTCTGCAATCATTTTTCTAGGTAAATGATTCCTATGAATTATTAGATTATCCCATAATCTGATATACCCCAACCAAACGGATCCTACAAGTTTCTTTAGGAAAAAAAACTTAATGTAAAGGTCTGTGTAAGTCCAGAATTGGATATTAAATGTTTTGGTTGATGAGCCCATAAAATCAACTGAGTTGATTATAAGTTCGAAAAATAATTGGTATATAGATTTTGATTGGTGATCCCAAAAAATCAACTGAATTTGTTTATGAGTCCGGATAAAATAAACATGTTATAATCAGGAGATTTTAGTGAAATTTTTAAGAAAAACTTGGAGAGTGGACGTAGGTGCAAGATTGTACCAAACCATTGTAAAATTTGCTATGTTTGTATTGTGCTATATTTTCTTGCTTTACTTGTCTTACTTTAGTTTAATTCTTGCATGGTTTCATTTACATTTTAAATTTTACTGTTGCTCTTAGTATACATCTCACAAACACTCAAGAAAGTTTTAAATTTAAGCACATACTTGTTTAGATTGTTGATTTGGCTAAAATTTTTAAAGAATCCAATTCACCCCCCACCCCCTTCCCTTTTTGATTTGCTACCTTCTAGGCAACAATATCTTATAATTACTCCAGCATTTCAGCCCCAGCTAGTGGAGAAGGTGTTATTGCAAATTCAAAAGTACCATCAAAAGAATGTTTCTTATATCAAAACTTATGATCAATTCATAAGAATCGATGATGACCTATGTAGCAAAATTTATGCCCATTTGACAAATAGAATGAGCGAGTGTAGTTATGACAATAAGTGCAAGCATACGCTCCAAACTAAATAAGACAGCATATCCAAAAAATTCACTAATAGCCCATAGTACTATACACATATTTAAAAATTTTATCCGTATGAGATGCTAAAATCCTATAATTCCTTTAGTTTCTCTATAAGAGATTATAGAATGTTGTTTCCAGGTTGAGATGATCCATCAAAAAGCAACAACAATATAAAGAAAGGTTGTTTCATGTAAAGCCATAGAGGTAGGTTTATAGTATCAAAATAATTAGCCATATACTATGAGTAATGCTCATTGTTTGAAATGGATTAAAACTACTGAGTCTGACATTACGAGAATCTGAGAAGAAAGATGGGTATAGATAGTCAAATGTCTTCCATACTGAAGAGTTGGTAGGGTGCCTTAACATCCCATCTTGTATATGGCCATCCTTATGCCATGTCATAAATGTAGCATTTTTTGTGACATGAATAACCTTTGAAGTCTTGGTTTCAAACAAAAGTAGCATAAAACCTTAGCTGGTATTTTTTTTCCTTTTTTGCTGAGGTTGCCTCATCTTCATCTGACAACTTTTCATCTTCTATCCATTTGGATGCACCACATGTGGCACATGACGATGCATTAACAAACTTCTTTTAAAATAACATACAATCACTAGGGCATGCATGAATTTTTTGGTATCTTAATCTTAGGTCTCCAATTATCTTCTTCACTTCATAAAAATCTTTCAACAACGTTTCATGATCTACCATTTTAGTAATTTGAGTAATGATGTGAATGAATTATTACTGCACTAATTTCTACATTTTATGTGAAGCAACTAAACAATAAAAGATAGTTTGCTAACTTCTTGCAACCAGGATATAGTTCACATTCAACCTTTTCAACTAGCTTACAAAACTTATTGGCTTCTATGTTAGGCCTCTCTATATGTTCATGACTAGGATCACCTACATTGCCATCCGAGTTCAACATTGAAAATGTAACATGCAACATCTCATTCATCTCATCAACTTCCTGTAATCTTATTCATGAGAGTCAAAAGTAGATAAGCTAGTTGATGTAACTTCCCCATGTTGTAGCCAAATTGTATAGCTCCTTGCAAAACCGTCATGTACCAAATGTTCATAGATGACTTCTTGAACTATCCACAAGCCGTTACTATATTTCTTACATAGATAGAGAATCTTATTCTCATGGATCACTTAGCAAATATAAAGTCAAGGAATCGAGCAACTCCCTCTAGATATGCCTTGCTTGCCCTATATGATGTTAGACAACTCAAAGAGTATAGTAATAAAGGAATCATAAATATGAGGAATGATTTTTAGAAGGATAAAGAAGAGACTTCATTACCTAGACTGATGAAGCCAATTTTATCCATAAAAGAGATATGCATTTGCCAAAAAAATCAATTGAATCTAAAAGCCTAATTATAGAAACTATTCAAAATTAGCCCAAGATTAAAAATTTAAAAGAAAAAAGTGTTTGCAAACCAGGCCGATCTTTCAGGACCTGCAAAATATATTATTCATAGCACTTATTTTAAATTAAATCAACCCTCCAAGGCAAGAGCCTAGACGGCGATAGAACAAACCCTACCTAAGGCACCAACATAGCAAAGGCCATAGGGGGTCAAAGGATTTCAGAAATCATAGTGGTATAAAGCCCATAGATCTTACTGGAAGAGCTGTATTCAATTAGTTATAAAATCTTTGGATGCATTTAGTAATCACATAGAAATTAGGGATGTTGCTATAGTGAACTATAACATGGATGTAAATATGTAATCCTATAGAAATCTCCAACCATACTATGAAAATCTTGCACGAAAATAATGCGAAAAAGGATTAGCCCATTCTGATATCAGGGAAAAAAAAAGAGATGAAGGGCCAACCCCACCTAGTATTGTAGGTCTTGGACTGCTCTCTTGTAATAGAATGAGCCCTTCTATACTAAGAAGAAGAAGACAAGCATGAATCTCTCTCTCTACTAAAATAATTTTAGAATTGAATAATTATTATTCAGAAGTAGGATTATTGAAAGAAGATATTATGTCTTTTTTTTTGGTAAATACAAGGAGCTGTAGCTTCATTGATAGTGAAGTATAACAAGTACAAAACAGCAAAATAAAAATTTCTGCTACCATACAAATAAAATTGCAGTAGTTAATAAAGTGATGCTATGATAGTAATTACAATGGTACAACACATCCTTGCATACCATAAATGGTGATTTAAGCACACAATAAAGCAAACAATCAATGTATGACATAAATGGTGATTTAAGCACATATCCCTATTTACCCACTTCACATCCTAATTGCACATCTCATGCTACTTAATTGCAATGCCTAACTTTCAAATTATGGCATCGAGGTGGTGATCAAAACTAGAGCTATCAATGGACTGGATCCAAATCCGAGACCCACAGATATTTATCTGATAGATTCAGATCTAATATTAGCATCAAACCTGTTTATCTGGATTCGGATCCAGACCTGATAAATTATAACATAAATATGTAAGATCTAGATATTTAATATCCAGATCCGAGATCCGAATAATAAAATAATAAATATATATTAAAAATAATAAAAAATTTTACTTTTTTCTTTTCTTTTTCTGAGATCTCTCTCGATCTTTCATCCTCATCGGACCCCTCGCTCCCTCAATCTCTTGCTAGACCCCCTCCCTCTCTCTCTCCATCTCTCGATCTCACTCGCCGGCGACCGACGAGCGACCGACCCCCTCCCTCTCTCGATCTCCCTCTCTTCCTCTCTCAGTCTCTCCCTCTCTCAATCTCACTCGTCGATGATCGGACTCTCTTCCTCTCTCGATCTCGCTCGCCGATAGCTCCCTGCGACTCTCCGACACCCTGCGGCACGTTGCACCGCCCTGCCCCCCATGGCTCCCCCGACACCCCCGCGCAACCATGCCCCCCCGCAGCTCCCCCGACACCCCCATCTCCCCGGCACCTCCGCATGGCCGGCCCTCTGCAGCTCCCCCGACACCCCTCTGCGGCTCACCCATCAACCCCTCCCTCTCTCCTCTCTATCTCTCAATCTCTCTCTCTCTCTCTCAATCTCTCCCTCTCTCTCTCTATTTCCTTCACCGATGGCTAGACCCCCTCCCTCTCTCTTAATCTCGCTCGCCGATCGTCGGCAAGTGACTAGACCCCTCCCTCTCTCTTTCTCTTTCTCTCAATCTTCCTCTCAGTTTCGGATCATGGAACCGGGTCTGGATACCTGGGATCCATTAGGATCCGGGTTTGGTACTTCAAGGCCAAACCCATCGGGTATTCGAATCCGAATCCGATATCGATAACTAAAATTGGGTTCGGATCTGGATATCCATGTTCCGATCCGAATCTGACCCATTGACAGGTCTAATCAAAATAATTAGAATTTTTCATAAAGTTTATCACTTACCTCATTGGTTAGTTTGACTAGTATACTAGATTCATGTATGACTCAGGTTGGGTACTACTTATAGTAGATTATTATTCACATGTATAGATTATTAGTCAAAAAAAATTAAGAGTACTCGAATTGGTCCAAGTTTGGTCCAAATCCTCTATAAAGAGTAGGCACTTTGGATAAGGTTGAAGTTTGACCATTTTGTTTCCATTTATACTTTGTAATGGAAAAAAATAAATAACAAAAAAGAATTGGAAGGAGAAGAGGTGTCCTAAATCCTAGTTCCAAAAAAAATTGGATAAAGCCAAATACCTAACCTGGGCCATCCATCAAAGAATAAAACAAAACAAAAAAAAATAACACAAAAAAAAAAAAGAAAAGGAAAAATAAAACTTAAAGCCTGTGAGCTGACAAACATCAATGTGATATATAAGACATTATTTTCAACTTCATTCACATTGAGCTATCACAAGAGTAGATGTCTTATTTGCACTACACGAGCAGTAGAAATAACTGGAATGGCATTCTTTTCTATTTTTGATGATCATATAAAGTTACATATAGAATTCTGTAGCATGTACACTTGTATATATTGTTACGAGCAAGACCTAGAATGATATCCAAATATTAATTTCAAAAGATCCAGACAACTTTTTGAGCATTTGCAATTTTCCCATCCATCATTGGTATCAGGCAACCTTTTTTTTGTTTTCTTTGACGGAATGATATTAGGCTCTCTTATAAAGTTCATAAAGCTAGGGATTAGGGTTTGATCTATAAACTTTTTCGCAAAAGAAAATCTAATTTATGGAAGTGGAGTTGAACTAGAAGTTAAGGTGTCCCTTTGCATCATCAGGAATTTAGTCCATTTTCTACGACTAAAATATGGAGATGGTAATAGGCTATAAGTAATAGCTGATTTCTATATATTAGACTCATCCACTACCTACTTCCTTACAAAATTCCCATATATGCCCCATTCAACGCATGCATTGTGCAATCAACTCATCCATTTATCTAATTTGCTGATATATACTAATAGAAGGAAATCAAGTTGAATCATGAAAACAATAAAGTTCTTAATTAAACAGGAGGAAAGATGGAGGGATTGTGGCTAACTGACCATCCTTGGAGAAGACTTAGAGGGCAGTATGAAGGAAGCCGAAGAGGAGGGAGGCACTAGCCTTGATGAAGATGGCATAGATGAGGGAGGCGCTAGCCTTGACGAAGATGGCGCAAGGGAGGGAAGCACCCAAACCGCACAGTCTACCCAAAAAATATTGAAATACTAATAATAAAATAAGGGATAGAATAGAATAAGAAAGGATTAAGCGGAGCTTGCAGGAGCTATGGATGTAAAGGGGAAGAATGAGGATGTCTCAAAGATCATGTAGGAGGAGGAGGGATGTGCAAAAGAGCGGACAATGCTGATCGGTTATGGTCCATTAAGGTTTCCCAAAAAAAAATGTGCTTGTAAAAGACAGGGAAGTATATTCTGATCATTTTGGCTCTTTATAAGGTTTCAAAAAAAAAACAAAGAAGGGATGTGTAGAGAGGCAATGCACTCTTTCAGATTTCCAAAAAAAAAAATTAGATAATTGATTAGTTTTAGGTTGCTCGATTTTCAAAAAAAATACATATTAAAGAAGTAGGGATGCGTGAAATATTCATGATGCACAATTTGGCCAAATATTTTAGGTTAATTGTGATTCTATCAATGAAATATTTAGACTCCCATGCGCCTAAGATTTTAATTTTTGGACATTCCCAATAGACTCAAAATAGCTTTAAGGTTTCCCAAAAAAAATTGCCCATGGACATGTAAAAGAGAGAGGGTTGCAAAAGATGCAACCAAGTGCAATCTGAACCCTATTATTTAATTTAAAACTAGCCTTGTTTTTAAGCAAATTCCTATTCAAAAATGGGTTGAGTTATGGGAAAACATGCCCACGAAAGCACCGGAAACATTGTTATATATTCATTGGTTTTCTAGAGCTAGCAGAAGTCCTAGGATGGAGACTTTTTCCAAGGATTGACATAGGGATCTTTTAGCTCTCCAAGAGTGCAAGTTATTAAAAATTGTCGGTGTGCCATTGTCCACCACATGTATAAAAATAAAAGACGTGTTGAGCTACTTCTTGGAGTACAGTTAACATGGCAAAGGATACATGCCATGGTTGGACAATTTTTAGCTCGCAGTTTATGTTTTGCTAATCAAGTGTTGTTCTCTAAGGATTCCAAAAAAAAAAAAAATTGTCCATGCATGAAAGATGTTAGAATTTAGCACCTCGAATTCGATCTATAGCAGAGGAGAATCAGTATCGGCACCACAGTCAGACTGGCTCGGATACGGGATTGAGCCAATTTAGGCTAAGATCGAGCTAGCTCGGACTTGTAGTCAAGCTGGTCCTTTCAGACAGATAGAAAGTAGGTGTTCGAACGAGATACAATCGAGCCAACTTGATCTCTGATAGAACCGGCTCGATAGAGGCCAACAGAACAGAACGGGATTTTCTATTGGACTTGTATTGGGAGACAAAATCATGTTAGGACTTCTGTGGATGGCTTATGTGAAGATTCTCAATCCTATTTAAAGGCCTGAGGTACTATAGAGTAAGATATGGCATGGTATGGCATGAGTAGCATAAGAGGTACATAGAGAGGCTCAGGTAGTCATCGAGAGGAGTTCGATAGAGTACCAAGTACGTGCAACCCGCATAAGAGAAGCAATAGGCCCATAGCATCTGGCACGAAGGCCGTGAGGGTAGAGCATCTTGTAGCTTTCGAGGGTCTTTTTAAAAATTCTGAGAGAACTTTTGTGAGGGTAGTTTCTAGTTGAGAGAGATTTGTGTACAATAAGTTGAGAGTAGGTATTTTTCTCTTATACTTTTTTTTTTATAGTAGAGATTTGCATGTCCTATGGAGGTGAGCCTTTAGATTGACCCATGTACCTGATTGTTGTTTTTGTTTTAATTTCTTCTTTCTTTCTTTTGTAATAATTTGGTACTAGATCCTTAATAAATGATATCAAAGCGAGTTGATGTCACAACAATTGGTATCAGAGCCGAACGGTACTGAAGCACAAATTACAGTAGTGGTGTTAAAGATTGAAGAATATGGAGAAGACAAGCATAATCAAGATGGATATCAATAAGTTTAATGGGAAGAGAAATTCTCTTTGTGGCAAGCAAGGATAAAAGATGTCCTCATCCAACAGGATTTGATCGACGCTCTCTTATATAAGAAGATACCAGCCATCATCGAGGTGAAGGATTAGAAGCGGATCCAGGTGTAGGTGGTGAGCACGATCTACTTATATCTAGTAGATGATGTCATGATTCATATACTTGATGAGACTTTTTCGATGGTGCTATGGTCAAAACTCAAGAAGTTATACATGACAAAGTCACTCACTAACACGTTATTCCTTTAGAGGTAGTTCTACCAACTATGGATGGACAAAAGTCAAAACGTGCAAGAGCATCTATCCAACTTTCAGAAGATTCTTATCAATCTTCTCAGCATTGGCAAAAAAGTTCAGAAGAAGACTAAAACGTTGGTCTTGCTAGCATTGCTTCTTCCTTCGTATGAATCTTTGGTGACTGCTCTTCTAGTAAAAAAGAGCACCATCAAGATGGATGAAGTCACCACAGTAAAATAAGATTCTCAAGAGGGAGAATCCAGCTTCGAGCTCAGATGGTGGCAGCTTAGCTTTGGTAGTTTCTGAAGGAGTAGGAGACAGTAGATGGAGCGGTAAAGAATCATGAGGAGGATAATCTAGGTCTAAGATGAGAGACCATAGCAAGATCAGATGTATCGGTGTGATAAGTTGGGACATCAAGTCAAAGATTATCCATAACTCAAGGATCGAACGAGGGCTACTATGGCGATGGCCAGTAGCATTATAGAAAGTAGTGATGATGTCTTTCTGATTACTGATGAGGTATCTATTTCTTTCTTCTAGTAAATTATGGATTCTGCTTGTTCCCTTCATGTATGTTGCAGAGAGAAAATGTTTAACTTTCTGGAGACTAGTGAGGGCATTATGTTCCTATCAGATGGATTGAGCTATGAGATCAAGAGCAGCGAGACGGTTAGCATAAAGCTTTATGATAGAACAGCGAAGAAGTTGGGTGAGGTCCAATACATACCCAGCTTTAAGAAGAATCTAATATTACTGAGCAGACTGAATTCGATCAACTTTAGATAAAAAGTTGATGAAGAAATTCTGAAGGTCATGCACGACAGTAGAGTGGTGTTAAGAGGAAGAAAGTATGGAGGACATTACTTGAAAGCCTAGTGCGAGGTGGAGCTCCAGGTAGAGATGAATTGGGCATGAGATGAGAAACTCAGGAGGACGATGTCGCAAGATGAAGTTTCTATTGCCATAAGAGGCTATCCCAAGCAGATCTCAGATCAGAAGGATCACAGTCATTAACGGAGATAGGATCAAGCGGCCTATCTTGACTCTCATATTTGTCCATCTATGATCAGTAGGCGATTATCCCAGGATATGGAGGTGAGAGAATAAAAAAGCTTTCAAAGTCAAATAGAGGTCGAATATCGAGTCGAGATGGAGATTATTAGGATTTGATGTTTTAAATTTGACCCATAGTAGAGGAGAATCAATATCAATACAGTAATCAAACTGGCTCAGATATGGATTCGAGCTGGCTGGCTCGAGCTGAGATTAAGTCAGCTCGGACCGTGGTCGAGTCGATCCTCTCAGGCAGATAGAAAACAAGTATTCAGATGAGACACAATCGAGCCAGGTCAACCTCTGATAGAGCCAGCTCAACATAGGCAAATAAAACAGGATGGAATTTTCTGTTGGACTCGTATTAGGAGATAGAGTCCTGTTAAGACTCCTGTGGATAGCTGATGTGAAGATTTTCAATTCTATTTAAGGGCCTAAGATATTGTGGAGCAAAGTGTAGCATGGTGTAGCATGAGTAGCATGAGAGGTACGCATAGAGGCCCAGACAGCCATTGAGAGGATTTCGGTAGAGCATCGAATACATGCAGGCCATATGAGAGAAGCAATAGGTGCATAACATCCGATGTGGAGGTCATGAGGGTAAAGCATCTTGTAGCTTTTGAGGGTCTCCTTAGGAATTCTGAGAGAGCTTTTGTGAGGATAGTTTCTAGTTGAGAGAGATTTATATACAACAAGTTAAGAATGGGTGTTCTCTTCTTATACTTA
This sequence comes from Cocos nucifera, assembly GCA_006176705.1. NCBI lineage: Eukaryota > Viridiplantae > Streptophyta > Magnoliopsida > Arecales > Arecaceae > Cocos > Cocos nucifera. The sequence continues at coordinate 197,103 of QRFJ01000709.1, forward strand.
TTTTTCTCTTTCATAGTGAAGCTTTGCATGTCCCGTAGAGATAAGTCTTTAGGTTGATTCACGTACTTGATTGTTGTTATTATTTTAATTTTCTTCTTTCTTTCTGTCGTAATAATCTGGTACTACATCCTTAATAAGTGGTATCAGAGCGAGTTGATATCACAACAGAAGAAGGGATGCATAAAACAAAAGGAGATGCAGCCTTTACTCTTTTATTATTGGTGATAGCTACTTCAGGAGTAAGCATAATTGTATTTCAAGAAACATGCATAGGATCTTTTATTTATTTGTTATTATATGTTGATGATATGCTTCGAAGCATATGTTTGAGATCAATAGGTTGAAAACATAATTGAGTAGAAAATATAAGATAAAGATTTGGGAGCATCTAAAAAGATTCTTGGTATAGAGATTTGTTAAGACAAAAAGTAAGAAAGTTGTATCTAACTCATAAGAAATATGTTTAGAAGGTCTTAAAGTGCTTTGAATGGAAAATGCCAAGCCCGTGAGTGCTCCACTTGCTACTTTGTTTAGGCTTTCGGCTATTCTTTTGTCATGATAGTTAGATAAGGAGTATATTCCACATGTTCCATTTTAGTGCAGCTGGAAGCATTATGTAAGCCATGATTTACATATGTTTAGATATTTTGTACGTAATCAATGTTGTAAGTAGCTATATGGCCAATATTTATAAAATACATTTGCTGGTCTGAAGTAGATTCTTAGGTACTTGCGATATTTATTTAGAGTTTGGGGAGTGTATTGGCAATATTTTTATTTTGTTAATTTAGATTTTGTAGGTGATCTTTATAGGAGATCACTTATTGGCTATGTATTTTTTCTTGGTTGTTGTGTTGTCAATTAGAAAGCCATTTTGCATTGGTGAGCTCAATTCGAGTCAAGAGGTGACCATCATCTATTATAATAGGCCGAGTGTTATCCATTTATCTAAAAATTATATGTTAATTTCACGAGAGGATAAAGTACATTGGTATCAAATACCATATTATTTGTTACATGGTTGCATAAGGTGATATTGTTGTGAAGAGGATTATTATTGTAAATAAGCTCTCTAATATATTAACCAAATCTCTTCAGTTAGTGAAACTTAAATATTGCTTGGACTTAATTAGTACATGCAATATTCGAGATTTGCTCTTTAGGGCTTATATGGAGAAGGTGGAGAGGTATTTTGCATTTTGCACTTAGACTTAATAGAATTCAAGTTAAGATGGTATCATGAATTTCTTAATCCGCCTCACTTCATAATTCTATTCAACAAATTTGGAGAAGTATCAACAACGAGTGTGCATAGCCAGCACATACGGGATGAATTATGGTGAATTGTGTCGGTCATGGTATATGCTAGTCTCGCAGTTGGGCTATATAGGATGTGAGATAAAAGCACACAAGGTGCACATGCTGGCCGCTAGGGTTACGGATCCCATGCACATGGGTTGTGGGACCAAAGCTAGTTTTTGTTGTACATCTCCTTTTTTCTCCATAGAAAAGTATAAGACAGGGAGTATTAGGATTAGGTTTCTGTTAAGAGATGGCTTTATTTTGTACTTGTTAGAGTTGAACCTGCTCTTGCCAAAGTTCGGCTTGATGTCTTGTCTCAGGATGGGTCAGACTCTCTCCAGCCGGACTTCCTCCGATCGGACTCCCTCCAATTAGACTCCTCCAGTTGAACTTCTTCAATCAAACTCCTTCCAGTCAGACTCCTCCAGTTAAACTCCTTCTGGACTCTTTCTAGTAGCCGAACGAGCTCCTTCCAGTCGAACTTCTCTCTATCCATGGAAGGACCACGGCATCAATTCTCGATACAATAAATATCAGTCAACACTTAGACGATCTCGGAGATATCTGAATTTTAACTATTAAATTTTAATAGACTGGCATGTCATGACAACGAACACTATCCTTCATAACAAACTCCACATAGCTCCGAACGGTCCACTATCAGGTAGTTATGGCTATCACCATCAGTTTATTACAAACTCTGTCTATATAAGAGATCCTCCAGATATGTTTTCTTTCTAAGCTCAAAACTCTATTTTAATTTATCTGAGCATTTCATTTTTGTTGGCTAGAAGAGCTGACTTGATCGTCGAAGGATCCTATCAGAGCCACCACCTCCGACTCCGGCTAAGACTTTGTTTTGTAGGTCATCGATGATAACCTCATCTTCTCCAGCTCCAGCATAGTCTAGCATCAACCAGATTCTACATCAATAGAATTAGTGCTAGAAGAAGGAACCAGAGCTCTTGTTCTAAAAGGAGTGCTCAGTCAAATTTGTCTACTCTCTTCTTTTAATTTTTCAACATCCATTTCTGTTTGATCTTTTTTGATCTTAGAAATGCCTCTGAAGAAGAAAACTATCCGATGATCCACTGTCTCCACCGTCAGATCTGAGCCAGATCCTCTAGCTCCAACACCATCATCAACATCATAACCTCCTCCATTGGTAGCTATGGTGGATTTCGAGTAGTTTAACCTGCTGATGCAATAGGTTTGAGGCCTCGCCAAAATGGTACAAGTCATACAGCAACCCTCGATGGTAGCCCAGCTGGAAAACTCTCCACCAAAATTTCAAGAACCGACCTAAAATAGACACACTTGGATCAGTAGATCCATTACTCCTAGAAAGGGGAAAAGGATAGTAGAAGATCCCTATTTTGATCATGACTCATCTCTAAAAGAGACCTTCCCCATCTATAGTAGAAAATCCTTCGAGATCTATGAGCGAGGTGATGCTCTCGATCAGAAGCTCCAAGATGTAGATCAGCAGATTGAGAAACTCCATCATGCTGCTCTGGTTCTCCACGACGACATCTGCACCAATCCTCCTTTCTCTATCCGGATCATGCAGGAGCCCATCTCGCCGAACTTCAAACTTTCTTAATTCAAGAGCTACGATGGGATCTCAGATCTAGTTGACCATCTAGAGGCCTTTCAAACTATGATGCTGCTCCATGGTACACCAGCCACCATTTTATATCAGACTTTTTCATCCACTCTGAAGGAAGCAGCAAGAATTTAGTACTCCATGCTTAAGTCGGATATGATCTTCTCCTTTGATCAAATGAGCCATCAGTTTACGGCTCATTTCATGAGCAGCCGACATCCAAGGTGAGGCTCAAACTCTCTTATTAATATCAAGAAGAAGAAAGGAGAGTCCATCCGGGCTTACATCAATCGCTTCAATACCACTACCCTGGAGGTCCAAAATTTGGACCAATCTGTTGCCATGGCCATACTGAAGAATAGTCTTCAGAAGAATGATCTTTTATCCTTTTTGGAAAGAAAGTACCATAAAAATTTTGTTGATATGCTGGCTCGGGCTGATGGTTATGCCTAGACGGAAGAGGCCTTCAGGGCTAAGGATGATAAAGCCGTAAGAGAGTGGTAGGCAGATGAATCTAGTAAGTCTGTGCTTGAAGACAAGTCGAGTGAAGCTCGACCATGCTTCTAGACCCCTTCTAAGCATAAACAAGCCCGGACTCCTTCTCGAGCTCATTGACAAAAGAGTCCCGATCGAAGGGCATGATGGAATTCTCCTTTTAGAAGATTCCATAACTATGCCCCCCTCAATTCTTTAAAAACTCAGGTGCTAATGGAGATCAAGGAGCAACTACCGAGGTCTAAAAAAATACATACTTATCCTGGCAAATGCAATCCTAACAAGTATTGTCTCTACCACGATGACCACGATCATGATATCAAAAAATGCATTCAACTCTAAGACTAGATCGAGGAGCTCATCAGACAAGACCGGCTTGGCCGATTTTTATGACGTTGGCCTGAGGAAAGGGAAGAGCATCCGAGAGCACTACCGTAATTAGAACCACCAAGAAAAAAGGAGCAACAAGAAGATCGACCCCCACTGGACATCATTAATACTATCTCTGGAGGATCTCGACGGGAAGAGGCCAACAGATCTGAGGGGTCAGCTAAAAGATGGAGGACTGAAAAATCCATCACTTTTACTGAAGAAGATGTGCAAGGAGTTCAATTCCCGCATAATGACATGGTTGTAGTTTCTTTAAATATTGCAGGCTATGTTGTACGCCGTGTCCTTATTAATAATGAAAGTTTGGCTGATGTCTTATTTTATGATGCTTTCTCTAAAATATCTTTATTTAATGACCAGCTTGGACTAATGAATATCCTACTGATTGGCTTCATTAGCGATGCGGTACTAGTTGAAGGGATAATAATATTAACAATGGTGATGGGGTGGTACCCAAGATAGTCTAGAGTGCAAGTGAATTTTTTGGTGGTGAAGGCCCCATCTACTTACAATGTAATTCTCGATTGATCTGATCTCAATGCACTCCAGGCAGTGGTATCAACTTATTGTTTGAAAATGAAGTTTTCAATAAGCTACGGGATTGGAAAGGTCAAGGAAAATCAAGCCCTGGCAAGACATTGTTACTCAATCGCTTTGCAGAGGGACGTACAATTAGACCCTTGCTCGATCGATGGGCTGGATGCCTAGGATGACCTTACTGAAGAATGGAGAGAACCCATAAAAGATCTTATCTCGATCCCTTTGAATGATAGAAATAAAGAGCATATGGTGCAGATCGGCTCCAATCTGGAAGAAGAGGTATGAGAGCAGCTCGTCAGATTCCTGTGGAGAAATATAGATGTTTTTGCTTGGATCCCTGTAGACATGCCCAAAATTATTGCTGAAGTTATGGAACATCGTCCGACTATTGACTCAAACATCGGCCAGTGAAAGAAAAGATGCGCAACTATGCCCTGAAGAGATAGAAGGCAATAGTAGAAAAAGTTGATCATCTCCTCAAAGCTGGATTCATCCGAAAAATCAACTATCCAGATTGGGTCTCCAACGTGATCCTCATCAAGAAGGCAAATGATAAATGAAGAATATGAATAGACTTCAAGAAGCTGAACTAGACCTATCCAAAAGATAGCTATCCCTTGTTTAGAATTGATCTACTAGTGGACGTAACTTTAGGCCATGAACTCCTCACTTTCATGGATGCCTTTTTTGGCTATAACTAAATTCGGATGGCATTAGAAGATGAAGAGAAGACTACTTTTATTACTGACTATAGCCTTTATTATTATAGGATTATATTCTTTGGGCTTAAAAATGCTGGAGCAACCTACCAGCACCTGGTGAATAAGATCTTCAAGAAGCAGATCGATCGCAACATGGAGATTTATATAAATGACATGCTTGTCAAAAGTTAAACCTCGATAAATCATATAGTCAACCTTAAGGAGACCTTTAGTGCCCTTTGGAGGTATAAGATGAAGTTAAATCTGACCAAGTGTGCTTTTAGTGTAACTTCGAAGAAGTTTCTAGGGTTCATGGTATTAAGGCATGGAATCGAAGCGAACCCAAAGAAGATCCGGGCCATTCAAGAAATGACTGCTCTAAAGTCAATAAAGAAAGTTCAATGCCTAACAGAAAAAGTCAATCGACAGGGCTACTATTGATCGATAATGTACCTTAATTTCATAGAATATGTCAAAAAATGTGATCGATATCAAAGAAACACAAATATTCAAAGATAGCCGGCTTCTAAGCTTACCCTCCTTAGTGCCCCTTGGTCATTTGTACAGTGGAAAATGGATATACTCGGACCCTTTTCTATGGCATTTAGACAGTGAAAGTTTCTACTGGTGGCAATTGATTACTTCACAAAATGTATTGAAGCCAAACTTCTAGCAAAAATTATTGAAGCTAAAGTACAAGACTTTGTTTGGAACTTGATTGTTTGTAGATTCAGCATGTCTCGAACTCTTATAACAGATAATAGGTATCAGTTTACAGTGATAAAGTTTGCCGAGTTCTATGAAGATCTGAACATTGCCTATAATTTTACAATGGTAACACATCCACAAGCAAACGGTGAGGTTGAGGTAACCAACTGAATCCTACTACAAGATATCAAAGCAAAACTTGAGAAAGCAAAGGAGACTTGGGTGGATGAACACTATCATATGCTCTAAACATACCGAACTATCTAAAGACTACCAACCAGGAAAACTCCATTTGCCTTGGCTTTCGAAATAGAAGTGGTCATCCTAATAGAACTCAAACTTTCATTGGCATGGGTTGTGACATTCAATGAACAATGCAACTCGCAAGATCTCAGGGCTAACCTCGACTTGTTGGAGGAAAAATGAGAAGAAGCTCAAGTTTGGATAGCAGCCTAAAAGCAGAAAGTAGCTCGCTACTATAACTCCAGAGTCAGAAGCAAAGTATTCAAAGTGGAAGACTTAGTACTTCGACGGACAATTGTTTCACAACTTCAGAACCAAAAAAAGCTCACCCCAAATTGGAAAGGCCCATATGAAGTCAAGGAGGTCATACAGTCGGGGACTTATCATTTGAAAGAGCTTGGAGGACCTGATCTTCCACAACTATGAAACTTGAAAAATCTATGAGTGTACCACCAATGATTTCATTTTAATAAAATTTTCTTACTTTAGTATTCGTGTAGAATCTAGTTGATGCCGGATCGAGCTGGAGTTGAGGAAGAAAAGGTCGCCGCTGGTGACCTGCAAAATAAAGTCCCGTCCGGAGTCGGCGGTGGTGGCTCTGATAGGACCCTCCGACCATCAAGTCAGCTCTTCTGGCCAATAGAAATGGAATGCTTAGAAAAGAATTCAGTAAAATTTTAGAAAGGAGAAGAGATCTTAGAAAAAATATATCTGAAGGATCTCTTTTATAGATGGAGTCCAGAGCAGATTGATAGTGACAACCATAACCATCCGATCATGGGCCGCTCGAGACCATGTGAAATTTATTATGGAGAGAGGTATCGTCCGTAGTAGACTGATAATGATAGTCATAACCGTCCGATAGTAGGATTGCTTGTAGCAGACTGAAAATGACAGTCGTACCATCTGATAGTGGGGTTGTCTGTAGTAGACTGATAATGACAGTCATAACCATTCAGTAGTGGGGTCACCTATTCGTTGAGATTTAATAGTCGAAGTTCGGAGGAAGCAGGCATTGGTTAGTGAAGAGCTTTGACATATATCAATTCTAGATAAGTTTGGACTCCTAAAGGAAATATGGCTAGAGAGGATCATCCGAAAAGAATACTACTTAAAATTTGAAAATAATCTGCTGGAGGAATCTGGATGGAGTTCAACTGATGGAGAAGTCCAGAAGAAGTTCGGCTCCTAGAGAAATTCGACTGAAGGAGAAGTTCGAAAGAAGTTTGGCTCCTATAAGAATCCAACTAAAAAAGAAGTCCGAAAGGAGTTCGGCTCTTGGAGGAATCCGACTGAAGGAGAAGTTTAGAAGGAGTTCAGCTCCTAAAGAAATTTGATTGAAGGAGAAGTCTAGGAAGGAGTTTGGTTGTTGGAGGAATCCGACTGAAGAAGAAGTCCGAAGGAGTTCAGCTCCTAGGAGAAATCCGACTGAAGAAGAAGTTCGGAAGGAATCCTTCTGAAGAAGTGGAGAAGTTCGACTGGAAGAGAAGTCCAACTGGGAGAAATCCAGTTGAAGGAGAAGTTCGGAAGGAGTTCGACTCCTGGAGGAATGCTAAGGAGAAGTCGGGAGGAGTTCAGCTGTTGAAGGAGTTTGACTGAAGAAGAAGTTTGGCCGTTAGAGGAAGAATTTTCGATTGAAGCTCTTCCATGATTACCAGTTAAATTAGGCTAAGCATCAGACTGGACTTTGATGAGAGCAGGATTTATCCCCAACACTAGTCCCCCCACTTTTGAGTTTGAAATTCAAAGAAAGGGAGTACAAAAAAGATGACTGTCGAAGTTCTTTTCTAGGCTCTGCATCCTATTGAAGGTTGAAGTTCGGAGAAGATCTTATCTTCAATTGAAGTTGAAGCTCGAAAGAGATCTTATCTCCCATGGAGGTTAAGAGAGATCTTATCTTCTTTTGAAGTTGAAGCTTGGGAGAGATCTTATCTCCAGTCAAGGTTGAAGTCCGAGGGACATCTTATCTTCAGCCGAGGTTGAAGGAGATCTTATCTTCTGTTTGAAGTTGAAGCTCAAGGGAGATCTTATCTCCAGTTGAGGTTAAAGTCCGGAGGAGATTTATCTCCAGTCGAGGTTGAAAGAGATCTTATCTTCTATTGAAGTTGAAGCTCGGAGGAGATCTTATCTCCAACTGGGGTTGAAGCCCGGAGGAGATCTTATCTCCAGCCAAGATTGAAGCCCAGAAGAGATCTTATCTCCAGTCGAGGTTGAAGGAGATCCTATCTTTTATTGAAGTTGAAGCTCGTGAGAGATCTTATCTTCACTCGAGGTTGAAGGAGATCCTATCTACTGTTGAGGTTGAAGCTCAAGAGAGATCTTATCTCCAGCCGAGTTGGGACCTCTCTTCTCATCTCATTTAAAATAAACAAGGCCTTTAATTTTGTTCACGTTAGGATGAGGTTCTCCTCCTATTCCTAATGGACTGTAGGGGTACATAAGGGCTATTATCGAAGCCTCTCTTTTCACCTCGTCTAAAATGAATGAGGCCTTCAACTTTGCTCATGTTAGGACGAGGTTCTCTTTTTGTTTCTAACGGACTGTAGGGGCATATTAGGGCCATTGTCGGGGCCTCTCTTCTCACCTCATCTAAAATGAACGAGGCCTTCGACTTTGCTCACATTAGGACGAAGTTCTCCTCTTATTTCTAACGGACTGTAGGGGCACATTAGGACCATTGTCAGGGCCTCTCCCCTCCTTCCATCTTAAATAACCAAAGGACTTCGACTTGCTCATGTTAGGACGAGATTCTCATTCTATCTTAAATAATTAAAGGTCTTCAACTTGCTCATGTTAAGACGAGATTCTCCTCCTATTCCTAACATGGCCATTTTTTATTGCTTCTTTCCTGTCATCACATAGTTTTTGTACCAAAAAACAATAATGTTGAGATGGAGAAGTTTTATTGAAGAAATATTACTGGTAGTATATTCTTAGATTTTCTAAATTTCAAGATCATGGGAGCGTTGTTCCTCCGAGCTCCTTCAGATGATAAGCTTCGGGCCGGACGACCTTCTCTATTTCATATGGATCTTCCTAATTTAGGGTAAGCTTCTCCTGATTCTGAGGCTGAGAGATGGAGGCTCGTCGAAGAACTAAGTCTCCTAGAGATAGTATTGATGATGCCGAGAGACGATCGATCTTCTTATTGTTCCTCCCTCGGTGGTTCTAGCTGCGATAGTGCCCTCGGTCGATTTTCTCTTACTTCAGACCGACGTCTGAGGAATCGACCCAGGCAATCTCTTCTGATAAGCTTCTCGATCTCATCTTGGAGCTGAATGCATTCTTCAGTATCATGATCGTGATCATGATGATACAAATAGTACTTGCTTTGATTGCACTTATTTGGGGAAGATAGTAATTCTTCTAGTCTTGGTAGCTGATTTTTAATTTCTATCAGAACTTGAGTTTTAGGAGCATTAAGAGGAACATAGTTATAGAACCTTCTGAGAGGAGAATTTTTTCGTGTCCTTCTATCGGGGCTTCTTTGACGATGAGCTCAAGGAGGAGTTCGGGCTCGCTTGCGCTCGAAGGGAGTCTGTAAGCACAGTCAAACTTCATTCAATCCTCCATCAACGGTGGGTCTATTAGACTCGTCCATCTACCGCTCTCCTATGGCTTCCTCATTCTTCAACTTGAAGGCTTCTTCCGCTCAAGCATATCCTTCAGCCCGAGCTAGCAGATCAGCAAAGTTCTTGGGATACTTCTTCTTCAGGAAGAACAACAAATCATTCTTCTAAAGGTCGCCCTTGAGTGTGGCCATTGCAACAGACTGATCTAGATTTTGAACCTTCAATGCAGTAGTATTAAATCGAATGACATAAGTCTGGATAGATTCTTTCTTCTTCTGCTTGATATTCATCAGAAAATCCAAACCTTAGCGGGGACACTGGCTGCTAACAAAATGAGCCACAAACTGATGGCTCATTTGATCAAAGAAGAAGATCGTACCCAACTTCAATGCCGAGTATCAGTTTCTTGCTGCTTTCTTTAAGGTAGATAGAAAAGTTCAGCATAAGATGGCATCTAGTGCGCCATGGAGCAGCATCATGGTCCAGAAGGCCTCTAGGTGATCGATCGGATCAGAGGTTCCATCGTAGCTTTCAAATTGGGAAAGCTTGAAGTTCGGCAGAATAGGCTCTTGCATAATTCGAAGAGAGAAAGGAGATTGATGCAGACATCATTATGGTGAGCCAGGGCAACATGGTGGAGTTCCTCAATCTGTCGATCCATCTTCCATAGTTTCTGATCAAGAACGTCATCTCGATCGCAGATCTTGGAAGGCTTTCGATTGTAGATGGGAAGGTCTCTTTCAGAGAATAATCATGGTTTAAACAAGGACCCTCTGCTCTTTGTTTCTTCTTCCCAGGGGCGACGGGTATGTTAGCCCAAGTGTTCCTTCTTGGGATCGATTTCTGACATCTTGATGGTGGGTTTCCTAATGGAACCGCTACCGAAGGCTGCCGCATGGCCTGCACCATTTTGGTGAGGCCCTGAACTCGCTGCATCAACAGATTAAATCGCTCCGGATCTACCATGGTCGTCGGTGGAGGGGGAGGTTGAAGCACCGGTGGTGGAGTAGAAATGGATGGATCTGGCTTAAATCTGATGGCAGAAGTGGTAGATCTCTGGATAGTCGCCTTCTTTGGAGGTATTTCTTGGGATTGAGGGAGAGGATGGAAATGAACCTTGAAGAAGAAGATCCATAGGATCGATCGAGCACTCCTTTAAGAACAAGGATACCTCAAGAATAGAGTGCCCTTCCTCTAGCATTAATCCTATTGGTGTAGAATCTGCTTGATGTCAGATCAAGCTGGAGTTGAGGAAGAAGAGGTCGCCGTCGGTGACCTACAAAATAAAGTTCCATCCGGAGTCGATGGTGGTGGCTTCGGTAGGATCCTCCAACAATCAAGTTAGCTCTTCTGACCAACAGAAATGGAGTGCTCAGAAAAGAATTCAGTAGAGTTTTGGAAAGGAGAAGAGAGCTTAGAGAAAACATATATGGAGGGTCCCATTTATAGATGGAGTCTGGAGCAGACTGATAGCAACAATCGTAACCATCCGATCATGGGCTGCTCGAGATCACATGAAATTTATTACAAAAAGATGTGTCATCCGTAGTAGACTGATAATGACAGTCATAATCATCCAGTAGTGGGATCGTCTGTAGTAGATTGATAAAGACAGTCGTAACCATCTGGTAGTGAGATCGCCTATAGCAGACTGATAATGATAGTCATAACCATCCAGTAGTGGGCTTGCTTGTTCGTTGAGATTTAATAGTCGAAGTTCGAAGGAAGCAGACATTCTTTGGTGAAGAGCTTTGATATATATTAATTCCAGAGGAGTTTGGACTCTTAAAGGAAATACGGCTAGAGGGGATCATCCGAAAAAAATACTACTTAAAATTTGAAAGTAATTCGCTAGAGAAATCTGAATGAAGTTCGACTGGTGAAGAAGTCTAGAAGGAGTTTGGCTCCTGAAGAAATTCGACTGAAAGAGAAGTCCGAAAGGAGTTCGGCTTCTAAAAGAATCCGATTGAAGGAGAAGTCCGAAAGGAGTTTGGCTCCTGAAGAAATTTGATTAAAGTAGAAGTCCAGAAGGAGTTCGATTGATGGAGAAGTTTGGCTGAAGTAGAAATTTGGAAGAAATTCAGTTGAAGGAGAAGTCCGAAAGGAGTTTGTGTTAGATATATGTGCCCTAGAAGCCAGAATTGGCTGACACTTATAATACACTTCTAGGGGCAAAATTGTAATTTCGACTAATATCAACAAAATGGGTTATTTTCTATCACATATGTATATTTAGTGTCTGTGATATATTCTTTGAGTTAATGGTAATGATAATTCATATTTTCAAGAGTTGAAAATTTAAGACATGAATAATCATTGTTAACTCATAAAATGCTCTCAACCATAGGATCATCACGAGGATGGTGATTGATCCGGAAGGTTGGTATACAATCGCTTCTCTTTAGTAGATGAGTCTTGAGTCAATGGTGTGGAGACATCGGAGTGAGAGTATAGATACTCGTTAGAGAACGAGGGCACTGAGCGTGACCACCTCGAGTAGTCATTAGGGAGTCTACCTTCTCGTCAATGACTGACTTGATGCTGCAGTAGTGTGTCTGGTTCTTTGACCTGAGGTGCATCGGCAGCTCACCTTGAGGGTGTTATAGTTTGACTACACCATTACTCAGTCTCCTAGCCATTTGGAACCCTGAGGTGTATGTTGGCTATAGCATGTTCATTGTAGGAACTGGATTGCATCAAGATGGAATCTATCTACCTCGGTGGTAGAGGAGCAGCCCTATGATAATCATGAGAATCAAGTCCAGAAGTCCATGGCCATGGCAGAGTGAAATAATAGAAAGAGTTTCTATTTAGATTTTCACATCGGACTCGAATCGAATGATTACATCATATGATAAAAACTAGGGTTTGACAAGTTCACCTTAACCCTAATCTGATCGGGGCTCAAGATAGAAGAACTTAATCACACAGATAGCTGCACCAAGAGGTTCGCATTTAGCTCTAATGGGTTGCCACCATATATTGCTAGGTGTCACTGGTGGATTTTGGGAGCAATTAGAATGATTTAGATGATCGATCATTCTAACTGTTCGAATCAGAAGAGTTCTGATCCATCGAAAAGAGTTTCGATGATGTCGATGATAAAGATCATGACATATCCCATTACTATACAGAACTGAACCTAACTGGGTCACACAAACAAGGGTTTGAATTTGGTGATCATCAATTGAACTGATCTAGTTCAATTGATCTGAATGAGATTCAATTAGGTTCAAGAAAATCGTGCTAGCACTCGATTGAACCTAACGTTCTTCTTTTGCTATCATAAATAAGTTGTTCTGACTGAGCCAAAGGAGTTTGTGCTCAATCAGAGGCCTTCATATGGTCTGACTAGAGGTTGTCCAAGTCAGAAAAGATTGTCTTATTTTGTAAGACATTACCTACCATTTTTGGTCACCTGCCATTTCTTGTTCTTCGACTTTGGTCAAAAGTCTACCTTTGACTGGTCAAATACTGACCATTGACACTTTAACTTCTATCCATATGTCATGCACCTATTGGAGAGCTAGTGGGGGCCTGTCCTCCTATTAGAACTGGCAAGGAAGAGGGTGCACGCCACCCTTGGCGTGTGCCCAAGCTGGAGGCGCCCAGGAGTCCCTGTTGGATAGGGACTCCATCTCCTTTTTGGATTCCAATTAGAGTTCTCCTAAGAACCAACTTTGACTGGTCTTAGGCATCCTCTAAGGAGAAATCTAGGGGACTCTATTCCCACCAATCATATTTAGATCTGATTTCACAAAGAGTTATGATTGGTTGGAAACAAGAGGAGTTGGATCACAGTCAGTCTATAAATAAGACCCTACGCCCAACTCAAAGAGGTATCTGAATTAATTGAGATCTCCACGCCCCAAGGCCTTTTCTTCTCTCCTCCTCTATGCCAAAGCATCTTCTCCCTCTCCTCTCCACGTCCAAAAGGGTTTTGGACCTTGGTTGGTGCAATCTAGATAAGAAAAAGGCGAGTGAAAGCTAGAAGGCTGCGCTATTGCAAAGGACGACTGCAAAGCTAGATCTAGATCTGATTTTTGGAGATATGATAGAAAAGAAGAGGATCTTCAGATGCAGTTTGAGTGGATATTGATAGAGACCAGGCACTTGCGTGGTTAGATCCAGAACCTTTCGCTGCATACAGGATCATCAACGAGTAATAGGATTATCCACTTCAAAATAAATTAAATTTGATTTAATTTATCTGATTTTATTTTAATTTCTAAAATAATAATAATCAGATCTGAAATATTTTAGATCTGATCTAGATTAAAAAAAAAAAAATTTTGAAATATATCTCTTGATCTGATCAGATCTGAACGAATCTGGTCCGAGAAATCAGGTTTTTCTTCAACTGATATTAGAGCCAAGATTCTAAAAGTATTTAGATCTAATTTTAAATTTATTTTAATCAGAAAATAAGTAATTTCAGATGTCACATGAGATGTGATCAGATCTAAAATCAGAAAAAAATTAAAATTACTTCAGTTCGATCGCTGTAGGAGTTTGGCTGCTGAAGGAGTCTGAAGGAGTTTGGCCGCTGGAGGAAGAATTTTCAATCGAAGCTTTTTCATGATTATCAGTTACTTTAGGCTAAACATCAGACTGGACTTCGGCAGAAGCGGGGTTTATCCCCAACATTTAGCATTTTTATCCTTAGTGAAAAACTGTGATGGCAGGAAACAACCTCCTGAGTTAATCGAAATTAATCATATCGGGAACAAAAGGAGGATCTCATCTTGACACAAATGAAGATCTCTGATTATTTAAGACAGGAGGAGAGGAGAGGCCTTTTCAATGGTCCTTTTGTGCCACTATGACCTTGCTAATGATAAGAGAAGAATCTCATCCTAACAAAGATAAAGACCAACCCCGTCAAGAATAGGAGGAGGATCTCATCCTGACAGGGGGACAAAATAAGAGCCAACCATATCAAAAATAGGAGGAAAACCTCATCCTAATATGGATGAAGACCTCAAATTATTTAAAATAGGAGGAGGGGAGAGGCCTTTGCAACTATTCCTTTGTGCTCTTATGATCTTACTAGGAATAGGAGGAGAACCTTGTCCTAACAAAGATAAAGGTCATCCCCATCAGGAACAGGAGGAAGATCTCATCCTGATAGAGGGATAAAATAAGAGCCAACTATGTTAGGAACAGGAGGAGAATCTCATCCTGATGTAGATGAAGACTTTCAGTTATTTAAGATAGGAGGGGAGAGGTCTCTCCAACGGTCCTTTTGTGCCCCTATTGTCTTGTTAGGAATAAAAGGAGAACCTCGTCCTAACATGAGCAAGATGAAGACCTTCAATTGTTTAAGACAGAAGGAGTGGAGAAATTTCTTCAATGATCCTTTTGTGTCCCTACTATCCTATTAGGAACAGGAGGAGAATCTCATCCTAACATGAGCAAGATGAAGACCTCCGATTGTTTAAGATCGGAGGAGGAAAGAGGCTCCTTTAATGACTCTTTTGTGCCTCTATCACTTATTATGGTATTAACTTGCTCTGATACCAAACTGTTGGGATATTAGCTACTCTGATACCGCTTGTTAAGAATCTAGTACCAAATTATTATGATATGAAGAAGGAAGAAATAAAATAAAAAAATAATCAAGTATGTGGATCAACCTAAAAGCTCACCTTCATGGGGCATGCAAAGCTTCACTATGAAAGAGAAAAATAGGTACAAGAGGAGAACATCCACTCTCAACTCACCGTATATAAATCTTTCTCAACTAGAAGCTACCCTCACAAAAGCTCTCTCAGAATCTCAAAAAGATCCACAGAAGCTATAAGATGCTCTATCCTCATAACCTCCTCGTCGAATGCTATGCACCTATTGCTTCTCTCTCTCGTGAGCTGCACGTACTCGCTATCAAGCTCCTCTCGATGACTATCTGAGTCTCTCTATGTGCCTCTCATGCCACACATGCCATCTTTTCTGCTCCATAGCATCTCAGTCCTTTAAATAGGATGAGAATCCTTTTCTCAGTAGTTTACAGAAGTCCTAATAGGGCTCATTCTCCTAATATGAGTCGAACATATCCTTGATAGAGTCTTGAAATATTTTTTGATCTTTAAATCATGACCGTAACCCTCCATGGCCGCTAGATCCTATGGTCCACGTGCAACTTTCATAGACCCCTTGAATTAATCACAATTCGAGTCTAAACAAAAAATCCCATCATGTTCTATTCTCCTCCATCGAGCTGGCTCGATCAGGGATCGAGTTGGCTCGACTGCATCTTATCCAGACTCCTGCTGTCTATCTGCTTGAGAGAGCTAACTCGACTGTGGTTCGAGCCAGCTCGATCGTGTATCAGAGTCAGCTCGACTACGATGCTAAAAATTGATTTTCTTCTTACTGTGGGTCGAAATCGAGACATCAAATTCTAACAATCTCCATCTCGACTCGATATTCAGCCTCCAACTAACATTGAGAGCTTGTGATCCATCTTGCCCCCATGTCCTGGGGCACGCCTACTGATCATGGATGGACAAACGTGGGAGTCGAGCCAGGCTACTTGATCCTATCTCTGTCATGGGCTGTGTCCACTTTGACCAAAGACCTGCTCGAAAAATTCTCCTACGATAATAGGAACTTCACTCTACAATGTTGCCTCTCATCCTCCCGAGTCTTTCATCTCGTGCCCGATCCATCTCCACCTAGAGCTCCACCTCGCACTGGATTTTCTATCATGAGGTAATATCCTTCATACTTTCTTCCTCTTAGCACCATTCTACTATCGTGCATGATCTTTAGAATTCTTCTATCAGTTTTCCATTTGAAATTGATCGAATCTAGTCTGCTTAGTGAGATTAGATTCTTCTTAAATCTGGGTATGTATCGGACCTCATCCAACTTCTTTACCATTCCATCATGGAGCTTCATGCTGACCATCTCGTTGCCCTTGATCTCACAGCTCGATCCGTCTAGTAGGAACACAGTGCCCTCATCGATCTTTAGGGAGTCAAATATCTTCTCTTTATAATATACATAATAGGAACAAGCAGAATCCATAATCCACTGGAAGGAAGAAGTAGATACCTCATTAGTAACTAGAAAGACAATATCACTATCTTCTGTATTGCTACTGACCACCACCACAGTAGCCCTCATCCGATCCTTGAGTTATGGGCAATCTTTGACTCAATGCCCCAACTTGTCACACCTATAGCATCTGATCTTACTAGGATCCCTCATCTTAGATCTGGATCGTCCTCCTCGTGATCCTCTGTCGCTCTATCTACTACCTCCTACTTCTCTAGAAATCGTCAAAGCTAAGCTATCGCCATCTAAGCTTGAAGTTGGATTCTCCCTCCTGAGAACCTTATTCTGGAGTATCGCTGCAGTGACCTCATCCATTTTGATGGTACTTTTTTCCACTAGAAAAGTAGTCACCAAGGACTCATACGAAAGGAAGAGCGATGCTAGCAAGACCAACATCCTGATCTTCTCCTTAACTTTTTCACCAATGCTGAGGAGGTCAGTGAGGATCTTTTAGAAGTTGGATAGATGCTTCCGCTTGTTTTGGCCTTCATCCATCCATAGTTGATAGAACTGTCTCCAAAGAAATAGCATGTTGATGAGTGACTTTGCTATGTACAACTTCTCGAGCTTCGACCACAGCACCATCAAAAAAGTCTTGCCAAGTATATGGATCACCACATCATTCGCTAGGTATAAGTGGATCTGCTCACTACCTGCATCTAAATCCGCTTCCAATTCTTTATCTCTATAGTAGCTGGCATCTCGTTATATAAGAGAGCATCGATCAACCCATGTTGGATGAGGACATCTTTTATCCTTGCTTGCCATAAGAAGAAATTTTTCTTCCTATCAAACCTATTGATCTCCACCTTGATTGTACTTATCTTCTCCATATTCTTCAATCTCTATCATTTGCTGTAATCTGCGCTTTGGTACTATCTAGTTCTGATATCAAATATTGTAGTATCAACTCACTTTGATACCAAACTATTGGGATATTAACTATTCTAATATCACTTGTTAAGGATCTAGTACCAAATTATTACAATAAGAAGAAAGAAAAAATAAAATAAGAAAATAATCAAATATGTAGATCAGCATAAAGGCTCACCTCCACAGAGCATACAAAGCTTCATTATAAAAGAAAAAAATAGGTATAAGAGGAGAACATCCACTCTTAACTCACCGTACATAAATCTTTTTCAACTAGAAGCTATCCTCACAAAAGCTCTCTCAGAATCCTAAGAAGACCCATAGAAGCTACAAGATGTTATGCCCTCACAGCCTCCTCACCGAATGCTATGCACCTATTGCTTCTCTCTCATGCGGGCTGTACATACTCGGTGCTCTGCTAAGTTCCTCTCGGTGGCTATCTGAGCCTTTCTATATTCCTCTCACGGCACGCACACCACCTTTTCTACTCCACAGCATCTCAATCCTTTAAATAGGATGAGAATCCTCTTCTTAGCAGTTCACAGGAGTTCTAACAGGGCTCGTTCTTCTAATATGAGTCGAACATGTCCTTGATGGAGTCTTGAAATGGTTTTCAATCTTCAGATCATGACTGCAACCCTCCATGATTGTTGGATCCTGTGGTCCACGTGCAACTCCCATAGATCCCTTGGATTAATCATAATTCAAGTCCAAATAGAAAAAATCCCGTCACGTTCTGTTCGCCTCCATCGAGCTGACTCGGTCAGGGGTCGAGCTGGCTCAACTACATCTCGTCCAAACTCCTACTATTTGTCTACCTGAGAGAGCCAGCTTGATTGTGGTTCAAGCTAGCTCGATCTCAATTCAAGCCAGCTCAATCGCATATCAAAGCTAGTCCGACTGCTGTGCTAAAAACTAATCCTCTTCTTACCGTGGATCGAATTCGAGGTGTCAAATCCTAACACCATCCTATTAGGAATAGAAAGAAAACCTCGTCATAATATGAGCAAGATGAAGACCTTTGGTTATTTAAGATCGAAGAAGAGGAGAGGCCCTTTCAATGCCCCTTTTGTGTCCCAATGGCCTTATTGAGGATAAGAGAAGGACCTCGTCTTAACAAGAATGGAGATCAGATGTGTCAGAAATAGGAGAAGAACCTCATCCTGACATAGGATAAGATCTCCGATTAAGCATCCCCGACAACCATATTTTTAAAAATAGAAAAGAAAAGAAAAGGAGAGAAAAGCAGAGCTATCAACAAATATTCAACCTACACAGAGCAAAAATGGGAGAAGATATCATCTCATTAAAATCAAAGTTGATTACAAAATAAAGGTCTGTAAAATCGGTTACAAAAGAAAGAAAGAAAAAGTCGAAGCTCTAAGAAAGATCAAATTCCTCAAACTTCGAACTGCTAGTCATCACCAAGGATTTCTTTAGACTGATGATCTCTTCCTTGACCTCCTTTCTTCTTACCAAGTTATCGCAGAACATTCTATCAGTCCTTTAGTAGTTTTTTTTCGACGTCCGTAGTCTTTTTCTCAGAACTTCTGACTCAGCTTCAGTAT
Source organism: Cocos nucifera (assembly GCA_006176705.1). Classification (NCBI taxonomy): domain Eukaryota; kingdom Viridiplantae; phylum Streptophyta; class Magnoliopsida; order Arecales; family Arecaceae; genus Cocos; species Cocos nucifera. The sequence goes on from QRFJ01000709.1 coordinate 216,160, forward strand.
TCTTGACAGCTTGCTATTCGCAAATCAATTGAAGCTTCAGTCATTGAACTTTGATCTTCTCTATCCCAACCGATTTTGAGAGTTCGCCCATGATTCTCTTCAGGAAGGCAATCTTCTCTGATTTTTTGCTTGTACTGGATTGATAACTATCGATAAGCTGCTGTTGAAGTTGAGCCACCTCGTTGTTAGCAGCACGAAGCTTTTGCTCCAACATGAATATTCTTCCACTCCAATCTAACCAGTAGGTCTCATAGGCGAGCTTAGCATCATGCAACTACTTTTGGAGCACAGAAAACTTCTAAAACCAATCCCATTCATACCGAGCCTTGTCGAAAGACCATGGCGAACTTTCCTCCAATAGTTGAATCTTCTTCTTTGTCGTCTTGAGCTCAACTTCGAGGGAGCTGACCTTCGCAGTTAATGTCCAAGACTTATCACTGGCACTTTTTTTAAGCTCTGTCAATTTTCTCTCGAAGTTACTCTTCTTGATGTTAAAACTCATGGAATCTTTCATGTGTAACTTACGAAGGCGAGTGACCTCAACCGTCGCCTCTGAAGTATTTTTTCTAAACCTCTGAAGCTCATCTTTTGTCTTCTTCAACTTTTTCTTTAGATGATGGATTTTTCTCTTTAAGCTTTTGACTATGGGTTTCAGAGGGATACCTTGAGATAGTGGCTCAGCATTAGTTGGAGATGACTGACCTCGACTTTGATCACTAAAAGGATTCTGAACAACATCCATTATAGCACAAGCATGAAGGAAAGGAAGTTCATTTTCATTTCTTAGAATGTTTGGCGTACATCGAAAAGAAAAAAGAAAAAAGTATAGCTATTTAAAAAATTCTAGACCTTAGGAGGAGCAGCGATAGATGGGGTCGGAGCATTCTCTACTACCTCCAGCTTCGGTGGAGGTTCAGATGCTTCAGCAGCAAGTTCAAAGGATTCGAGGGCGACTTCAATAGGAGAAGGATTGGCCGCAGTAGTGGATGGTCCCACCTCTTCATCAGGAGTTTCTTTATCCAAGAAGCTGAGATCAAATTCGGGAAATTGGTGAGCCACTCTGTCTTCATAAAGCTTGTACCCCTTGATGAAGACCTGCTGGCCGAACTCGACGTTCAGTCTCCTCATTTCAGAGAAAATCTTGAACTCTTCCATCATCTGAATCTTCACTTTCGAGATCTATCTTGAGATTTGATCCTTTTGCCCAACAACCTTGACCTCAGCTTTCTTCCTCCTCTCCTTCTCCAAGGCCAGAGCAGCCTTTAGCCTTGCAAAAATGAGCTCCTCCTTCTTGAGCACCTCTTGAAGACCTTCAACTTCGACCACCTTCTCTTTTGCAAGGCGATCAATCTCGACAGCTTTCTTTTTTCGAAGGTGGGCGACTTCAGCTTGAAGGTCCTCCTGAACCTTCAGAGCTTCTGCCCTCAGATGATGCACCATTCTGATATGGGTAAGTATTTGATAATCTGACTGCAGTAAATGAATGGTGTTATGCATATATATATAAAAAAAAAAAATCAACAAGATGATTACTTTGAGGAAGGTCCCAAGAAAATCCTAGATGAGCTGCGCATGGTCAAGGTTGGTCATCTGGTCTACCACCTCGAACACGGTGAATTTGTCAGTTAGGTCCTAGACAATCTTCAGATTGCTGAAGGGGTCTTCTCCTTGATCATCATTATCGTCGTTGGACCCATGCTACCTTCTTTCCTTTTTTTCTTCTCCCCTTTTTCCCTTCCAGCGGAAGGCTGTGAAGCTTGGTCTTCAGCTGGGGGGCTCGAAGACGATGGAGGCACGGAGCCCCTATCAACAGCGCCGACCTCGGCGGCGGGGATAACTTCATTGCCTTTGGCAACTTTGGAGGCAACAGCGGTAGCAGTGAGGGTTGCGGAGCTTAGAGCATCGACCTTCGCCTTCTTCGAGCTTTCGCTCGATTGGCCCCCATTTGTGATTAGTCTCCTCCAGCAACTCTAGAGCCTGTTCCTCCTTTGTTGGAAATCCCCGCAGCTGTGGTCAACCAGGAAGACCTACCTCCAAGCCGAGAGTGCCCGCCCTTTCTGTCGAGTAGGCTACTTTTTTCGGAACGTAGTCCAGAATAACCGTGACCGTGTATATAAATATCTTCGATGTTGTCATTTCGAAATGTCCGGCTATGACCTTCTCCATTACAATATTCTCATACGCAGGAATACCCCCGTTAGCTGGCTTTTGTGGCAAATTCTATTTGTTCTTCGCCGCTTTGGGTTGTGGGGCTTACTTCCTAGCCCTAGTGGGAGTAGTGACTAGCGTTATAGGTCGTTGGGTGGCCAAAAGGTTGCCATGAGTAAGGTTGGGGGACCGAGGGCAGTTTTTCGTGCATTGGACACGTAGTTTCCTTTCCTCTTCGGGACATGAAGCCCCTTGGTAAATATTTCAACTGCTTGGGTGTCTATCTCTACAACAAAGAAGGAATCACCGTCAAAAATATATGCATACGAAACCTTATAAAAATTTACAAAGTAGAAAAGTGTACCCATAGGGTTGATGGGACTCAAGCTCATGTTGAACAGAGTATATTTTTTTAGAAGTTCGAAAAGGAGAAGAGCCTGGTAGGTCTTAAGTTTATTGGCAGAGTCAAGATCGCCCCTATCTAAACTAGGTGCTCGGTGGACTGACTCTCTAAGCAGATCCCATGAAGAAAGCTCTAATAATAAAGTAGGATAATACACGAAGAAGTATCTCTCCTTCTAGTTGTGCATAGAAGAAGGGCCCTTTTTTGCTAAACTGGGGAGAAAAGTACCATCAGTCCTTTGCAGAAGGATGGCGTTTGAAGGTATAGTAACTTTTGAAAAGAAAAATGGTCGGACGGACTTCGGTCAAGTGGCAAAGGGAGAGAAATCTAATCATAAATCTGAAAGAGTTCGGCACAACGAAAGCTAAGGAAATGTTCAAAAAATAGAAAAATGCAATTACAAAAGATAGAAGAGAAAGTCTTAGTCTGGCACGAAGAGCTTTCAGGTATAGATAAAATCGGCCAACGGAGGAGTGCAAGCCCGGTCATTGGATCTAGGGAGTTCTAGTTCGAATTTTGGGGAGACCCTATATTGAATCCTAATTAATGAAAGGTTGTTTGAGGTTAAGGTACAGGGAATCGCGCTCGGTACAAAGGTCGGATGGGACATACTTCTAAGGTTGGTCTCGTCTATGGGATCAAGGTTTTGAAGGATCGAATTAGACGAACTCTAAGAACCAGTAGACTGAGAAGTTCTCGAAGATATTCAGATCAAACGGATACCAAAAAATCTTTGAAAAATCGAGAGAATAAGAAGCAAAATTTTCTTAAAAAAATCAAAGGGATAAAACACAAGAGACGTCAAAATAATCGAAGGAGAGGTTGTGAAACTAATCTAAATTGATCGAGAGGGGCAACGAGATGATGGGCGCGATGGAAATCGAACAAAATAGCACCTACGGGTGGAAGAAATAGAAAAGAAAATCGAAGAGCTCTCGAGTGGGAAGAAGGATATTAAAGGAAGAAAGAGAAGAGTTCGAACAGATATAAAGACCCTGGGAGAAGAAAACAGACTTAAATACCCTACAGGGCTTGAGATGGTTATGATAGCAGGTCATCTCCGGCCGATCTACGATTGACACATGTCCCACTCATCATGGCAGACGGTTGATGGCTAACAGGATTTTAATGGCGCCATATATGGAGTAGAGTTCTGGCAGGAATCTCAAAAATTATCTTTTCGGATCGCTTTGTATTTAAGAAACTTTGGCGCTAGCGCAATAAACGCCAAGACTCTCGATTTAATGAGCGCAAAATTCGAAAAAGAACTTTGATAGTCATCTTTTTCGTACTTTCTTTCCTCGAATCTCGAACTCGGGAGTAGAGGGACTATTGTTAGGGTTGAACTCGCTTCTACCAAAGTTTGGCTTGGTATCTTATCTCAGGACAAGCTAGACTCCCTCCAGCCGGACTTCCTCCGGTTGGACTCCTTCTAATCGGACTTTCTTCAACCAGACTCCCTCCAGCTGGACTCTTTCAGTCGAACTTCTCCAATCAAATTTTTTTCAGTTGGACTCCTTCGAGCCAGACTCCTCCAGTCAAACTCCTTCCGGACTCCTTTGAGTAGCCCAATGGGCTCCTTTTAATCAAACTTTTTTCTATCCATGGAAAGACCTTGACATCAATTCTCGATACAACAAATATCAGTCAATACTTAGACAATCTCGGAGATATCGGAACTTCAACTATTAAATTCCAATAGACTGGCACATCATGACAACGGACACTATCCTTCGTAACAAATTCCACGTGGCCTCGAACGGCCCACTATTAGGCAGTTATGGCTATCACTATCAGTTTATTACAAGCTCCATCTAAATAAGGGACCCTCCATATACGTTTTTTCTCTAAGCTCAAAAGTCTGTTTCAATTCGTCTGAGCATTCCATTTCTATTGGTCAGAAGAGCTGACTTGATCGTCACAGGATCCTGCTAGAACCACTACCTCCAACTCCACCTGAAATTTTATTTTGCAGGTCATCGACGACGATCTCGTCTTCTCCAACTCCAGCATAGTTCGGCGATAATAAGATTCTGCACCAACAATACTCTATCCTTTTGATTATGATGGAATCTCTTTTCTATTTTTATCTATTGATGTAAACTTATAGTTGAACCATGTAAATTTATGCATATTGTATTTTTTTCTTCCTCTTTATCTTCTCAAATCTCTTCTTTTGTTTCATATAATCCATCTCAACAAACTCAAGTAATGAACCATAACCTACTAAATCCAAGAAAATATAACATACCAATTTAAACAGACATCTAGGTCCAAGTGGAATCTAGGTGTCCTGGCAAGTGGAGCCAACTCAACCATATGCTAGTCAATGTTTGCAGCCCAACTCCACCCAATGTGTGCGACCGCGGACTTGACAAGGACCGCTTGGAATCTCAGCTGGCGCGCTTGAGCTCCTGCCCGAAGAGAATATTTCCCGAAAACTTGAACCAACGAAAGGAATGGCGGTTCCTCCCTGGCATTTCTTCGCCAAAACAACCGCCAAATTTATGACATCCCCTCGCCGTGGAATCCTCCAACCTTCGCGCTCCTCCTACTCCGTTCCTACTTCCCTTCCCCACCCCGAGCCCCAAACCCTAGACCTCTCAAATTTCTGACACCCCCTCGGAAAAACCCTAGCTTCTCTGCCGTTTGTAGGGCCAGATGAGGCGTGTCTTCGACGAGATCTCCGACGACGAGTGGGAGAACCACTCCTTCGAGCCCTCGAGAATCCTCAAGAAGAGCAGAGCATCGCCTCCCCCGATCGAGTCCTTCGCTTATCGCCCCAAAACCCCCGGCGTTGCGAGTCAGAACGGGGCCGGAGTGCGCAAGAGCAGGGTTGACTTGGAGGAGCAGGACGACGACGAGGACGTGGTGACGGCGGTTCGGCCCCCGAAGGGTAGCCGGGGCCGGCGGTTCATTGTGGACGAGGACAGCGATGCCGACGATGTGGCAGAGGCGTTCGAGATTCGGTCCGCGGAAGAGGATGAGGAGGAATATCGTATTGAAGACGAGGAAGAGGAGGAGAAAGTAGTAGAAGAGGAGGAAGAGGAAATTGATTTAGTTGGTAAGGCCCTCCAGAAGTGCGCAGAGATATCGACAGCTCTACGGCAAGAGCTCTATGGCTCCTCAGTTCATGCTTGTGATCGATATGCTGAAGTGGAAGCTTCTTCTTGTAGGGTTGTTACTCAGGTACTGGTTTTGTTGCAAGTTTACTTCTATGATGAAGTATGGTAATGATAGTTTATCTAAGTGTGATGTTAATGACCTGTAAATATATTAATACTTTTTACTTTGCCATGCGTTTGCAAATAGGAAGATATTGAAGCAGCTTGTGCGAGCGAAGAATCAGATTTTGAGCCGATTTTGAAGCCTTATCAGCTTGTTGGTGTTAATTTTCTTCTACTTTTGTACAGGAAAAGTATTGGTGGAGGTAAGACTGGCGATCAGCTATGCCAATTATTTCCTTGCCCCTTACTGTTTCATCTATGACACTTACAACAAATTGCTTGCTGATGTTTTTGCAGTCTGTGTATAATTCTTTAAGGGTTTACAATGTGAGGAAGAGGCTGAGAGAATATATTTGATATGTTTACTAGTTTTAAGATTATGATCAGTTTCACATGCATTTTTAGAAACGCTTAATTATGCAAAAAATCCTGAACTTTTTGAAGATTTTTAATTTCATCCTAACTTATTTAATGCAATCAAGTCATCCAACTTTCAAATTGGTCCAATTTGGACCCTGGCTGTAATTCTGTTGGCCTATTGTGAAAGAGTTGTCACATGATGTCATGTTACCCACTTATGTGGCCTTCTTTTTCATGTTTCAAAGCTCCATCATGTGATAACTCGATCATGGCAAGCCAATAGAAATTACAATCAGGGTCCAAATTGAATCAATTTGAAAGTTAGATGATGTAATTGCACTGAACAGAAGTTCAGGATGAAATTGAAAACCCCCAAAAAGTTAGGGATTTCTTGCATAATTAAGCCTTTTAGAATAAATATTTGTTAGACGATGCATATATAGAAATCGGTATGTATGGTCATGTACAAAGGGAAACCCCTTATACCTTGCCACTTTGCAGTCATATTTGTACAGAGCAATTTTTAGAAACTATGCATGAGTTCATCGAACAACAGTACTCACTTTGTAAAATTAGTATCTTCGGCAATTTCTAGCTACACACATCTCAAGTCTAGTTGTCCGAATTTTGTCCAACCATTTTCTCTTGCTAACTATTAAAAAGGATACGAATATATACTTTTATATTCTATTTGTATTCATATAATTTCTTGTTGTATTATGATAGTTTCTGTATTTATAATGGCGCAATTTATCAACTGCACATGGTAATTTAAATTAAGCCTTTTAGAAATAAATATTTGTTAGATGATGCATATATGGAAATCAGTATGTATAATCATGTGCGAAGGGAAACCCCTTATACCTTGCCACTTTGTAGTCATATTTCTAGGAAGCAATTTTTAAAACTATGCATGAGTTCATCAAACAACAGTACTCACCTTAAAATTAGTATCTTCTGCAATTCCTAGCTTCACACATCTTAAGTCTAGTTATCCAAATTTTGTCCAACCATTTTCTCTTGCTAACTATTAAAAAGGATATGAATATATACTATAATTCTATTTGTATTCATATAATCTCTTGTTGTATTATGATAGTTTCTGTATTTATACTGGAGCAACTTATCAACTGCACATGGTAATTTAAATATTTGAGTCATATGCATCTCAGTTTTTGTATCTATTAGTTTACCATTGGAAGGTTGATATAAATATGAGTAGTCATTTACCTAATGTCCTACCGTGTGTCTATTAACAGAAGTGGAGTCCCATAGTGTAGCCCTTGTGTAATTAGCCACAGAAGCAGCCTCCCTGTCAATAGTGCTATTAGCTTCCACGTAGATAAATGTCACCTCAAAGGAGTGAAGGCTTGTCACTGTTCCCTGACAATCTTGAAGTAGGGGGTGAGGATTGGCATCATTATGCACTGACATTGGCGACCACTTTGCTACAGCAAAGGAGTTCCTCTCTAGAAGAATGTGGGAAGCCCTCAAAGTCTCTGATTTCTCATGCATTGTGCAACTCAGGCATCAGAATAGTAGTATCAAAGACCTGGAACGGTAGTTGCCACAACAAGGGAGCAACTATGACTCTTGATAACAAAGCTTGCTCCATCATATGTCCCTTTGTTAGGCATGCTGCCTTCAAAGTTGATCTTGGGGAAGCTGGGGATGGTAGCTTCCAAGTGAGTTGTAGAGATGCAGAACCATATGATTTTTTGTTTAATATTCTCTGTTGAATTCTCTTTATTGAATTTGCATAGGATGGGGAAATATATGGGGTTGCAATGCCTCACTTCTTTCCTAAATGTTGTTCATAGGCCTTTGGTTCAACTATTGGTAATCATTTTAAAAGCCAATCCACATGGTTCTTAAGGGATAAAGGTGCATTTGTTGCTAATTAGTAATGTAGGTCATTATTTAGAATTGCTACTTTGGAAAATGTTGGATGCTTCAAAGTGGTTGATAAGATGAAAGGTACAAGCATGTATAAGATGCACATTTAATTATAAAGTGTATATGAAATTATGGTAATACTATAAACTAAAGTGCAAAAAATGAGTGCATTAGATGCTTTAATGATTGATAAAAAAGTAGTTGAGAATGGATTGAAATGATGTAGGCATGTGCAGTGAATATTTAAGGAGGTTGACAATGCAATACTCGGATGCTCCATCTTTAGGGTCCGTTCTTTGGTTAGTAAATATCATGGGAAAGTTAGTCAACTTCAACTTTCCTACTGACCAACTTACCCATGTTCTTATGCTTTTCAAGATGGATAAATTACTTTCCCATGGGTAGCATATACCCTTGAAAAGGGAGAAAAACTTACCCACCTAGGGGTAGCTAAATCAGTTTCCCATCAACCGGTAAAGTAGATATTTGATTTTATTCCTAAGATACCCCATCCTCATTTTCAATGCCTCCATCATTCAATGCTCAATAACTCAGTTGTCCACTTTCTCCAAACCTAAAAAGCATAAAGGATATCATGGGGAATATGGATAAATTTTAGCAACCTACCTTGGAAAGCAGTAATGCAAAAGAACATGGGTAATAGATTTCGAAGCCATTTTCTCATGTGTAAAAGAACATGGATACATTATTTTCCTGTCTAAATGTTGTTTGGAAAATATTTACCTAAAAAAATATGGATTCCTAGGTTAATTTTTTACCCATAAAAGAACGGACCCTTAGGGTAACTTGGACACTTGGACATGGCAGGATGCTATAAGACATGGTTGAACACCACATTGAGGCATCCTACTAATGCCAACAAAAAGTACCAATATTTGGCACTTGTTTTTGTTGTGTCATGTAAGAGACTCTTAATTTCAAGTGTGAGAGACCCTAAGTGCATGCATTTCAGGTTTTGACATAAATCTATTGTAGTTATTTATCAACTTAAGTACCTAAGGATACCTAGTAATGCACTCGGATTTATTTCAAATGATCAGGACAAAGAATTGGAAGCGTGGAATAATTTAGATGAAAGTTACCATCCGATTGTTAAAAAGCTCACTTTTGCTGACTGTCATAGTGGATCGGTACCGAACAGGGATGATTACAGAGGATTTATATAGTTGACCAAAAATATTTGATGCTTGCTAGCTGTGACAAAAACATAGAAGAGAGATGGTGGAGTAAACACATCAACGTAGATGGTTTATTTAACAAAAAAGTCTGTGATACTTTACCAACAACCTTTCACTTTATAGTTTAGGAGCTCTCCAGTAACTTAAGCCGTTAGACATGATCATAGACTTCCCAGATGGCTATTACTACTACCATAAACTAAATCCTATTATGTAATATGCCCATATGGTTCAGCAAATGGATTAACATATTATACATCAGAAATTGAGAATGTCAACCCTCCATTGTTGGTGCCAAATTCCTACCGGGGGCAACTTTGGACCAGATGGGGCAACTGCCAAGAAACCTATGAATAGATTACTGGTAGGGACGCCTATCTTATTTGTTTATTTAAACTCTTGCAATTGAGAGGCGGACATTGTTCTCCCTGTTCTTGGCAATATTCTAGAAAGAGGGAAACAGAAAAGCTTGATGCAGGGAATTGCATTTATATCTAAGATTGTTATTAAGTATTTTGTTTCTAAAATATACATGAAACTGTCAACCTCCATTAACTATTAACTCTAAAACAGTCTCTTTTGATCAAGAGCCTTAGAGCAGCTCTTATGGATCATGGGAGTAAGACCATAGGATCATTGAATTGAGGCAATGATATTTGGTAAGCTTGCTTGTCCATTGGGTTTCGCAATTGACCATGGCCATTAATCAGATGTGCTGTATGACCTGTCTAATTCTGTATTTGTAGGGCTATGTATAACGTGGCTGACACCTTCATCATTGACAATTGATAAGAGGTTAATGACTTATATTAATAATATATAACCGAAGACTTGTCTAGATTGCAATAAAAAAACATTATCTTGTTGACACTGAAAACTTCATTGGCATATCACACTTGTTCAGTTGTTTGAGACACCACAGCTATATTATTAGGGCATATCAGGAATTAAAAACATCAATTAAATCTCTTAGTTACCTGCTTGTGATGATTTTACTCATTTACGGCTTTTAGATTGATTAGAATATTCGGATTGGCTTTAGTAACTAGAAACTCCCTTTGTTTTGTAATATGTATGTCATCTTTCTGCAAAACCTGATTTTTGTATATGGTCATTGGTTGTGAAGAAGCAAAGCACCAAGATGACATGAACCTCGAATTGAGCTCTACTAGTTTGACATCTATATGCAATTTTAAAATCCTCTAATCCATTAATACAATAATGCTTGCTAATATTTGGTTTTTGTTGGACATTTGGTGATAAACTGTATTGCAGTTATGTTTACTTCATGGTTTATGTTGATTCGGTGGGCCTTCATGCTGTATATAGAGGGATGCCTCTTAAGTTGGCTAACTTTCAGTTCTTGGTTTGCTAAACATTTCTCTTTTTACTTCTTCATCATGCATATTTTCTCTCTAACAAGTAGTTGTATGCAGCCATCTTGGCGGATGAAATGGGGCTTGGTAAGACTGTGCAGGTAAAGTGGGTTTTGTATTTAATTGTGAACTTCCTTGTTAGGGGTGGAACATGTTCTGATTATTTTCTTTCTTTTGGCAGGCTGTCACATATCTTACCTTGCTAAAGCACTTGGACAATGATCCAGGTCCCCACCTGATTGTCTGCCCGGCATCAGTTTTAGAAAACTGGGAAAGAGAATTGAGGAGATGGTGTCCATCATTTTCTGTCATCTTATTTCATGGATCTGGAAGAACAACCTATTCAAAGGAGTTAAGCTCCCTAGGCAAAGCTGGTCTGCCTCCACCATTCAATGTGCTCCTTGTGTGCTATTCACTTTTTGAAAGACGCAGGTTTGTAAGCTATTGTTCTTGCAGTAGTAAGATGTTTAGTCTCAGAATCTAGATTAGCATCTAACTGAAAATTGCTAAATGTTGCACCTCTTTTCTTGCAGTGCACAGCAGAAAGATGATCGTAAGGCATTGAAGCGGTGGAAGTGGAGCTGTGTGCTAATGGATGAAGCTCATGTCTTGAAGGATAAGAACAGCTTCCGTTGGAAAAACCTGATGTCTGTTGCACAAAATGCACGTCAGCGCTTGATGTTGACAGGAACACCTCTTCAAAATGATTTACACGTATGTTGTTTGCTTTGAGGTTACTGTCATTTTTCTTTTAATAATGTGTTTAGGGGCACTGATTTTTAATTAAAATTACTTATTACAATCAAATCCATGGAGCGTGACATAACTTTTGCATTTTTCCTGAAGTGGTTATTAGTTATTACATTACATACAAGAGATATGGATACTAGATAATAACTCAAAATGTGCAAAGATTATTGTTTTGAAATTCTAAGTATGCATAATTTTCTAGGTCAAAGCAAAATGCCATTTAAACATTAAAACATTAATTGTTATTAATAAAATGTTAGAAAGCATAAAAGAATCAGATTTTGAAAACAACTATAAATTATTTGAAGGGGGGAAGTACAAATCATTTTACTGATTATTGTTTAAGAGGAAAAATTAGAACTTGAGAACTAAAACAAATAAAAGTGGGATTAGATGATTGATTATATTATGAGAGTTGCTGAAGAAGTTCTTGGAGAGTCGAGAAGGAAAATATATATGTAAAGAAACTTGGGGTGGGATGAAGTTATGCAACAGACAACTAAGGTAAAAGCTTAGCTTTAAATAGTGGCAAAGAACAAATGATATCAAGGACTTTACTATAAGGTTAAGAAAGATGCTAAAGGACTAGTATAGCTAAATGTGTAGCATATGATTTTAGTGTTTTGAAGCTTGACTATAGAGCTTTGAAGCTTGACTTTAATAAATTTTGAAGTTTTGGCTTGATTTTTAGAATTTTGACCAAAATAAAAAAAAGGAAAAATGAATAAACTGTCAAAAGAGGGCAATGAAACACACACACACACACACACTTATATACATATATATATATATAGAGAGAGAGACACACACAAGCATATAACCCGCACAATGCGTGAGGTCTTATTTATTTATTTATTTTTAAACTGATTGTATAATATATAATACATTTTATATATGTTTATACTTGATATGTTTTGGGTGTGTGCACGTTAAATTTGAATGTGGACTTCAAAGAAGGAGATGCAGCTTGCCTTGACCTCCATAATCGTATCCAGTGGTAGGAAATCCCCAGCGAAATCCTTGATCAGATAGAAGGCATTATTGAAGACTTGGATCTCATCGAGCTTGAGCTTGTCTCAGTCTTTATTTCGAAGTGGAGCTTAGTTTTGGTCATCACCTATCATAAAGATAACTCACTTTCGTGGGACTTTCTTTGTTCACCTTTTAATGCTTCCAAGCATCATAACTTTCTTTTGTCATCAAATCAAATCTCTTACCTTCGTATCAATTTGTTTTTTTGTCTTTCACCTTTTCTTTTACCTTTCATTACCTCTGGTTAAAATTTTTATTCCATTTAGGGATCAATAGAAAAACAAAAAACAAAAAGACAAAAACTTGCTTTATTTCTTTACTTTTCTTTCAATCTTCTTGGTTCAAAGATGGCTTCTTTTTCTGTATCTATTGCAATTTCTCTTTTTGGCTTTTCATATGTCAAATTTAGCATTGGGTTCTTTAAAAATGGTTCAGGTCAGGTCTAATCGGATCGGATCATGGGTCAACCTGTCCCATCTACAGCCTTATAGATAATAGCTAGGGACATGTGGTGGATGGAGGCATTGCAATTTCTCTTTTTGGCTTTTTATATATCAAATTTAGCATTGGGTCCTTTAAAATGGTTAGGGTCGGGTCTACACGGGTTGAATCGGGTCGGGTCATGGGTCAACCCGACCCATTTGCAGCCTTATAGACAATAGTTGGGACACGTGGTGGGTGGAGGCATCTACTTTGACGATACATGGCAGATGGAGACATATGCTTTGTGTGTGTACACACACATATATATATATAGATAGATAGATAGATAGAGAGAGAGAGAGAGAGAGAGAGAGAGAGAGAGAGAGAGAGAGAGGTTATAATTCACTCGAGTGCATTTGGCTCCAAATGTTTTCTAATGGAAATCAATGATGCACTTCGTAGAATGAAAATTGACACTGTTGACAATGATCTAAGGTGTATAGAATGCTAAGAGACTAAATATAATTGATTTTAGTGGCTTTTTTCTATGCATCAGGCAAGCACAAAATGAATATTAGCATTTAGCTAGTGAGCTAAAGCATGTTATACACTATATAATTTGTAGATCTAAACCATCGATCTTGATCTAAATACTTTAAAATATATTCAAATCATATTTTAGCTGATTTGGATGCTCCTAGACTATAGATCAAATAAAGACATGGCATCATACTGTTATAACTTCAATACATGGGTAAAAGATCTTGAATTGTTAGGATCTTTTATTTCTAGGCTTTTTGTGCACCATATATCACATTCAACGATGTCTATTTTCATTTTGAGAGGTCCAATCAAGGAACGTGGAACTGTTCCAAACCATTTGGTTCAAGGCATACCGAGCCATGCTAGCGGCGGACTAAAACCGGCCTTTATTATCTCTCCTTCCCTTCTTCCCTCTCCCTTTCTCCCCCCTCTCTCTTTTCCTCTCTCCTGATCTCTCTCTCTCCCTGCTCTCTTATTTCCTCTCCTGATCTCCCTCTCTCCCATCCTGTTTGCTGTGTATCTACGGGCCAGGCACGGAATGGCATAGGGGCGTATCGAACCGTGCTGCCGACCGATTTGTCCGGACCTCGGTGCCGTGTATCTACGTGCTAGGCATGGAACGGCACCGGGACGTATTAAACCATGCCATTGACCGACTTGTTTGGACCTCGGTATCAGCATAGCGAACCTTGGGTCCAACATTGATTTTCATGAGGAAGCATTTGAGGCCAAATGCACTTGAGTGCATCTCAAGTTGACTCTCTCTTTATACAAATACACTTGAGTGCATCACAACCTAACTCTCTCTTTATATAAATGTCAATCGATATACATATACATTTTTATATGCATATAAAATGTTTATATGTATACACATGCATACACAAATACACATAGATATAAATTGTCTGGCTACCCTTTAATGGATTTCCACTTAGATTCGGTCAGGTCCAGATTGGATGATGGGAGTATAGCATTAATGATGTAAGACATTGGATATGATATACTACTTTTGAACTACTTCCACACCAAAAATTGTAGGATTTGGAGATCCTTGGCCCATACATCAAGTGGTCAAAACTTGGACAATTTAAATAACATGAAACAATATATGGTTTGTTTGACTTTGATGCATGGGCTAGAACGTAGAAGGCATGATTTTGGGTATGTAAGTAGCTTAGAGGTAGTAGATCACATTCAACGGCTCAGATTATCCATGTAGGGCTCTCATCATTCAATCTAGACTTGACCAAATTTCAGTGAAAATCCACTCGAGTTTAGCTAAGTCTCTCTCTCTCTCTCTCTCTCTCTCTATATATATATATATATATATATATATATATATATATATATACATATATACATACGCGCGCGCACACACACACATACAGACATATATATATATATGTGTGTGTGTGTGTGTGCACGCCCGCGCGCGCTCCTTTCTAGAGGAGAAGGTATACTTCTTTTAGGTCCAAAATCAATAATCAAGTACCTAAATTGAAGACCCACATTATTGACTATGACTTGTACCATAGAAAAGATGTAGAAATAAAAAATCATGTGTTGTAGTGGTCTCTAACCTATACATTAAATAGACTGAAGATGGATGGTTGCCATTGTGCTAGAATGATGCTAAAGTATTGTTTACACCGTATCTTGATCAAAGATTGAGATTCGGAGATGTTTCACATGAGCGACATGTGGCACATCATGAATCGTTCTCAAAACAGCTGTCATGAGACATTATTAAAAGTAGGTCAATTAGTTCCAGTTAGGAAAAGGGGGTTGAATATTGAGACAACCCTAGCTAAGGATGAGCTTTGCTAGCAAGGACATGTTGAAAAACCTTTATGATGGTGTATTGGCCACCAAAGGATGTCAGTTAAGAGCATAGGTTGAATGGAAGAATCGATGTTGCTATAAGAAATTGATCAAGTTGGTTGAGAATGCACAAAAGCTAAGGGTGCATTCAATTTGCATATCATTGTATTACAGGCTGAATATGAAATCTAGCAATGTTAATGAAAAACTGGTTCCAAAGTGGTTATTGGACAATACAACATGAGATTGGAGGGAGAATATAAAATTTGAAGTCAAAGCAAGTAACCGAAAAAGAAGAAATAGTATAGTGGTGGAAACCAATGAGACACATGGTGGTAACCAATGGGACAGGTGGCGGAAGGGGGGGAGAAGACATATCTGAGCAGTTAATAGAGGAGCATGACAATTGCGGTATGTGTAAATATGAATTTGTAAAACAAAAAAAAGGACCTTTTGGCAGAATTTGAATCCATGAAATTATCAATTTGGTTTTACCTTTCATCTTTTGATTTTTTTTTTTTTTTTTTTTAAATAGCTTTTAATCTCCAGTAGCTTAGGTAGAATTCTGATAGTTAAAGTCCTTGAAGTTTAAGGCAATTGAACCTGATTCTTCTTTCCTTCGTTCTGGTGATGACCAGTGGCATGCCCATGTAGTTATACAACCCGATCATGGCCTTGACTCCCTCTTTATTCCACTTTAGAGAAAAAGTGGAAACAAATACATGATGAAGCATTCAAATTGGTAATCCACCTTTTTGGTCATGATCTAAACATGTTAAAACATATATTGACTAAAGTTCAATAGATTTTAATTCTTAGGTCATAGCAAAGTATGGTCTCATACTATTTTACCTTTCCGTTTGTGTATCTGCTTGAGGCACAAGTTAAAGACCACAAAATTACATCACTTTTAGTTTCTAGGTAATTTTACTAGTGTAGATAATATAATCAATGATGTGGATCTTCAATTTGGATGCTCAATTATCAAATTTGGACCTGAAATGAGTATATGTTTGTGAGGAGCAAAGTCTCTCTCTCTCTCTCTCTCTCTCTCTCTCTCTCTCACTCACTCACTCACTCATTCTCTCTTTATATATAATACATATACATGTGCAAATGTATATGTGTATATGTATACACATATACATGTTTAAGTTTATATGCATGATTAATTTAAGTGCACATATATGTGTATAAAAATATAACATATATACTTAAGTTATACATGTGTGTATATACATATATGCATATATCCTATGAAGCAGGGATATGGATACAACATGAAATCAATATGTCGGTATGACAAAGATCATAACATATGATATGATATAGGTAGGATACGACGATAATTAAATTTTTATTTCTTTGCATATATGTAAATATGCATATAAGAAGCATAGTGGATTGCCAAATTAACATATGCAAATGCCATCATTTAATTATCTTTCAAATCAATAGGCTGAACATATGTACATAAATTGTACTTGTATATATACATATATGCATATTTTGTGAAGCAGGGATATGGATATGATATGATATCAATATGTTGGTGTGACAAATAGGTAACATATGATGATATGATACAGCAAGGATACAGCCATAATAAGTATTTCTTTGCATATATTAAATATGCATATAGGAAGCATAGTGGATTGCCAAATTAACATATGCAAATTCCATGATTTAGTTATCATTCAAATCAATAGACTATAATTTATGCTCCATAGAATCATATCCACATCGAACTTCCAGAATTAATCATTATTCATGATGAAAAGTGACAATATTCTATAGAAAATATAAGAAAGAAAAGGCCTCCACATCATCCCTGAAGGTACTGGAGAACATCTCATAAGTATTTGGAAAGTATCTGATACCTTTTTTAAATTTTGAAAGATAGGATACTTCAATGATATCCAACAATTATCCTAAAAATCTCTTGACAATTATGGGTATCTATTTTGTATACAATGTGGGAATGACATAGAATTTGAATTTTGAAGTATTTGTGCTTCGTAGAGTACATATATAGTTCTGTATTATATATGTATTATATTATATTGTGCATTTGTCTGTGAGACAGAGAGGGTTAGACTATAGAGTACAAACTGAAGCTAAAATTTTGGTAAAAAAATTTAATTGTTCAATATCATTGGACTCTCCAAATTGAAGATTCACACTGTTTACTTTATTTATGCAACTAAAAATTTCTAGAAACTGAAAATCAAGAATGTAAGACCTGGTCTATATCAGGGATATTGGATCAGTTCATCGGAGAACTGGGTCGCCAGATGCCCTTAATGCGTCTAGTCCTATCAAATAAGGCGTGATCTAGTTGATATTGCTTAATGCTGACAAATATTGGTCAGTATTGGGGAAAAAATAGGTTCTCTACCTTTCCTTCCTTGCTTTGTAGTTGCTTGTTGGCTTGCCAATAAGAAAAGAGGAAACTGAACTAGGGGGAGAGAGGAAGCGCTTTCTCTTGGGTGTTTAGAATTGCAGATTTCAAACATATTTGTTAGTTTCCAAGCTCAAAATCCTTGGAATCAATGTAAATGTCTCAACTATCATCCGTTTTTGTTATTTGAAAATGTTCAAAATGCATGAAAATTAGGTAAAAAATGTTGCCAAATTTGTTATTTGGCTTGATGGTATATTATTGGCTGGTATGTAAGGAATGAAAAATTGATTGATTGGATCTTTTTCAAATTTTGATTTGTCATTTC
Organism: Cocos nucifera; assembly: GCA_006176705.1. Classification (NCBI taxonomy): domain Eukaryota; kingdom Viridiplantae; phylum Streptophyta; class Magnoliopsida; order Arecales; family Arecaceae; genus Cocos; species Cocos nucifera. The sequence continues at coordinate 234,070 of QRFJ01000709.1, forward strand.
AACATGTGTGTATATGCACTTGTGTATGTATGACATATAAAAAAGCTAGAATATTTTCTGAAGTGGTTAGGTCTCTAATACTTCCAATGCAAAATCAATGCTGGTTCTTTTAAATTAAAGTCTACATCATTGATCATGATCTATGATGCCCACATTACTGAGAAATAAAAGATCTTGTACTTTGGAGGTCTCTTACCTATCAATCAAGTCATTGAAAAATTAGTACAACAAATCTTTTTACTAGTATTATTAATTTGGGACGCTTTGATGCATTGGCAAGGGTTCACAAAATATCTGATTTATTTTCATTAACATTTTAGATGTTACAGATCACATCATACTGTTTAGATTTTCATTTCACACTTGTTATTCTATTCGGTTGTAGATGTAAAACTCTAACTTTACTCCCCACAACTATTATAATCACAACCATATGCATGTGGATGTCAGGGTTTGAAGCCTTGCACCATGGGGGTGTACGATTTTGTGTACCATATGACATATGGGTCCATATTGGTATAGCATGTGGAGAAGAGGAACAGTCAGCTGCTACATCGGCTCACGATTTGTCGGTATGGATGACATGCTCGTGTCATTTTGGATCGATCTAGATTGAATGTTAATAAAATGTGTGATATGGGGTGGTACAATCAAAACTGAACTCAACTTCACTAAGCCTTAATCCTAAACTAGGTGGGGTCGGTTATATGAATCCTTTTCCTCCATTCCACTCGGTTTAGGGCCATATGTTTGGATCGATATTGAGATATCATGTTCTTTCTTACCACATCCCATGTGATTTTTACCCCTTTTTTCTTTTACATGTATCAAATTATTGGCGTATCCCTCATCCTACATTGTACATGTCTAAATCATCTTAGTCGGCCTTTTATTATTTTATCAATTTGTCGTCAATTGGTGCTACCTCCACCTTTTTACTAATGACTTCATTTCTTATTCTATCTTTTATTGTATTGTTACACATCCATTTCAACATTCTCGTTTCTGCCGGTTATCTTGTGTGCATGTTATTTTCTAATTGCCCAACATTCTATACCATAGAGCATAGATACTCATATAGCTGTTGTCATGCCCTTGATCTAAGATCACAAGTCTAGGGGTTGTGGCAACCGCCGCATACTCATGGAGAACTGTCTCCATAAGAATCAAGACATTCCAAACACGATATCAATGTTTTATAGTGGAATTAATAATAAATTTAGTCCAAAATTTAACTAAAAGCCACTTTACTCTCTCACAAAATTTCAATAATATTCAAAAGATTTTACATCAATTAAACCTCAAGTAATAAACCTGTAAAACATAATAATGATTTATGTTTAAAGTCGGTTGATACTGTCGACTCGTGCTTCTAAACCCACTCCTAAAGTAGTAGCCATATCCGCAATTGAGAATCTAAATTTGAAAAGAAAGGAGAGGTAATGAGCTTGATAGTAAGTAATGAATACTTTAGCTAGATAAATCACGTAATAATAATATACTGAAATTAAGCATGCAAAGTGCGTCAATTCAAAATATACAATGCTAATTAAATAAGATCTATATGAACTCATTTTTGTTCATAAATCAATTTCTTTCAAAACATCCCACAAATCTTATAGCCATGAACTAAATCGAAGTACCAATACATACCCCTCATTGGTAGGGTATCAAATTACCAGTGTTTAACCGCTCCACTGGTAGAGTATCAAAATACCAGCGCACAACCCTCACTGGTAGGTTATCAAAGTATCATTATTTAACCCCTACTGGCGGGGTATCAGAGTACCGATGTTTAATTACTCCACTAGCAGGGTATTAAAGTGCTAGCGTTTAACCATCCCACTGGCAGGATATCACAGTATCAGCATCCTCCACTAGTAGGGTTCAATATATAGTCAGACTGCAAGTCAAAATTCATCTCAAATCAATATACTTTTTTCAAAAATATTTTCATATTCCAAATCGAATTATTCATAAAATCATGCGACATCGAAATCAATTAGTATAATTCATATCAAATTCAATACATTCAATCATAAATCACTCAATATTTAAAAAAAAGATATATTCAATAATTTAAAATACATGCATCAGATTTATAAATCATGAATATTCTAATATAGAAAATAGTTTATACTTTGCCAATAAATTTAGAAAAAATGCAGCATTATTTATCTCATACGTACTCCAACAATCCACATAATTCCATAAATTCCTCCTTTTTAAAATCCTTATATATCATATCATGATATCCCATCATTGGTCATCTTCTCATCCATACGACTATTCTCTTATTTAGAATTGAGTCCAATAATTAGAAAGGATATGAATAATTAAGAAAGACATGATCGATGGGTAGTCCTATCCAATTATCTGGATTGGTCCGGTCATCATAACTTTATCCGATCAAGGTTAGGCTATAATATAGATGGTTTAATAGAGATCGAGGATGATCAAATCAGTAGTGTTCAATAAGAGTCAAAATGGAGGTCGGTATGGTATCCGATGATCAAAGGTTTGTTTGATCAAATAACTTCATTTAATCAAGATTAGATTAAGATATAATTAGGTTCATAGAGATCAAAGACAATCAAATCTAGTGGTATTTGACGAGAGCTAAGTAGTGGTGACTGATATCTTGATCAGTTTGATCAAGGTGATTTAATCAAAATATCAAATCGTGATTGAATAACTATATAGATGATCCAATAAAAATCGTGATCAAATCTAGTGGTACTTGGTCTAGCCAAGATTAGTGCTGGCGTGCTGCCTAGTGACCATAGATCAGGATTTCTTCATTGAGGTTGGACAAACTCATCAAAAGAAAGTTCTTTACTGGATCAATCTTAGAGATAAATTTCATAAAGAAAGAAACAATTCTAAAAAGAGAAAGTTATAGAGAGAAATAATTCTAGGGAGAGAAAGGAGAGGAAAGAGGGAAGAGAGAGAAACTCTCTCTTCCTTTTGTTTTTCTTTTTTTTTTTTCTTTTTTTCTCTTTCTTTTCTTTCCTCTTTTCTTTTTCTTCCTTGCAGAATAGGGGACCTTCTTGTTCCCCTTGTTTCTTGGAATAGGGGAGCTTCTCCCAGATGGTGGTGGTTGCCGGGGATGCAGGCCGCAGGGGCACAACCAAGAGGTCACCAACTGGTGGTTAGCGGAGATGACTATCGCTAGAAAATGAAGAAAAATGGGTGATAATCAAAGAATAAAATAGAGGAATCAATTCAAGCTATTTTTTGGACAAAATTTGGCGATTCATCAGTTGGAATCCAAGTTCCAACAACTAAGAGGGAGAGGAGGGCCAATTGAAGATTGCCGGTCGTTACCTGGCTTTCCGACTATGTTGAGGCTGAAATCTAGTGGGCACAGTGACAACTTTTGCGAGGAAAACTCTGGCGAAGCAGTGGCAATCTCCATGAACTTAGGCATGGGATCGGAAGGGGGAAGTTTAGGTACCTAAGTAGAGCATAGGCGAGGCCGAATCCTCCCCAGAATCGGCTTCCTCTCCGATGGGATTGGAGCATAACCTGGACAGCCCCATATCTTAAGGTACTTAAGATTGTGCTTTCCTCTCCATATATGGAGTACGAGGCATAGATTTAGAAGGCACTTTGTTCAAGATATATGCAATGCTCTCTAGGGCATATCCCAGAAGGAATGGGAAGGTCTGTAAAGCATATCATGGACCGCACCATATCTAATAAAGTGCGATTCCTTCTCTCTACTACATTTAATTATGGTATATATGGAGGGGTCCATTCAGAGAGAATATCCTTTTCTTTAAGATGATTTAAGAACTCACTAGATAGGTATTCTCTTCCTTGATCAGATTAAAGAATTTTAATACACTTTTCAGTTTGTTTCTCGACCATACTTTGATACTCTTTAAATTTATCAAAGGTTTTGGATTTATGTTTTATAAGATGCACATATCTGAACCTTGATAAATCATTAGTGAAAGTGATGAAATAAGAGTATCCTCCTCTGGCTTGAGATGACATGAAATCACATACATCTACATGCACAAGCTCTAACAATTTATTTGTCCTTTCTCTATGTCCAGTGAATGGAGTCTTGGTCATTTTTTGGATAAGACAAGATTCGCAAGTTCCTAATGATACATAATTATAAGGATCAAAGAACTCTTTTTTATATAACTTGTTTATCCTGACTCACTTATGTGACCAAGGCGACAATGCTAGAGAAAGGTGTTATTCACCTCTTCTCTCTTTTGTTTCTTGCTTTCATCAATATGAAAGATATTGTTATTGAGAGATAGAACTAGAAGATCATTTTTCAGAATGCCATTATAGAAATGGTTCTTAGAAAAAGAAATAGAGCAACCATTGCCATTTCCATTAATTTCAGATCCTTGTCTCAACAACAAAGGAATAGAAATTACATTTTTAATGATCTTAGGCATAAAATAATAGTCTTCCAACTCTAAGATCTTTCCCGAAGGTAACTTCAAAAGATAAGTTCCAATAGCTTCAGCCTGGATGGACTATCCTCCAATGCCATAAAGCTTGAATTCATCCTTCTTCAATTTTCTAATTCTCTGTAGTCCCTGCAATGACTTGCAGATGTGGGAACTATAGTCGGTATCCAATATCCAAAAATTTGAAATTGAAGAACTCAATGACAAATTAGTATCACATACATATCTCTTGATGCAACACTTGCATCAGGCTTTACAGTTGCAAGATAACTCTTGCAATTACTTTTTCGGTGGTCTTCCTTGCCACAGTGGAAACAGGTATTTTGTTTGGAGACTTTTTTCCCTTTCTTCTTCATCATGCTACGTTTAGGGTTCCGTCTTTTCTTTGAACCCTTCATGCTTGCTTTCTTCTTGGACATCCCATCTGCAAGAAGAAGTGGAGCCTTTTCTTTCTTGATATGGCTCTCTGCTGTCTTTAATATATTTAACAGCTCAGGCAAAGAAAGTGATTTTGGAAGTGATTGCAGGATTAAATTTTGACTTAGCTCACCATCCATCACAAAACTTAATTGACTTCATCTAGTGATCAAGTCAATTACCATAAGAACATGGTCTTGTACAGATGTGCCTTCACTCATTCTTTCACGGAATAATTGCTTAGATATCTCATATCTGGTAGTTCTACTCTATTCTTCATACCACTCTTTTAAATTGAGAAGTGTAGACTGAGTATCCATGCTTTCATGCTGTTTTTGTAATTCATTACTCATAGAGGCCAGCATGATACATTTGATAGTCGAACTGTCATTCTGCCACATCTTGTATGTGGCTACCTCTTCTTCAGTAGCATCTTCCCTAATTGGACTTGGGTTACGGGTATCGAGGATATAGGAAAGCTTCTCTTGAGTGTAAACAATTCCTCAACCAGTCCACATAATTTGGACTGGTCAATTTGTTGACATCCAAGATGCCTCTTAGTGATAGTGAAGATGCCATAATGCATAATTTATCTACATAAGTAAAGAACATAACATAAACAGACTACTCATAATGACATATATACAACTAGATAAGGACTTTTATTTAATTATTACTCCCACTATTTTATTGAATACCATAGTAAACAAGAAACCCTAATTGGTTTTCTTAGTTGGGTTAAGATCCTAATTCCTCATAGAGGTCTTGTGGTTGAGTTCAAAGGTAGAAAACTCTTTCCAATTGCATCTTATGCAACTTTCAACTTTATCTTGGTTTTTAAAATATTCATAGCCTTGTGGTTGCACAACAAACTATAATGTTTTAGTTAAGTTAGACACTTCATTTCTATACAGTTATATTCGAATAATGCTGTTGTTGTGGTTACACAACAAAGCAATACTTCCAAACATGCCGTAAGCATCTCTATGCATCAAGACAATATTACATCAATCCCTATAGCAAGCCTTGTGGTTGCACAATAAACCTACTATGGCTCATGACATAATAATGGTCTAGCATAAAGGAAGGCCCGAGTAGTGTCTTCAACATAATGCATTCTGAATTTAAAACTCAATCAACCAAATTGGTTAGGTAAGTAGGTGGGAGGCTTCCTGTGCTTTTGCAAAGGTCCTAATTAAGTAACCACTTTTGACACTTTCCTAGACGCTAATTGATTAATCAGTCCCAAATTCGATTAGCCATTGGTTTCTGGCACTACGATTTAATATAATTTTTATGAGGGCTTTTTCCGATCTTGTGCACATTTTAATAATGTAACAATTATTGCATTCCAAATGCAAGAAGCAATCATAGCAAAGTCTATAAACAGGCTTCAGCATATAAATATGAAATTTATATCAAGATATATAAAATCATAACATTTTGCTATCACATAGCAAACATATAAAACCTAGGTGATCATTAATTCTACACCTAAGCATGATCATTTGATTGAACAACCAAGGATGGGTTTGATACCACTGTAGGGTTCTGATGGCACAGCGAAAACATGGATTTGAAATTTTTTATTAAGAAATACCGTAACATCAACCCGTAAACCCAAAAACACCTTGGTAGTTAACTATCAAACATACAAAATAAAAATAGGAATAGAAGAATACCTATCACGCTTAATCCAAAATTTCCACTAGGCATCCAAGTGTTCGCCCTTCAATGGTGATCCACACGAGAAATGGGTTCAAGACTTTAGTTCCCTACTTAGGTTCTTTTTGCTGAATTCTTCTCCAAAGAATTCTCTTGGCTTTTTGGGCAGTACAACATTTCTCAAATGTTAGGCCTTTCTTCCCTCTTTTCTTAGGCTTCTCCCTCTCCCTTTCTTTTCTCCTTGTCTTTCTTAATTCTCTTCCTAAACTCTTGTCTTAATAGAAGACTTTTTGTCTTTAAAAAGGCCTAGTCTAAACAAGAGAAGTAAGAGAATTATTTGGACAATATTTGAAGAGTTTGTGTAAGAAAGACAACATGAGATTGGAATGAATTGAACTCTCGGCATGCCACCTATTTATAGATGGTGTGGGGATGCATTCCAATGTGAACGCAATCCATTCACATGCCCATTCAGATTTCTCATGCCCCTTTAAAGAAAATAATCGGGGATTTAAATGAAGATTCGCTTTCTAATAGAAGGACTCTTCAAGGCGTGCCAAAAATAAAACATCGGTGATTCTTCGAAGAGGCGTAATTAATCCTAAGGAGGCGCCAACACATCTAAGGGCTATCATTCCATCCCATGGCTAATGTCCATAAAACATGGCGCCAACCTTATCTTGGGCATGGAACCAAGGGAGAGAGAAGATATGCGTGGAGAATTTAAGATATCATAACCATACGGACTCTTAGTCCATATCTGGTTATGGCGCCAAGAGATAAGGTCAAACCTAATCCAATTGGGTTCAAATAAAACTAGAAAAAGCCAATTAGGTGACAACTCTTGGCTAACCCAAATTAGACCCAATCCAATCATGAGTCTAATTAGACCAAATCAGCCCAAACCAAGAACCAAAATCGAATCCTATTCGAATCAGGAGCTAGGATTTGCAATACGTGCTACTATGTTCATCTAGCAAATATAATCTAATCAAATTAGATTCTTGATCAATTTTCTTTGTGTGTGACCCATTGGATTTCATATCTAGCCAGTAGTAGGTTTGGGACAAGTTAACCTGATTGAATTAGAATCCTTTTAATCGATTTAGGTCAAATACATGTTAGCCCAAGTTGATCAATTTGAACTCTTTCTAATTGATTCATAAATTAAACTCTTTAATTTTTGAGAACCCACAAGACAAGATTAACGTCTAGCAACACATCATGTCTATCTAGAAGATATAGAATTTGGTGAAAATACCAAATATGCCCTTCAATGGTAAGTTATCGTGCAATTCAATCCTTCGATCATACTGTATCCTGAATATGACTATGGACATCGAATTATGTCAAATTCAATTTCATATTCATGTCTCTCAATCTTATAATGATGATTCGATTAATGAATCATTAAAAATTCTTTCTAATTTTCATTCTGCTTTGATCAAAGACTTTCTGAATCATCATATGATTATAGTATGTAGGATGCGATCTTCTCTTATCAGAACTGATCGATTTCTTGTTGACTGACTCAATCTTCGTACACAATCCACCATATCCAGAATACCTTGTACATGACTTTAGTCATGAGTGAGTATGAACCAAAACATGGATTCATGTGCATAAGATACCATGGTGGTCTCAGGTCAAAGGATCAGTTGCACTACTCTCACTTAGAAAATCTTCTTTTGACATGTAAGTAAGACTCCATAAGATGTTCTCTTGGCGGATCAATTCAGTGAACTCATTCTCTAATGAGCACCCATATCCTTGTATTAGTGTCTCCACACAAGTGATTGTGAGATCAACCATCCTCTCTATTGAGCATACGAAGGATGTGCTAGTCTTACCAATATCATTGATCCCTGACTCAATGTACCTATGACTGAAAATATTTTAGATTAGGATTTTAGGTCTCATTGGTATGATCTCATCATGACCTTAAAACCATTGTCCTAGTCTATGGGATTCATCATAATCTTAATAATTATAAGATGCAACATATGATGGATAAAAAAGCCTTTTATTTATTCATAAAATGTCATGTACATGAGCAGGAAGATCAAAAGAAATCCCGGCGCAATACGAATTGCGATTGGCTTGTAGGGTATAATTCTTTCAAAGCATGCTCTCTTTATACCATTTACTTCAGGAGACAAGGTATTTCCAGGAAGTTTCTTACAGCAACCTTTGTATAAGATACATATGTCTCACTTTTATGTAACTAAGATATAAACCTTGGGAAGTTGGTGCTGGGTAGATGTTTGTGAACATGAGAGATGTGAGATTACATCGAGTAGGAATGCCTAATGTGCATATAGTGCCATTTGACCGAGACCTTAGGCTTGCTATTTGATTTTGATGGTTACATCCTTGTAGCTAAATGAGTAACTGGTTCTACCTACGGTGTCATTAAAATAATTGGATTGTCCTAGTTTGCTTGCCTCTTTACATGATCTACACTGATTTTCTTTCTATATGGTAGGATATATTTAATCATCATGTCTTTTCCTTCATTCTGATGTTTTGACATTTATTTTAGGAAATGAGGATAACTCTTGAACTTCTTTTTGTTTCTGTAAAGATGGAGCTGATATGCATATCATGTTTATATCAAGGACATTGTTAAAAGGCTTATTTTCTGCTTGCCTCACCTCTTGCTTCATGGTGAAAGCATCTTTAAAGATGTCTTGAGGCATGTGATGGAGTCTACATGTTGCAAGGTGTACATGTCATTATCATGTAGAGGTGGCAATCGGGTTGAGTTGGATATAAATGGGTCGGGTCATATATGGGTTGAGTCAAAAAACTTTGAACCTAGACCCGACTTGTTTATTAAATAGGTCAGGTTTTAAAACCCAAATCCGACCTATTTAATAAACAGGTTACTGACCCGACCCGTTTACAACCCATTTTAAAAAAAAATAAAGAAAAAAAATTGCTCTTGTTTTAAAAAAAATGAAGAAAAAAAATTGCTCCACCCGACCGCCTCTCCACATCTCCACTTGATCGCTTCTCCGCCCTCATGGGCCTTATTGCGCTCTTGTTGCCTTCCGCTCCATTCGATCGGAGGTGCTGGATGTCGAGCTCATTGTTCGTGCCACCGTTGGCGCCCACGAAGCACTCGTGTGGGTGCGCTAAGAATTAAGAAGAAAAGGGAGGAGAAGATGAGAATTCACTTGTGCTCTTCTATCCAAGGAATCCCCCAGCGGTGCTCCTCGCCGTGGCCCTGACCGAAGGAAATTTGGTGATCGCGGTTGTCAGAGCTTTCGGTGGCGTAATACTCTCGCTTGATCGGGGCCACGGAGATTTAGTGATTGCGGCTATCGGAGCTCCCGACAGCGTCAATACTCTCGCCTGCATCGTCGTCGTTGTCGTCATCGTTGTCCCACTTGCCGGCATCTCCACGGCTCCTCCCTGCACTTGATCATGTCGAGATCTCTTACCAGTAGCTCATAGCACTCCCACACCTCCCTTGAGCTCCTCCCGAGCACCTGCACAGCGATTAGCAACCACTAATCATCCTCTCCTGTGGTTGAACTCAGGCTTGGTGTTGTCTTCGAAATAGCGATGGCGTAAAAGAAGGGAGGTGAAAAACCCTAGCAGGGATTGGGGATTTGAGTCATCTGAAGGCAATCAGGAATCAGTGAAATACAATAGGTAGCATGGCGCATCATCCACCATGGGATTTGATGTGGTCCAGCTGCACTTTAGGACTGTGGGATCAAAGGAATAGGAAAAAAAACCGTGCCGAATGAGGGAGCCCATTATCCAATCTATTTAAATGGCCCAAGTAATAATATATTAGCTCATCTGGCCCAATCCAAAAATTATATGAGTTAAACGGGTTAAGCAGGTTAGAGATCTGATATCTAAACCCAACTTAAATATTAAATAGGTTAAATGGGTCGACCTGTTTACGACCCGAAGCTATTTTGTCTAAATCCAAACCTGTTTATAGTGGGTTGAACACAAGTTGGGTTGGCGGATCCGATCATATTTTGCCACCCATACTGTCATGGTGCATGTGTTATCTTAGTAATTAGTGCCATGCACAATGAGCATTGGTCTTTTTGGTTCCAATGGAGGGATAAAGTAACATAAATCTTCTTTAGGGTCCATTCTTTTGCAGGTAAAAAATTTACCTAGAAATTTGTATTTTCCTAAGTAAATATTTCCCAAGAAACATTTAGACAGAAAAATAATTTACCTATGTTCTTTTATGTATGGGAAAGTTGCTCCGAAATTTGTTATCCAAGTTCTTTTGCATTACTATTTTCTTGGATTAGTTGTTAAAATTTATTCATATTCCCAGTAATACCGCTTATGCTTTTTAGATTTTGAGAAAGTGGATGATTGAGTTATTGAGCATTGAATGATGGGGACATTGGAAATGAGGATGGGGTATTTTACATATAAAATTAAATGCTTATTTTACTGGCTGATGAGAAATTGATTTAGCCACCTCCTAGGTGGGTAAGATTTTCCTCCATTTCATGGGTAAATGCTACCCAAGAGAAAGTTACTTCTCCATCTTGAAAAATGTGAGAACATGGGTAAGTTGATCAATGGGAAAGTAGACCAACTTTTTCATGATATCTACTCACAAAAGAACGGGCCCTTTAGCATAATCTTATTGTGCATGGACTCTACTTGCTAAATTGGACTTGGTAAGATGTCATATAAACATCTAAAACTTAGTGATTGAATCAAAAGGCTAATTTATTGTTAAGATCTATGCTCTTTTGGGGCATGCAATGTGAGAATGGTGAACATGCCAAAATTGAAACAAAAAAGAGCTACAAAGGCAGCATAGGTTTTTGAAGTGTTTCTTATCTGAAAGGGAAACTTTGGAGGTTGTGTCATATATCATCAGGCTTATCGCTTGCCTTACAGTTTATATCATTATACACATTCACTTTAAAACATTGATCGTTATGAGTAAGCTTTTGTGTCCAGGCCCTTTGTTCTCAAATATTTGATGTGTATTTGTTGCCCAGAGAAGCAACTCAAGGAGGGGGGGGGTGGGGGGTCGGGGCGGTGGTGCGGGCTGAATTGGGTTATCCAAATATGTGCAGTTAATTAACTAATGTATGAATGCAACAAGCAACATAATTAATAGCATCACAAACACGGATTTTTAGAGGTTCGATGGCAAACCCAGTATCTACATCCACTCCCTAAGGCTCCCTCCTTGGGAATGTCCAATACACTATTCATATTACCATGAATACCACTGACCAAAACCTTGAGCTTAATCCAAGCTAATCATTTTGTTTTCCAAGCACGAATAAGCCTTTACACTCAATTTCAAGGTAGGGATTAACCTATTCTCAAGTTTTAATACACTTTTCACCTACAAATCCAATGAGAAATAATTGAAGAACAATAAATACAATAAATTCTCTTTAATGAGCTGAATTAAAACCAATGAAACACTCATTGATTTGTTGAGGGGGAGCTGTCTTTACAATACACTTCTGATGGACATCTTCAATTAATGCACAAGAAATGGTGGTTGAAGGTTAATGTTGAGCGCTTGTTCTCTTGGTTTTCTTATCTCTTTGATCTTCTGCCTTTCCAATTGAATGTGGAGGCATTTATATGTTCAATAAAGGCTGGAAAAGCTCTTTTGACTGTTGGAGGGCTGAAACTAGTCATTGGAGGCCATTAAATGCGGACCGTGTGCACAAAAAAAGCTAGCTGTTGGAGCTGTTATGCATGGATGGGTCAACTCCTAGTCACTTGGGGTCGACTCCTGATAGGCTAGGGTCAACTCTTGAAATGGCTGAAAATCACAGTCTTCTGTTTTCACCCTATGGCTATCTTGGGCTTGAATCTTGACTTCTTGGGATCCACTCTTGAAGTGCTAAAATTTCAGTCTCTTCTGTTTCACCCTATAGGTCGGCTTCTACTTGACTAAGGTAGACTCCTAATCTATGCCTGTTGGGGTCTTTTCCTGGTGTGCTGGGGTCGACTCCTTTATGCCCTAGGTGGACTTCTGAGACCATGAGTTTTATTGCTTCACTATTTAAGCTGTGGTCTTCTAGTTTTCAGCTCCACTCAACTTGGGGTCGACTCTAATGCATCTCCAAGCATTGAAATCACTTTCAATTTATTTAGCTTCTCTGCAAAACAACTTAAGTACTTCAATAACACAATTATTGGTATTATATTCAAACATTTTGTACTCATCAAAATCAATCCTTTAGGTCAATAGTATTTATCTATTTTCAGATGCTATGAGAAAAAATACTTTTGGATAGTGGCCTACAAGTGCAGATGCAACATTTCTTTATTTTATTTCCAATAAACCATGTCCAGTTGCTTAATACTTACCTGTAAGAAAACTCTGTACAAGTTTACTAAGCTACATATTTTATACATTCCAGTTCTCAATAGCCAACAGAACTGACTATATATCAATGCCAAAAATATATTTGCAGGAGCTATGGTCACTGTTGGAATTCATGATGCCCGATATTTTTGCAACTGGGGATGTTGACTTGAAGAAGCTACTGAATGCAGAAGATAGTGATCTGATCTCACGTATAAAATCAATTTTAGGGCCATTCATATTGAGGCGCTTGAAGTCAGATGTTATGCAGCAACTCATCCCAAAGATACAACATGTAAATCTTAAGACTGAGTTTTACATTTGTCAACCATGTTTCTAGAAGATTCGCACTTGACCTGAGCTTGAAGTAATGTAATTCCTTCTCTAGACTTGGTTTTAGATAATACTAAAAGAATTGTTGATCAATTTTGCAGGTTCGGTATGTTTTCATGGGGGCAGAACAGTCTGAGGCTTATGAAGATGCCATAAATAAGTATCGTGCAGCTTCTCAAGCCCGTATGATGAAGTCTTCAATGGGAATGTCGAATAATGTTGTTGGTCTTCTCCCCAAGCGTCAGATTTCTAACTATTTTGTGCAGTTTCGCAAGGTGCTTACGATTGTGTTTGCAACTCTGCAGTTTATGCATCTGTCTTGGTAGTCATTTTATATTTGTGTTGGAATCTTATGTCAGATTGCAAATCATCCATTATTGGTGAGGCGTACTTACCGTGACGAGGATGTTGTTCGTATTGCTAGAATGTTGTATCCAAAAGGCGTATTTGGCTTTGAATGTTCCTTGGAGAAAGTAATTCAAGTGCTTAAGGAGTATAATGATTTTGCAATTCATCGGGTAATTTGTTATTCAGATGTCACCTTGCTCCTACATTTCCTATCATGTCTAATTGACTTGCAATCTGTAAATGCAACTTCTACATTGATGGCCACCCGCAGAATAAATATTCATACTACGGTTTCTTTGTTGCATCTTCAATTGGATGAACAATTCAAAGTTATAAATTATGCTCTAGATACTAATGAAAACAATGATACTTCAGCTGATACTAGTGTTTGCCGAATGTATCGGTGGCCGGTTGGTATGATTTCGGCATAAAAACATGGTACATCGGTGAGGAGGGAGAAGAAGAGAGAGGAACGGAGAGAGGGGGGAGGGAAGGAGAGGAAGGTTCGGAGAGGAGAATGGAGAAAGATAGAGAGAGATGGAGGGAGAGAGAGGAACTGAGGGAGGGGGAGTGGTTGGGGATGCCGGCGGTGGCCGTTGGAGGGCTGTGGAGGTCCCCAGAGGGTGGGATTGCTCGCCCTCTGTCAGGTCGAAATAGGGATGACCGCCCTCCAGGGGCCTCTGCCAGCCTCCCCTCTACTCCTTCCTCCATTCCTCTGTCTTTGTAGCGATCGAAATAGGAAGGAAGAACCCGCCCTTACGGGGTCTCAGTGGTCTTTTGGTGGCCACTGCTAGCCTCCCTGCTCGATCCTCCATTCCTCTCTCTCTCTAGTTCTCCCTCTCCCTCGCTTCACCGTATCAATTTGGGTCCGGTACTGAATGGTTCGGGGTGTGCCGAACCATACCACCAGCCAATGGCATGGGGTCCAGTTCCAGCATGGCTAACCTTGCTTGATACCCTTGTGCTTTGTAGAGTTACGGCTAATTACCAATATTCATGCTATATGCTGTAAAAATTTATTGGAAGCTCAGTTAATAGATGCCATTCCTCAATGTTGCATCGCCTTTGTGATGGACATGTATGCATTTGTTTCTTTGTTTTCAATTAATTTACACCTTATTTTGGCACCACTAATATACTGTAATATTTACAAACATATGGTTCTTGAAGTCTCAAAATGCTTCTTCCATATAAACTTCTGTTGTATTGAGATTTCGAACTCCAAAAAACTTGTCATATTTATTTTCAGTTATTACATTGATATAAATAACGTGATTTTTTTTGATTATGTATTTTTAAGTTTCAACACCCAGGAACTCAACATGACTTGAAGATTGGGTGAGTCAACTTGAAGCCTTGGTCAAATTCCCATTGAATCTTGATTTTCAAGACTAATATGTTAAGGACTAGTATTGATTACTAAAAATTGTTATACTATTATAAGATTACTTTTTTTTTTTTTGTTTTTTAATATAGCATAGATAAACTATAATTTATGGATGCATATGAAAAACTGATAGGCACTAGAAAGAGCAAAACATGTAGGTCTTGGGAAAGGAAACTAAAAGCCAAACAAAGAAAGGGCACATGGTATTTACTTGGTTGGAAAGGAAACTAGAAGTCAAAAAAAGAAAGGGCACATGGTATTTGCTTGTGACCAAGTACTAAATACATGTAATTGTTGTAATGTGTATATGATGATACAGAATCTTGGCTACACCTTTTCTGAAGAAAGATGAGTGGACGGAATATAATAATGACAAAATGAACTGTCAAATATGACTTGTGTTAAGGGGCTGGAGGTTGCTTCAACCCTTGTATATTAAATCCTCCGTTCCATGAGGATTGGCTTGGTTTGCTTGGGGCCTAGGTTTTGCATGGGTGGGGGTGGTGGTGGGATTGGTCTAGGGTAGATGGTGGGGAATAGCCCATCTCAATTCTCAGGAAGGAAAGAAAAAAAAGAAAGAAAAGAAAAACATACACCATATGTCATGACCAACAAAAAAACACTAGCACAACAAAGGCCAAGGCATGGACAAGTACCAAATGCCCAAAGAAAAAATAGAGATGGTAGAAGAGGGAAGGATTGGAGTTTCAAATGGGGAGAACAGAACATATAGAGAAGGGGAGAATAGCATGCATGAGACTTTGTGTGGATTTCAAGGTCCTCAAGTGGGTAGTTCGTTGGTCATTGGTTATTAGGCGGGAGATTGATCTCAAATGCTGGTTGGCTGCTCAGCTATCCTCAAGGCCCAGTTACTGAGTGAGGAGTAGGAGAAGGACAGCGACTCAAGAGAAGGATGGGAGACTGGATGGCCAGTTGTCGAGATGGCCTCTAAGTTACCAGTCTCAAAATGATAGAAGAGGGGCAAAGGAGATCAAGATAGGGTTGAGAAATTAGGATAGGTATTGAATAGAAACCTTGCTTCTATCTCATTATTTCTATGGAATTTTCCAGAAATGACCCATGTTATTTCTCTTTTCTGGATTGAGCCACTTTTCTTTTCCTTTTCTTTTTTTTTTTCCAAAGAATGGACCACCACTTTGAAATTTTTGGACTTGTTTACCCTAGAAACTGTAGATAAACTCTAGCCTTTTAATATAATAAAAAATGTTCATTGAGCACTTAACAAATGTATTACCATCAAAATATGTGCATGAAACTTTGTCTAAATATATGACCAAGGTTGCCATACCTGTACGTACCATCCTATACAAGGCATGCTGTATTGTACTGGTATGGAATCAATACTCGGTACATGGGGCATATGGAGTGTCGATATGCTGGACTAACCCATGTACTGGGAATAGCAACACTATACTGTGTAGTATCGGTACAACATCTGGTATTAAGACTGCGAACTTTGCATTTGACTTAAGGAGGTGTTTGGTATGGGGTGATCATCTCAAGATCAAGGGTAATGTGGGTGGAGATGACGTGATCAATGCATTTGGTTCCATTATGGTGATCCCATGTGGCAGTGATCCCAAATCACTCTCACTTAAATTACCTTTAACCTAGTGATGGGAAACCCATCCTTGAGGTCAGGTATCCAAGATCATCCTTTGTCATTTTTCTTGGTAAACTAATATAGCAATAGTGTGAAACAATTCCTTCTTGGATTCAGAAAGGAACATGCTAAGAAAACAAAAGATCAGCGAGTAGAAGTGCCTGAGCAGAGTGGTGTCCAGATTTTCCTCAACCCTTCGTACTGTATTAAGCAGAGTGGTGTCCATATTTCTTTACATTTGCTTCCACATGAGCAGTTGAAATTTACTTTTTCCCTGCTCATCTGATTAAATTAATACTTTCAAATTCACTCTATACCTTTTAAAAAATATTTTTAAAAATAATTAGTTAAATAGCATATTTGATTCCATGAACAATTACTGGAGCAAAAACTGCTGTTGGTTTTGATCATTGTCTGTCATTAAATATTCATACCTTTTTCATCTCCCCTCCCATCAAAAAGAAAGAGAGGAGAAAATATATGGTTGGATATGCAAATAACTGATGCTGTTTCCATTTATAATGCTAAATAATGGTTTTGGATGAGGTCAATTATTTGGGATATGTTGTTTATAAGATGTTCTGTACTTGCTTTTCTAGTTATGAAACCTAAAACTAATCTTGATAAAATTGCTATCGCCAAAAGATGCTTGAATGTAGACTTTTGGAGGCGTTAAGGGCTAGATCTGTGAGAAAGAACATGATTTAGAATCAGTTTTTAACCTTGCTAGGAAACCCCAACTACTAAAACTCTGTATGTCATCCATTAGAATTTACAGAAACATTTCAGCTTGCAAACCAAATCAGATTTTTGTGTTTACTAGCTTATTAATTTCTTTATTTTTTTAAAATAACCATTTGTAGTATGAAAGAAAATAAGCCTAATTTTATTAGGGCCCATCCTGGCTCAAGTTTCTTTCACTAGTCGAGCTTTAGTTAAGCTTGGGTCAGTTTTTTGGATGCTATATCCAAATTTAGTCTTTAGTAGAACAAAACTGAGCATTTGATGAACCAACCTAGCCTGGATGGCAAAATTCTTTTAGCATCAACTATATTCATCTTATAGGCAGTGACTAGAATTTGTTTTCATGGTACGGCATGGATGATACTTTAGATCAGGCCTTCTAGTTAGCCCTTGAGTTTGAGCACCACCTTAGACTGCCTGTCACCACGAAGTTTCCAAGCCAGGGAGTCCTCCACCTGGAAACCCTATAAGGGTGATTGGTAGTTGAAGTCTGAGGTGTCAGGGCCTTCTGCTTCCAATGGTGGGAATGCTCGCCAGCCACCATTCAAGGATGGCGAGGGAAAAGGAGTTTTTTTTGGGAAGTTCACTTGGGCAAACCACTTGTTATAAATGCAAAAACACTGGTCACTATGCATATGAGTGCAAAAATGAGTGCAGAAATCTGAACCTGTACTTGGAACTCTTCTCTGTATGTTTAAGTAGTTAATTTTCTATATTTGGCTGGCTGTAAATCTTTTTTCACATTCCTTTGTTTTTCAGCTTTTAATTTCTTATGGTGATGTGGGTGCAAAGGGTGCTCTTTCAGATGAACATGTTATGGGCTCAGCAAAATGCCAGGTATAATTACCTTTTATAACATTTGGTAGCAATTACCACCAGATAACGTGTATCACACAAAGGGAAAATCATTACATTGTAGCATATACTGATGAACAGATAGTCATTATGTTATAGGAAATTGAAGAAAGTCTTGTCTGGATGCATTTTCTTCTAATTGATTTGTCATTTTTAATTCAGGCTTTAGCTGAACTCCTACCTCTTTTATGGAAGGATGGGCACCGAGTTTTGATTTTCAGCCAGTGGACCACAATGCTTGATATTCTAGAGTGGACATTGGAAGTCATAGGAGTTACATATAGACGTTTGGATGGCAGGTAAATTAGTTTATGCATTTTAATATGTTTCTAAGTACGGTTGGGGCATGTATCTTACCTTTGCGATTCAACATTTCAGTACTCAAGTAACAGAAAGACAAAATATAGTGGACATGTTCAACAATGATCATTCTATCTTTGCATGCTTACTTTCAACGAGGGCTGGAGGACAGGGGTTGAACCTGATTGGGGCTGACACGGTTATCATACATGACATGGACTTCAACCCGCAGATGGATCGGCAGGCTGAAGATCGCTGTCATCGTATAGGCCAAGTAAAACCTGTTACTGTTTACAGGTACCATATTAGTTATCTGGACCGTAAATTATATATATATATATATATATATTTAGGCGGTCAAGTTGCATACAGCTAATATGGATTATAATTTGGTTTCTGATTGATTAAAGTAGTTTAAATTTTCACATATCAGAATGACCAGAGATTTTAGAATTGTCTTTCCAAAAAAACTGTAATTCAATAAATAGATAAATGTATAACTATGGATGCATTTGAAAAACTAGTAATGTTCATGTCTGAACACTTTTTAATGGGACACAAGTATAAAGGTGCCTGTTATCCCTGAAACTCCTTGTGAAGAAATGTTGGAAGGGAAAATTATTCAAGATACTTTTTAAGATAAATACATCATATGAATGTTGGAAAGCATGCATGTGGGTCTCCCTTTTCCAGAGTCAGGGAAAAACTACAGTGAAGTGGGCAGTTGATATGATAAGTGATAATATTAGCTGTGTGACTATGTCTTTATACCTGTTTGTGCATGCATTTGTGTGCACACTCATGCGCATGCACACACGTACCTACTTATTTCTGCATACGGCCATTGGCGAGATGCACTTTTTATAGTAGAATGGCAGACAAGTTGTGTTATTTCAATTTTGTGAACCACTTTTATACACTCGGATACTACATGACAGCACAGTACTCGGCTTAAAAAGTGAAGTCCCTTTTCTTTGCATTATCTTAAAGTATCAACACTTGCTCAGAATTTTGAATTGTCTCATTAAAAAAACCCTCAATCCACCAATGCAATTGTTGGCACTCAAACTCTTAACTATATTAACTGCCAAAAAATTTGGATATTTGAATTGAAGTGTTAAATTTATTCCTATTTTGTGATATATTTTAAAAAACTAGAGGTTTTACTCTGCAATGTGTTTTTTTTCTAATTTAACTGAATACATGCATATATATCTGCGTACCTATGTTATATGGAAATTTTTTTCTTGTTGGTTTTTTGGAGGTTCAAATGTTTGACATGTCTGGTGAATGCACCTTAAAACCTGTGGTTCCAGTTCTCTAGGCTACATTGGACACAGGGATGGCTTGTATGGGTTGAGCTTTTGCTAGCCTAACATGCTTTTAAAATAAATTGGTTAATTTAGGCCTACAAGCTTGAATGTCTCTTCCTAATATCGGCCCGTTGCCATGTTCAAAGCCTATCCCTACATTTGAATGATGTAATAATGATTTTGTTTTGGTTTCTGCAATAAAATATATAAGTATTCTCGTGGTGGTTTTTGATTTCCCGAAAGATAAATAGTAATTCAATTTCCAATCCAAGTTTCAATTATCGAAAGAGACCTGTTGAATCGTGGTAGTTTTCCCTTTCCTTCGAAAATTATTAGGGCCTATCTAATGTATTGATGATGACAATTCAAGGCTAGCTTGTGAATTGATGGATCTACATATTAAAGTCCAAAGCTGACCATGCATGCAAATGGTAACCTAAGCCTGTAACCAAGTGGGCTAGGCTCCAGGCTTATTAGGTTAATCAAGTCCTTGGAAGTTCATGCTTTTGCTTGCACACATTTTCGTTGCCTGAGTGATTCAAGTCATTGCTTCTTGTTAAATTATATGGCACGTAATTACAATTGAAAAGAATCCATGTCACATGATCCATGTCTACGAAAAGTATATGCTCCAAACCAACTGGTGTCCATACTTTTGGGACCACGAAAGAAAACTGAGAAAAAGAAATTCTACAAATATTATCCATTTTGCAAAGAATGCAATGGTGAGGTTATTAAAAGTTGTGCTATATATTATTTAAATTATGTCAAAGTTACCCACTTTGTAAAGGATGAAAAGGCAAGGAAAATTTGTGTTATATATGATTTAAATTGTGTCAGGTTGAAAGGATTAGTGTCATTTTGAGAGCCACCAGTACAACTTTCATAGATTTAGTGGTCATATGTTGAACTAAATTGTGTCAGGTTGAAAGGATTAGTGTCATTTTGAGAGCCACCGGTACAACTTTCATAGATTTAGTGGTCATATGTTGAACTGTAGATCTCCTAAAGCTAATATAGATGGAAGTGTTGGCCATGCGTTAAAACATTTCACAATTTGTAGATCATGATGGTTAATATTAAATTTATAATTGAAGAATAATGTGGTACATGCCATGACTCTTAATTTTGGTCAGTATGGAAACTGTGAAGCAGCGTTCTCAGAATCGTCCTGAATCGGGTGGTTTGGGGCGTGCCGATCCGGACCGATGGGGAATTGGGATGGTTCCGGTGGACAAAATGGCACACGCTAGTGCCGGAGAAGAAAGAGAGGGAAACAGAGATAGAGAGAGAGAAGAGGAGAGGGAGAGGCCGTCGGATGTCGGTGGTGGTTCTTTGTGGCCGTCGGAGAGTGGTGGAAGCTGCTGCGGCTCGGTTCGCCTGATGGGGTTGCCGCAACGAGCAAGAAAAAGAGAAAAAGGAGGGAGACCACCGGAGATGGGAGGATAGGATGGCGAAGAGGCTGTTGGACGTCTCTGGGTGGCCACCATGGCCATCGGACAGTGAAAGCGGTGCGGGCGGAGTCGCAGAAGCAGTGGGCGTCGGTTGTTTTTTAAAAGGAAAGACGAACAGTGAAGCTGGCATTTGGTTTGCCGGCTTTACTCTTTTCGGTTTTTTTTTTGAAGTTTAAAAATAATAAAGTTGGCACTCGATTTACCGGCTTCACTATTTCAAACTTTTTTCAAAAAAACTTAGAAACAGTGAAACCGGCAAATCCATTGCTGGCTTTACTATTATTAGGCTTTTTTAATAAAGCTCGTGAAGTTGGGGCGATTATCGGCTTCATTGTTATCGGGCTTTTTTTAAAAAGTCGGTGAAATAGGGGTGATCACCTCTATTTCACACCGCAGAGTTGCAAGCAGCGTTTATGCCGCTCGATGGCCACGGTGGCTAGCCGAAGGCCTTCGATGGCCTCTCTGATGGACCCTCCTTTCTCTTTCTCTTCCTCTTTGTTGGTTCGCACTGGTTCGTTATGGTATGGTGCCGGTTGGGGATAAATCCCGCTCCCACCGAAGTCCAGTTTGATGCTTAGCCTAATGTAACTGGTAATCATAGAAGAACTTCGATCGAGAATTCTCCAGCAGCCAAGCTCCTTTCGGACTTCTCCTTCGGTAGGATTCCTCCAGAAGCCGAGCTCCTTCCGGACTTCTTCGGTCGGATTCCTTCAGGAGCCGAGTTCCTTTCGGACTTCTTCATCAGTCGAACTCCATCCGAATTCCTCCAGCGGATTACTTTCAGATTTTAAGTAGTATTCCTTCCAGATGATTCCCTCTAACCGTATTTTCTTCAGGAGTTCGAACTTCTCTAGAATTGACATATGTCAAAGCTTTTCATCAACCAACGTCCGCTTCATCTGAACTTCGACTATTAAATCTCGACGAACGGGCACATCACGACAACGGACATCTCTCCATAACAAACTCCACGAGATTCCGGGCAGCTCAGTACCAGACGGCTACGGCTATCACTATCAGTCTGCTACAGGCGGCCCTCCTCTCCATAACAAACCCTACGTGGTCCCGAGCGGCCCACTACCGGATGGCTACGGCTATCACTATCAGTCTGCTCTGGACTCCGTCTATAAAAGGGGCGCTCCAGATATATTTTCTCTAAGCTCTCTTCTCCTCAAAAATTTTGCTGAATTCTTTCCTGAGCACTCCATTCCTGTTGGTCAGAGGAGCTGACTTGATCGTCGGAGGGTCCTGCCGGAGCCACCACCATTGACTCTGGGTGGGATTTTATTTTGCAGATTACCGACGGCGACCTCTTCTTTCCCAACTCTAGCTCGATCAGGCGTCAACCAGATTCTGCACCAACAGGATTGGCGTTGGAGGAAGGGACCCCTGTTTTTGAGGTACTCTTGTTCTTAAAGGAGTGCTCAGTCGATCCTATGGATCTTTTTTTTGAAGATCCATCTCCATCCTCTCCCTCAATCCCAAGAAATGCCTCGAAAGAAGGCGACTATCCGAAGATTTATCGTTTCTACCGTCAGATCCGAGCCAGACCCATCCGTTCTAGCTCCAGCGTTGGCGCTTCAACCTCCTTTTCCACCGACGGCCACGGTAGATCCGGAACAGTTTAACCTGCTGATGTAGCGGGTTCAGGGCCTCACCGAAATAGTGCAGGCCATGCGGCAGCCTCCGGTGGTGGTTCTGTCAGAAAATCCGCCATCGGGATGTCAAGAATCGGTCCCAAGGAGGAACACTTGGACTAGCATACTCGTCGCCCCTGGGAAGGAGAAACAGAGAGCAGAAGATCCTTGTTCGGATCATGATTCTTCTCCGGAAGAGACCTTTCCCATCTATAGCTGGAAGCTTTCCAAGATCTACGATCGAGATGACGTCCTTGATCAGAAACTGCGGGAGGTGGACCGACGGATTAAGGAACTTCGCCACGTCGCTTCGGCTCGCCATGACGATATCTGCACCGATCTTCCTTTCTCTCCCCGAATTATGCAAGAGTCCGTTCCGTCGAACTTCAAGCTCCCCTAATTTGAAAGCTACGATGGAACCTCTGATCCAATCGATTATCTAGAGGCCTTCCGGACCATGATGCTGCTCCATGGTGCACCAGACGCCATCTTATGTCGAGCTTTTCCGTCTACCTTGAAGGGAGCAGTAAGAAACTGGTACTCGGTGTTGAAGCCAGGTACGATCTTCTCCTTCGACTAGATGAGCCATCAGTTTGTGGCTCACTTCATCGGCAGTCGACGTCCGCGCCAAGGTTCGGATTCCCTGATGAATATCAAGCAGGAGGAAGAATCTATCCGGGCTTATGTCATCCGATTTAATGTTGCTGCATTGGAGGTCCGGAACTTGGACCAGTCTGTTGCAATGACCGCATTCAAGGACAGCCTTCAGAAGAGTGATTTGCTGTTCTCTTTGGAGAAGTACCCCATGGACTTTGTCATCTGCTAGCTCGGACTGAAGGATATGTCCGAACGGAAGAAGCCTTCAAATTGAAAGATGAGGAAGCTGCAGAAGAGCGGCAGGCGGGCGAGTCTGATAAACCCGCGGCTGATGGAGGGCCGAATGAAGTTCGGCCGTGCTTACGGACTTCCTCGAGCGCAAGCGAGCTCGACCTCTTCCTCAAGCTCGTCGTCAAAGAAGCCTCGACGGAAGGGCGCGAAGTTCTCCCCCCAGAAGGTTTCATAACTATGCCCCCCTCAATGCTCCAAAAATGCAAGTGTTGATGGAGATCAAGGAGCAACTGCTGAGGCCTGAAAAGATGCGCATTCATCCTGGCAAGCGTAATCCTAGTAAATACTGCCTCTACCATCGTGACCATGGCCACGATACTGAAGAATGCATTCAGCTCCAAGACGAGATCGATGAGCTCATCAGGAGAGGCCATTTGGGTCGATTCCTCAGACGCCAGCCTGGAGCAAGAGAAGATCGGCTGAGAGCACTGCCGCAGCCAGAACCACCAAGGAGGGAGGAACAACAAGGAGATCGGTCACCTCTCGATATCATCAATACTATCTCTAGGGGACTTCGATGAGAAGAGGCCAGCGGATTTGAGGAATCAGTGAAGAGATGGAGGATTGAAGAATCCATAACCTTCACTGAGGTAGATGCACGGAGGATACAGTTTCCGCATAATGACGTGGTTGTAATCTCCTTAAATATAGCAAACTATGATGTACGTCGCATTCTAGTTGATAATGAAAGTTCGATTGACGTCTTGTCTTACGATGCTTTCTCCAAAATGTCGATATCTGATAGTCAGCTTGGACCAATAAACTCTCCCTAGTAGGCTTCGCTGGTGTTGTAATACCAGTTGAAGGTGTAATAACTCTAGTCGTGGCTGCAGGGCAATATCCAAGATAATCTAGAGCGCAGGTGGATTTTCTGATAGTAAAGGCCCCTCTACTTATATGCAATTCTCAGCCGACCTGCTCTAAATGCGCTTCGAGCGATGGTGTCAATTTATTATTTGAAGATAAAATTTTTGACAAGTTACGAGATTGGAGAGGTTAGGGAAGATCAAGCTCTGGTAAGGCACTATTACTTAATTGCCCTGCAAAAGGAAGAATGGTCCGACCTTTGTCATGTTGACGGGCTAGATGTCCGCGATGATCTTGCCGAAGAACGGGATGAGCCCATAGAAGATCTTGTGACCATCCTCCTGAATGACAGAAATGCGGAGCATACGGTGCAAATTGTCTCCAATCTGGAAGATGAAGTTTGGGGGCAGCTTATCGCCTTCTTACGGAGGAATGCTGACGTCTTCGCCTGGGTTCCGACGGATATGCCTGGGATTGACGTCGAGGTTATGGAATATCGGTTGGTCGTTGACCCCAAGCATCGACCAGTGAAAGAAAGTTTGAGGCCATGCACCACAAAGGCAGAAGGTAATAGCAGAAGAAGTCAACAAGCTTCTCAACGCTGGATTTATCTGAGAAGTCAGCTACCCGACTTGGATCTCTAACATGGTCCTGGTCAAGAAAGCCAACGACAAGTGGAGGATGTGCATCGACTTTAAGAAGCTTAACAAGGCTTGTCCAAAAGACAACTATCCTTTGCTCAGAATCGATCAATTGGTGGATGCGATTTCAGGTTACGAGCTCCTCACCTTCATGGATGCCTTCTCTGGCTACAACCAAATTCGGATGGTACCAGAGGATGAGGAGAAGATTGCTTTTGTTACTAACCGTGGTCTTTACTGTTACAGGGTCATGCCCTTCGGGCTTAAAAATGTAGGCGCGACTTACCAGCACTTGGTCAATAAAATCTTCAAGGAGCAGATCGGCCACAATATAGAGGTTTACATCGACGACATGCTGGTCAAAAGTCGAGAGATTGTCAATCATGTCGTCGACCTTGAAGAGGCTTTCGATGCGCTTAGAAAATACAAGATGAAGCTGAATCCAATCAAGTGCGCCTTTAGGATAGCCTTAGAAAAATTTTTAGGATTCATGGTCTCGAGATGAGGGATCGAGGCCAACCAGGAGAAAATTTGAGCTATCTAGGAGATGACCGCTCCAAAGTCCATCAAGGAAGTTCAGCGCCTAATCGGAAAGGTGGCGTCTTTGAGTCGTTTTGTCTCAAGGTCGGTCGAACGCTGCATGCCTTTCTTCCAAATCCTTAGGAAACTGAAAGATTTTCACTAGACTTAAGAATGCCAAAAGGTGTTTGACGAGCTCAAGAACTACCTCGGCTCGCCCCCTACTAGCTAAACCCAAATCCTGAGAGGAGCTGTTTCTCTACCTCGTGGTCTTCCTTGCGGCACTAGCGGCAGTCCTGGTCAAAGAAGAGGCGAAAGTATAGTGACCAGTCTACTACATAAGCCGGATCCTAAGGGATGCCGAGATCAGGTATACAAAGTTAGAAAAATTGACTTATGCTCTTCTGATTGCAGCAAGAAGACTTCGACCTTACTTTCAGGGACATGCTATAACGCTTCTCATTGACTAGCCGATCAAAGCAATCCTTCATCAAACAGATGCTTTCGGAAGAATTGCAAAATGGGTCATTGAATTAACAGAGTTCGACATCAACTACCGACCTCGGCCAGTAATCAAAGCTCAGGCACTGGTCGACTTCATAGTTGAATGCACCATTTCAGATGAAGTCGAGCTTGAATAGAGCGAGACCGATATCCCGTGGTTGCAACCGAGCCTCTCCGAAGAAAGTGCCGATCTTTCTGAAGGTTTTTGGGTTCTGTACGTGGATGGTTCGTCCAACTCCGTTGAAGCAGATGCGGGGTTAGTCTTAGTCAACCTCGAGGGAGTCGTCGCCGAGTACGCACTATGCTTTGAATTTCCTGCAACTAATAATGGAGCCGAATATGAAGCGCTGATCGTTGAGTTAAAAATAGCAAGAGAGTTAAAAGTAGATCAGCTTCAAGTCTACAGTAATTCTCAATTGGTGGTCGGCCAACTTAGTGGCAAGTATGAAGCACGGGAGGAAAGTATGATGAAAAACCTCGAGAAAGTGAAGGATTTGACTCCGGCCTTCGGCAGTTTTGGTATTCGATAGATTTCGAGGGTAGAAAATGCATGAGCCGATCTTCTCTCTAAATTGGCCACTTCGGCCCCAGCCGGACTGTCCAAAAAAATATTTTTTGAAACTCTAAAATGTCCAAGCTCAGAGAAATCACAGCTCATTATGTAGATGGAGCTCGAGCTGAGCTGGATTGATCCATTAGTTGCCTATCTCAAAGAGGGAGTTCTTCCTCGTGATCCGAAAGAAGCTTGAAAACTCAGGAATTAAGCCTTTTGGTACGTTTTGTACGATGGTAAGTTGTATAAAAGGTCGTGTTCACTACCGCTGCTGAGATGTCTCCGACCTTCAGAGGCTGACTTCGCATTATGGAAAGTGCACGAGAAAATTTGTGAAATTCATGTAGGAGCAGATCCCTGTCACAAAAACTACTTCGACAAGGATACTATTGGCCGATCTTATACCACGATTCTATAGAGTACGTCAAGAAATATGACTGCTGTCAGAGAAATGCAAACATACAAAGACAGCCGGCCTCCGAGCTCACTCCGTTAAGCGCACCTTGGCCATTTGCATAGTGAAAAATGGATATACTTTCCAACGGCATCCGGACAACGGAAGTTCCTTCTGGTCGTGATCGACTACTTCACCAAATGGGTCGAAGCCGAACCATTAGCAAAAATTACCGAGGCCAAGATACAGGACTTCGTCTGAAAGTCAATCGTCTGCCAGTTTGGTCTGCCCCGAATTCTCATAACAGATAACGGGTGACAGTTCGCTGGGACGAGGTTCGCTGAGTTCTACGAAGATCTAAACATCTCCCATCACTTCACGTCGGTAGCTCATCCACAGGCAAATGGGAAAGCTGAAGTGACCAATCGGATCCTGCTGCAAGGCATCAAGACAAGACTCGACAGAGTAAGGAGGTCTGGACGGACGAACTCTACCACGTCCTTTGGGCGTACCGAACTACTCAAAGGCTATCGATCGAGGAAACATCGTTCGCCTTGGCCTTTGGAACGGAGGTAGTCATCCCAATTGAGCTTAAGCTCCCATCAGCACAGGTCGTGGCCTTCGATGAGCAGCGTAACTCATAGGATCTTAGAGTCAACCTCGACTTGTTGGAAGAAAAAAGAGAGGAAGCCAGGGTTCGGATGGCGGCCTACAGACGAAGGGTGGCCCGATGCTATAACTCTAGAGTCAAAAGTAAAATGTTCAGAGTAGGGGACTTCGTGCTTCGGTCAGCTGCCATCTGTCAGCCTTAGAGCCAGGGGAAGCTTGCCCCAAATTGGGAAGGCTCATATGAAATAGAGGAGGTCATCTAGCCCGAAACTTATCGCCTGAAGGAGCTCAGAGGAACAACACTCCCACGACTTTGGAATTTAAAAAATTTGAAAATATACTATCAGTAATTTTTCTTCAATAAAATTCTTTCATTTCAACATTATTGTTTCTTGGTGCAAAAACTATGTGATGGCAGGAAAGAAGCAATCGAAAGTGGCCATATTAGGAATAGAAGGCGAACCTCGTCCTAACATGAGCAAGTCGAAGATCTTTGGTTATTTAAGACAGAAGGAGGGGAGAGGCCCATTCAATGGCCCATCTGTGCCCCTAGTGCCATGTTAGGAATAGGAGGAGAACCTCGTCCTAATATGAGCAAGTCGAAGACTTCCGATTATTTAAGATAGGAGGGGAGAGGTCCATTCAACGACCCATCTGTGCCCTTAGTGCTATGTTAGGAACAGGAGGAGAACTTCGTCCTAACATGAGCAAGTCGAAGATCGATTATTTAAGACAGGAGGAGGGAAGAGGTCCATTCAATGGTCCATCTGTGCTCCTATTGTCATGTTAGGAACAGGAGGAGAACCTCGTCCTAACATGAGCAAGTCGAAGATCTCCGATTATTTAGGCCTATTCAATGGTCCATTTGTGCCTCTAGTGCTATGTTAGGAACAGAAGGAGAACCTCATTCTAACATGAGCAAGTCGAAGGACCTCCGGTTATTTAAGACAGAAGGGGAGAGGCCCATACAATGGTCCTTATGTGCCTCTACAGTAGGAGAACCTCGTTCTAACATGAGCAAAGTCGAAGGCCTCGTTCATTTTAGACGAGGTGAGAAGAGAGGCCCCGACAATGACCCTTATGTGCCCTTACAGCTCGTTAGGAACAGAAGGAGAACCTCGTCCTAACGTGAGCAAAGTCGAAGGCCTCGTTTATTTTAGACGAGGTTTTTAGACGAGGTGAAAAGAGAGGCCCCGACTTGATTGGAGATAAGATCTCCACCGAGCTTCAACTTCAATAGAAGATAGGATCTATTTCAACCTCGGTTGGAGATAAGATCTTCCCCGAGCCTCAACCTCAACAGGAGATAGGATCTCCTTCAACCTCGGCCGGAGATAAGATCTCCCCCTTATCTCTCCCGAGCCTCAACCTTAACAGGAGATAGGATCTCCTTCAACCTCGGTCGGAGATAAGATCTCCCCCGAGTTTCAACCTCAACAGGAGATAGGATCTCCTTCAACCTTGGTCGGAGATGAGATCTCTCTCGAGCCTCAATCTCAACAGGAGATAGGATCTCCTTCAATCTCGATCGGAGACGAGATCTCCTTCGAGCTTTAACTTCAATGGGAGATAGGATCTCCTTCAACCTCGGCGAGAGACGAGATCTCTCCCGAGCCTCAACCTCAACAGGAGATAAGATTTTCTTCAACCTCGGCTGGAGATAAAATCTCCCTCGAGCTTCAACTTCAACGGAAGATGGGATCTCCTTGAACCTCGACTGGAGATAAGATCTCCCCCGAGCCTCAATCTCAACAGAAGATAAGATCTCCTTCAATCTCGGTCGAGATGAGATCTCTTTTCGAGCTTCAACTTCAACCTCGACTGGAGATGAGATCTCCCCCGAGCCTCAACCTCAACAGGAGATAGAATTTTCTTCAACCTTGGTCGGAGATAAGATCTCTCCCGAGCTTCAACCTCAACGGAAGATAGGATCTCCTTCAACCTCGATCGATTTCAACCTCGGTCGGAGATGAGATCTCTCCTGAGCTTCAACCTCAACAGAAGATATGATCTCCTTCAACCTCGATCGGAGATGAGATCTCCCCCGAGCCTCAATCTCAATGGGAGATAAGATCTTTTTCGAGCTTCAACTTCAACGAAAGATAGGATCTCCTTCAACCTCGGCTGGAGATAAGATCTCTCCCGAGCTTCAATCTCAACAGGAGATAGGATCTCCTTCAATCTCGGCTGGAGATAAGATCTTTCCTGAGCCTTAACTTCAACAGAAGATAAGATCTCTCTCGAGCTTCAACCTCAACGGATGCAGAGTCCGAAAAAGAACTTCGGCAGTCGTCTTTTTTGTACTCCCTTCCTTCGAATTTCGAACTCAGAAGTGGGGGGACTATTGTTGGGGATAAACCCCGCTCCCGTCGAAGTCTAGTCTGATGCTTAGCCTAATGTAACTGGTAATCATAGAAGAGCTTCGATCGAAAATTTTGCAGCAACCGAGCTCCTTCCGGACTTCTCCTTCAATAGGATTCCTCCAGCAGCTGAACTCTTTCCGGACTTCTCCTTCGGTCGGATTCTTTCAGGAGCCAAACTCCTTCCGGACTTCTCCTTCGGTCGGATTCCTCCAAGAGCCGAACTCCTTTCAGACTTCTTCGGTCAGATTCCTTCAGGAGCCGAACTCCTTCTGGACTTCTCCATCAGTCGAACTCCATCCGGATTTCTCTAGCGGATTACTTTTAGATTTCAAGTAGTATTTCTCCCGGATGATCCCCTCTAACCTTATTTTCTTTGAAAGTTCGAACTCCTCTGGAATTGACATACGTCAAAGCTCTTCACCAACCAACGTCTGCTTTTTCCGAACTTTGACTATTAAATCTCGATGAACGGGCACATCACGACAACGGACATCTCTCTCCGTAACATACTCCATGAGGTCCCGGGCGGCTCAGTATCGGATGGCTATGGCTGTCACTGTCAGTCTGCTACAGGCGGCGCCCTTCTCCGTAACAAACCTCACGTGGCCCTGAGCGGTCTGCTACCGGACGGCTACGGCTGTCACTATCAGTCTACTATAGGCGGTGCCCCTCTTCGTAACAAACCCCATGCGGCCCCGAGCGGCCAGCTACCGGACGGCTACGGCTATCACTATCAGTCTGCTCCGAGCTCCGTCTATAAAAAGGATCCTTCAGATACGTTTTCTCTAAGCTCTCTTTTCCTTCCTAAAAATTCTGTTGAATTCTTTCCTGAGCACTCTATTCCTATTGGCCAGAGGAGCTGACTTAATCGTCGGAGGGTCCTGCCGGAGCCACTACCACCGACTCCGGGCCGGACTTTGTTTTGTAGGTCACCGGCGGTGACCTCTTCTTCCTCAACTCCAGCTCGATCTGGCGTCGATTAGATTCTGCACCAACAGTGCCGTCGGCCGATCGGAACGGCCAACAGTACTGAAATTGAGAATCTTGCTGTGAAGTGCTATTATTATAAACATCTCATAGCTATGCTATATATGATGAGAAACAATGTTGTATATGATTTAGTATTTAGATTGATACATGCTGTGTAGGAGTTCTAATTGAAGAGATAAATGAAGAAAAGAAAAATAAAGAGGAGGGAAAAGAAAAGGCCAAATCTCCCCTTTTCATTAGATGGCGTCTTCAAGGTTTCCTGATTTTGTGTGGAAGTCTTCTTTTGGTAAGTTATATGGATATTCCAGAAGAAATTAATGCTGAGCTTAGTGCATCGGAAGTCAAAGCAGGCTTTCCCTGACCACTTCTTTGATCCCAGCAAAAGAAATGCTTTACTAGGATCAGCATGTGAAGGGTTTGGGCTTCAAACCACTTTCATCCCTTGAGGTGGTAAGCATTCTAATGCATATTGGCATTGTTACTCCCATGAGCAATCAAGAACAAAAAATGACTGGAAAAAGCCTAGTGAGAAAAATGAACCAGGAGCACCATGGGATGGTTATAGAGGCTGTATCAAAAGAAGTCCTGAAACAAGGAAATCCTGGAAGTAGCTCAAATTTATTGATGGAGAAGGTAACAGATCAAAATTAAAGGGCTGCAGTAGACGAAATATTGACAAATTTATTGAAGTGACAAGGCTTGCAATAGGAAGCTTATAATTCTGGGTTATTAAGTGAAAGTGAAGTTAATAAATTAAAAGGGAATACACATCAAAACATGCAAGAACATGGTTCACCTTCTTGGCATCGGACCCATACCGGTACCTTCTTGGTACAGTGTCAGTATGGCCAGCATGGGGGTTAGTTTGGTATTCTGACATCTGGTATGCCTTCCATACCATATACCAGTTTGGTACCATTATGGTACAGTCAGGTATGCACCGATACCGACCAGTACGGTATACCATGGGCATGGTTGTTGAGATATTTAGCCATGCCAATTTGACTGGAGTGGTTTATTAATGCATGCGGGCTCTTACTTCATATCAAATACCGTCTTACAGAGGAAATAAGCAATTGTTTTTGTTGGATTGTTGCATGTCTTTGGGCCTTTTAAATAAAATAAAGAAAAGGGATGAAGTCTGTTCTGATGTTGACTACATAGATGCCTCTCTGGTTTTGTGTGTCCATGGTGATAGTCCTCATGGGCCTACAAGTGCATACACTTTTAGGAGAGATGAATCGAGGTTACTTTGGTCCTTTTCCAGTTGTCCATTCATTATTAGGCTCCAACTCTTGTACTTTCTCTTTTGATGGAGTCCTTGAAGTGAAATGAAATGCTTTAAATGTTCAAGGCAGCGCAGAGCTTGGCTGAGAATGTTCATCTATGGTCTTCAATGCAAAATTGTATCTCTTGCAAGAATTATTCCTCATGATAAAGAATCATATGCTGTTGTTGAATTATTGTGATATCATCAAGCTTGCTAATAAAAATGCAAAGTGGGTAGAATTCTTTAGAGACTATACTTTTGTATATAAAAGACAACGTAGGTATTCGAAATCAAGTGTCAGAGGCAGTAAGCTGAAGACATTTCTTGCTTTTTGCCATGCAAATGGAAGAAAAAAATATATAACACATTTTTTTTGTGAGATTTGAATGTCTTTTTTCTATTCTTTGGTACTCCCTAATGGAATTTATTATCAGAAAGGAACGTGACAAAGGACTCAATGGCTACTTTTGAAGGGATATTTATTGCTCTTCTACAAGAACTTTTTTATTAGGCTTGGTGCATTGACATATGTGGAATACATATAAGATGCCACCTTGTCAAAAACCATATGAAAAATGCCGGTCTCTACCCATTCTTTCTGGTGTTGAAGGTCTTTGGAGGATTTAACCCTAAACTTTGGTACATTTTAGAGACCACTGCATTGTGGTTGTAGACAACTATCTAAAATGGGACATTCTGTGCTTTGTTATGAAACATTTGATGTTTCTCATGTGGGAGACTTACTTTCAAAAGATTCTACATGTCGTTCGCCAAGTCCTTTGGTCATTCTGGTGCACACTTTGTAGGAAGCTTGGCATAAGCATGCTGAGCAAATGACCAAACAAGAGTACCAGTCACAGCTGAGGTACCATTAAGGAGAATGGTGGGCCAAGAATCCGACAATGGAACGTCATTTGGCCTCAATATGAATTTGTCTACAACTATTTTATAGCTGAATTTTTGGTGCTAGTGATGTCTGAGTGATCTAATTCATTAGCGTTGGTTTCCACTTTTTACCATTTTTCATTTAATCAGAGATGTTGAGAGCAGTGGATATCCAAAAGATTCATAAGTATTTAATTATCAAGCAAAGCCAAGAGCCTTTTCGGAAAGAAATTTAGAGCAGATTACCTTGACAAAGAATTGCTCCTGCTTGGATGCCATGCTCCAGTCTTGGGTGGATTGGCCATTCTAAATTCTGAGACAAGTTGGAGAAAATGCTTTTAAGACTACTATGGTTTACCAAATTTGATAAAGCTGACCTGTTTCCTTTACCATGGACAGTAGTAAGGGTTAAAGCCTAGTTATTATCAACAGAGGTCATATGACACTTATCCAATGAAATGATCTTTTAAACATGGATGCCTGCTGAAATTTCAACAATTATGTTTATCTCTCAAAGACAATGGGCTAGATTATTGCATCTGTAAGACTCCAAAAGTAGATGGTAACTGGAAATGACTTCCTAGGTTTTAGTTGTGCCTTTTTAATGCTTAGTGTTGCGGTTTCTTGGTTTTGTATATTCATCCCTTCTAAACATGTCATAACTATTTGAACTTATTATCTAACTAAATGGTGCCGGCATAGAGGTGGAGATGCATTTCATGCCTATCCTATAAATAAGAGTGTCATATAGGAGATGAGATGACACGTTTAGGTGAGTGAAATGGTTTCCCATACAAGGAAATTTTTGAAATCTTTCTTGCTCTTGTAAGAGGAAAATTCTTCAAAAAGAAAAAATTCTAGTTGGCCTGACCTCTTAGCGTGCACTTAGGCACTCTTTAAGTGCCTAGGTGTGAGGTAGCCTTCTGGACAGACATCTATTACATAAAATCTTTTAAAACATATTACCTCTAGTCACACCAGTCCCTTCTTGTTGGATTGACTTGACCCTTGACCTTCTTTACAAAACAACTTTCTCCTGGCTGTCTTGAATTGTAATGTGATGTCAATCTTTGCAATGGAAGATGCAGTTCTCTCTTGCATAGAAGGAACAACACCCTTGTTGTGATCTATTGACACCCAGAATTTTTATTCATCTGGATTACTAATCCAAGCCAGTTTCCATTTAAAACATGGATGGCCTATATATTCAAAGTCATCCACTGATCTTATCTTCCAGATAGAATTTGATCTAGTTTTCTTATATACTTAGGCTCTTCTCAGAAAGGAAAAAAAAAGATTAAGAGAGATTTATAACACATTCATCATTGATGAACAACACGTAATGATAACCATAACGTTCAACTCTAGTGTTGCTTCCAGTATTATCTTCTTTCATGTGCTGTTTCAGCTTAGTCTTAAGAAGTAAAAAGGTCTCTATGAATGCATCTCCACTGAATTTAGTGTGCTTAAACTTTTCTCTGGCTATATGTCGTCTTCATCACCTGTGAATAACCTATGATATGTTAAAGCTGGTGCTACTTGGCAGACAAGAAGCACGTCTTTTTGGACTCTTTACAGGTCATTTGCTTGTGTTGTCCAAAGGGAGGAACCTTGCTTTCTGTCCTTGAGGTTTAGGTTGGGAAGCAAATGTTTGGGTGTTAGCCTGCCTTAATGGGTTTTGTTCAATTGTTACAGCAACTTGTGGGTTTTGTTGACCGTCCACCTACCTTAGAACCTGCCATTTTGTCCCAATACATGAAGCTTTCATCCAGTGTTGTATGTGCTGCCAGGAATTATTCAGATTTGTAAACACGGTTGCATTGATAGCTCGAAGAATCTGTGCGTACATCCACATTGCACTTGATGAAGGTGAAAATGATGAACCTAAAAAGTTCTGATGCTAATGAGTTCGAGTCTGATTCCTGGAACCTCTTCTCGGCCCATCTTCTGCATGCTCATTTTGTTCTTCGCCACCATGTCAAATTTACTTTGCTAGCAAATTGTACATTCTGTCCCTCATAATT
This sequence comes from Cocos nucifera, assembly GCA_006176705.1. Taxonomy (NCBI): domain Eukaryota; kingdom Viridiplantae; phylum Streptophyta; class Magnoliopsida; order Arecales; family Arecaceae; genus Cocos; species Cocos nucifera. The sequence continues at coordinate 269,370 of QRFJ01000709.1, forward strand.
GATGGGCGATTTCCACTCAACTAAAGAAGCTATTCGATAACATCTGCATCTAGGTCAAATATCCGACCAACGAAAACATTACATCTCGATGCATCTTCATATAGAAGTCATCCATTTCCATTTTGACCTGGTTCTCAAGCATCGAATAAGATCAATCTTATACTAAAGGCTATGTTTATCTGTATGGAGGTCATTTAGATCATGATGATGACCTAAATGAGTGGACTTACAAGGAGACCTACTTTTGCAAATTACTGAATTGACTATTTGTGCTCAAAACTTTGACATTGATGTATTGCTGTCTATGAAAACTAATGACATATTGGTGCTGTATAAAACAACTTGTGTTCTTTCCTTCACATCCAAAACCAGCCATCTTTCAGACTTTGAGAATACACTTCTTGTTGTGCAGAACTTTGGGGGTTAGAGTGGTCTTGTTCACAGTTTCTAAAAGTTAGAATATATTGTCTTCAGTGATTTGATTATGATGATTGGCCAAAGAAACCTGGATATCCCTTCACTTGTAAATGAAAATGGCTTTTAAATTTAAGTTGCCAAGTTCAGCTCCTGATCATTAAGCTAAAGCATCAATGGATGAAGATATCATCATGCATCTTGGCAGTTATATGATCAAGTTGCTCCAATCTTTGGCTATGCTGTAACTACTTTTGTCATGGTTGGTACTGTGTCATCATAATGTTGGAGAGACATGACAAACGTGGGAGTTGGCAAGTAAAGAACTTTATCAGGAATTTGCATCTACTAGTATTATAGATTTGCTGATCATTTGTATCTAGTGGTTTATCACCTTTCTGAACAAGATTTTTGTAAAAATAATGAATTGAAAATTTCTAATAGTTAGCATTTCCTAGCCTATAAAAAATGTACTTGGGTTATGATGTAAAATTCAAATGATGGAATGTAATAAGAGTTGTCATGTATCTTCATTTCTAAAAGGGCATCCTAGTGCACAGGCTTCCATCACTACAGGACCTGTGAAAGGTTAGATATATGTAACCTTACCGTAGCATGTGGATTGGCTGTTTCCATGTTTCAAACCTGCGACATCCAGGTCATAATGAAGCAACCTTGTTGTTGTGCTAAGGTCTACCCTCATTATTTATCATTAGAGACCATAACCTCCAATAGTTTTTTTGGTGAATGCGTAATTTAATGTTCAATTAGATAATCAATCATACAATCTTATTATATTGCTGACAAGGAAGAATGGTTGCGTCATATTGCATACTGTGTCAATATTGCCTATGTATTGGACTCAAATACTTGTTGGATACTTATAAGATACATATCCAATACTTTATTTTAAGTGCCATACTATTCAAAATTAAAAGGTGCTATAGATATGTCCAAATCATACTTGAGATACTTTCCCACTACCTTTGATAATGAGAAGAGCATTTTCTTTCTTTTTTAATGTGAATGTTAATCTTTTAGTCAAGAATGGTTCAATTGGAGTTTGTGATGTTAGTATTGTAGTGTATGGGTTGGGGTTAATGATGAGTTAGTGGAAGTCAATGCTATCATTTAGAACATGAGCTATGTTATTTTGATAGCCAACCATGTTTTATGAACTTGTTATATATATACATCTATATATGTATATATATATGCATATATATATATACATCTATATATATATATGCATACATACATATGTATATATGCATATGCATACATACATATGCATATATGCATATATATATATATATATATTTCTTGTAGTTCCATATCCTACATCAAAATTTGTTGTTTTAGTGTATTAATATTGTTGGAAATTTTCTAAAATCTCTTGTCTAATTATGGAATATTTGTTTAGTTTCCTATTCTTCCTCTCTTTTCTTATTCATTGTAACCAGAAAATTATGGTGAATAATCCTATTTAGAAAATATATCAAAAGAATTGATATGATTCATTGTATCTAGATATTTATTATAAGGCTCATTGTATCTAGATTCTTGATGCTATATATATAGTCTTTTGTAGCATGAAAGATATATACAATTATCATATTTTCAATTATTCTTTCATGGTATTAGAGCCAAAGGATAAGGAGAAACTCTAACCGCCATCCTCTATCTTGCAGCAGTCCTCACCACCATCCAGTCTCTATTCGGTCGCCCCCTTTGTCTTCTCTGTTTGCTGCAGCAATTCTCGTCATTGCTCTTTTCTGTTTAACGCTGTTGTTTGTTCAGATCAGCAGTCATAAATTTCTGATCTTTTCTATCTGCCGCTATCTTCCTTTGTCGCATGTCCAATAGATCAGTAGAGGCTTGTTGTCGTCACTGCCCTAGTGTCCTGCCGCAATTGCTGCTAATTTTTCTGCTATCCTTGATTGGATCTCTCTTCAATCCAAAATCATTATCTAATGGCTTCTACGTCGGACGTTACAGTCATATCTACCACACCGACCTTCAGGGTGAATACACCTGTCCTCACCAGTTCCGCTATGATCACTGCTGATAAGTTGAATGGTAAAAATTATTTGTTGTGGGATGCATTTGTGGAGTTATGGTGCAAAGGTCAGGGCATTTTTGACCATCTTACATTCTCTATTGATCAGATTCCTGTTACTAGTCGAGACTAGTGGGAAAGAGTCGATGCTCAGATTCTTGGTTTGATTTGGCAGACCATTGATTCTGACCTAATTTCTATTTTCATACCAATTCGTACATGTTTTGGTACTTGGGTTCGTGCTCAAGAATTATACTCGAGCAATTTTACACATTTGTACAATGTGATTGGTTCTTTTTTTCATCTTCGGCAGGGAGATTCTGATATGCAGTCTTATCTAGGATGCCATCAGTCCCACTGAGTTACATGAGCTATTACCATTTTCTCCCAATATTCGGGTCCAGTAGGTTCAGTGGGGTCGTCTGATTACTGTCTTGTATCTCCATGGAATTCATTCGGAGTTAGAGGATGTTTGCACTTAGATCCTTAGTTAAGATTCAATACCCTCTCCTGCAGATGTTTACTCACGTTTACTTTGGGCATCCATAGAGGTAAACCATCTTGATACAACTTTATCCTCTCACCACTCTGCTTTGTCCAGTCCTCAAGAGATTTAGGTTTTAGAGGTGTACGAGGTGGTCGTTGAGGCAGTGGTGGTAGAGGTGGTGGTGGTCGTCCTTGGTGCATCCATTGTAATTGTCATGGGCACACCCAAGATACCTGTTACACTTCATGGATTTTCACAGTGGACTGCACAATGTGCAGACTTAGTCAGCAGATAACTTGGCAATGTCTGTCCTAGCTTCTAACATTATTATGATCTTTGGAAAGGAGCATACAATTTTTCAGTTCCAAGCATCATAGCAAGCTTCCTCATCCATCATTTTTCTAGCTCAACATGATAATCTGACTGCCTATCTTAGTCACTCATCAGGTAATCTTGTTCCTTGAATTTTTGATTCTAGTGCCTCTGGTCACATGTCTGGGCATATAGTTTTGCCCATATCATTGAGTCACAAACGTTATCATATGTTACTTTGGCTAATAGGTCCACTTCTCCGATTCGGGGTAGGGAAACTATTTCTTTTTATCCTAATTTGCCCTTATCTTCTATTTTATATATTCCCGATTTCTTTATTAATTTAATATCTATTAGCCAATTAACTAAATAATTGCATTGCTTTGTTATCTTTTCTTCTCATTCCGTGATAGCGCAGAACTTGAAGATAGGAAAATCTTTTCTTCTCATTCCGTGATAGCGCAGAACTTGAAGATAGGGAGGATGATTCGTCTTATTTTGAGTCTCGTAGTTTGTATTGGTTGTTTGGACCATTAGTGTATGCAGTTGTAGCTACGCCTCTTCAAATTCATAGTCGGTTGGATCATTCTCATCTCCAGAATCTTCAAAAGATGGTGTTTAGTGTGCAAGGATTCATGTCTCAGCAGGACACCAGGATTAGGTGTCATCCTATGTGTTGGGATAGGACCGTTTTGCTAGCGTCCCTACCATCTTGATTGAGACGTCTTGGGACATCCTCCATCCCAAGTGTCATGATGGGGCGGGATGGTGGCGCATCCCGTTCCATGAGAAAATTGGGACAACTCTATCCCACGAGATTTGAAATCTTGCTAGTGTGTCTAGCGTCCATAAGTTAAATTGTGAGTTGTGTCAGTTAGGAAAGTAAAGTCGTAGTCCTTTTCCTAATTGGTTAAATAAATGTGCTTCAGCACCCTTTAATCTTGTTCATTCTGATATTTGAGGACCCAGTAAAATTATTTCTTTTATAAAATTTAACTATTTTATTACTTTTATGGATGATCATTCTCGCATGATTTGAGTGTATTTATTACATCATTGTTCTGAATTATTTTTAGTTTTTACTATGTTTTATGCTAAAATTAAAAATTAATTTCATACATCCATTAAAATTCTTCGAAGTGATAATGCCTGTGAATACTTATCAACTAATTTTCAAAACTTTATGACTAATGGAATTCTTTATCAGACATCTTGCGTTTATATACTTCAACAAAATGGGTAGTGGAGCGCAAGAATCATTATCTTGTTGGCACAGCATGGATACGTCTCATACTTATGCATGTGCCTGTTCATTTTTGGGATATCGTTGTACTCACCGCATGTTATTTCATAAATCGTATGCCCTCATCTATGTTGCATGATCAAAATTTTTTTTCGATTTTATTTTCTAGGGACTCCCTGTACGTCTTACTGCTTAGAGTCTTTGGGTGTACTTGTTTTGTCCATTAGTTTGATCCTAGTTATGATAAGTTGTCCTTGAAATCCTTAAAATGTCTTTCTTGGATATTCTCGATCTCGAAAGGGATATAGGTGCTCTTCTATTCTTCATCATGTCTTTATATCATCTGACGTTATGTTTTTTGAGTCCATTCCTTATTTTTCTCCTGGATCTAAGTCTATTGTCTCTTATGAGGAGTCTGTATCTATTGGGGTATCTGTATCTCTTTCCTCAGGTGACACATCCTTGTGACCTGTCTATTCCTCTATCTCCATCTATATTTGATGGGCTAAATTTTAGACATATCAGCAACGTGCACCACCTGGGATCCCTTCTGCTAAGCCCATGGATTCAACACTAGCATAGTTGCTTATCTGCCGGATAGTCCTACTACACCAGCTCCTTTTTCTGATCTGGATGTTCCTATTGCTCTGCACAAAGGTAATCGAACAAAACATTCCTTTGATCGTTTTATTAGTTATCTATCTTTATCTTCAAGATATTCTGCTTTTATTTTCTCGCTTGCTTTGGTCTCTATTCCTTGTACTGTTACAGAGGCACTTGCTCATTCTGGCTGGAAGCAGGCAATGGATGATGAGATATCTACTCTGCGTGCTTTGGATACTTGGGATCTTGTCCCACTTCCTTACGGTAAGTCCATTGTTGGTTGTCATTGGGTTTATACTATTAAGTATTCTCCTGATGGGTAGGTTGATAGATTAAAGGCTTGGCTAGTTGCAAAGGGTTTCACTCAAGTATTTGGCCAAGATTATCTTGATACGTTCTCACCTGTGGCTAAATTCACATCTATTCATCTTCTCCTAAGTTTAGCTGCTATCTTTCATTGGTCTTTTCATTAGGATATTAAGAATGCGTTTCTACATAGTGATCTTCACGAGGAAGTTTATATGGAGCAACCTCCTGGGTATGTTGCTTAGAGGGAGTATGTATGTTGGTTGAAGAAGTTATTATATGGCCTAAAGCAGTCTTCCCGGGCTAGGTTTAAAAGTTCAGCTTTGTTATTCTTCAGTTCGGTCTTTTCAGAAGTATTTCTGATCATTCGATTTTTTATAGGCATTCAGAGTCAAGCAAGCGCATTCTTTTGATTGTCTATGTAGATGATATTGTTATTATTGGTCATGATAGTGATGCCATTACTACGAAGGGTTATTTACATCAGCAATTTCAGACCAAAGATTTGGAAGAGTTATGATACTTTTTTGGTATTGAGATTGCTTGGTCTTGTCAAGATATGGTTATGAATCAGAGGAAGTATGTCTTGACATGTTGGAGGACATAGGTATGTTAGGGTCTCGTCCTGTTGATACTCCTATGGATCCTAATGTATGATTTGTTCTTAGTCAGGGGGAGTTTTTGTCAAATCCTGGAAGATATCGGAGATTAGTTGAGAAAATTATCTTACAATCACCAGGCCAGATATATCTTTTGCTATTAGTGTCGCCAGCTAGTTTCTCGACTCCCCAACTGTTTGTCATTAGGATGCTGTTGTTCACATTCTTAGATATCTAAAGAGTGCACCGGGCAAAGGGTTATTTTACCAGGTTCATGGTCATAGCTAGGTAGTTGGCTATATAGATGCAGATTGGGTATTGTGTTTCTCTTGGTGGTAATTTTATTTCATGGAAGAGCAAAAAGCAAAGAGTTGTTGCTCGTTCCAAAGCTGAGACGGAATATTATGGTGTGGCTTTAATCACACGTGAGCTAGTATGGTTAAAGTCTCTCTTAGAGGAGCTTGGGGTTATTTAATCTAAGCCTATGAAGTTGTTCTGTGATAACTAGACTGCTCTTCATATTGCCTCGAACCTTATGTTTCATGAACATACGAAGCACATAGATATAGATTGTCATTTTGTTCGAGAAAAGCTACAGTTTGATATTATTTCTATGACTTTTATGAGCTCCAATGTTCAGCTAGTTGATATATTTACTAAGTTACTGAGGGGTTCAAGGATTGATTATATTTGTAACAAGCTAGGGTTCCATAATATTTACTCACCAGCTTGAGGAGTGTTGAAAATTCTCTAAAATCTTTCATCTAATTATAGGATATTTGTATAGTTTTCTATTCTTCCTCTCTTTCCTTATTTACTGTAACTAGAAAATTATAGTGAATAATCCTATTTAGGAAATATGTCGATAGAATTGATATGATTCATTGTATCTGGACCTTTATTATAAGGTTCATTGTATCTAGACTCTTGATGCTCTATATATATAGAGCCTTTTGTAACATAAAAGATTTATACAATTTTCACTTTTCCAATTATTCTTTCACACATCATGTCATATATGTATTCCGCATCAATGCCCATATTTTGTAGAGGTGCAATCAGCCAAACCGAGCTAAGTAGCTAGAGGCTTTGGCTTGACTTGATTCAAAATACTAGCACTTGAAACTTGACTCAAGATCGATTAAGCCTTAATATCTAAGTTCGAACTTGGCTCGATTAATAAAAAAAGCAATACTTGAGATCAACTCGGCTCAAATATCAATCGAGTTATTGTTAAGCTTAAATTTGAGTCGTGGTCATAATTTAAAAAATATGGTTAAAAGTTAGGAGTTAGATCAGATTAAAAGAATCTATAAATATTATATTTAAATTATTAAATTAATAATATATTATAAGTAAAATATAATATTATTAAAAATATATATTCGATTAGATTTGTAAGTTTTCGAGTCGATTATTTTGCTACTCGAGCTTGACTTGAAAAATTATTTAAGCTACTCAAGCTCAACTCGAGCTCGGTAATAGTTGGGTCAAATTGAGCTTGGAGCCGAGTAATTTGCACCCTTAATAACAGCATTGGAACTAGGCCTTGGCCGACTCGAGGCACATTGGGCCATACAGCTTTGGGTTGGATCTGGGGCTAGGTCGGGTTGAATATAAGCTTGAGTTGTAGAGACTAGACAAAAATTAGCCTTGGCCTTAAGCCAAATTTGAAGCTTAGGTTTGAGCCCCCCAAGTCCTAACTCTTTTAGTCACTGCCGCCTTGCACTGCTCTGCTCTCTTCGTTGCATCTCGTAACTCTCGTTCTTTGCTTCCTCTCTATTCCTTTCCCTTATCCTTCTCTCTCCTCTCCGCATTGAGATGCTTGCCCCTCTTCTTTTTTACCTCTTTCCTCTAATGCGTGTCCTACCTATTCTCTCTCTCTCTCTATCTATCTATCTATCTCACACATGCATGCATGTGCTAGAGGTGCAAATGAGTTAAGCTACTTATGACCTACTTGAGCACAACTCGACTCGGATATTGTCGAGCTTGAGTAGCAAGATATTTGGCTCGAAAGCTTGCGAACCTATTCGAATATAGATATATATTCATACACATACACACGTGTGTGTGTATATATACTTATAATTTATATAGATATAAATTATTAGTATGCTAAGGCTCGAATTCAAGCTTGAGCTCAAGTATGGCTTTGTTGAGTCGAGTCGAGCTCAAGCTTGGAATATTGAGGCTTGACCAATCTCAAGTTGAGTTTCGAGCTTGAATATTTTGAATTGAATCAAACTCGAACTTCTAGCTACTTGACTCAGCTTAGGCTTGATTGCACTCTTAACACGTCCTCTTTCTCCATCTCCCTATCACCCTTTCTGGCCATTGTTCCTTGTCTCACTATCCTCATCTTCCTTTGCTCTGCTCTCTTTCCTCTTCAGTAGGGTGGCTAAGGATATGGTGTGGGTGGTGGTATAGCAGCGGCGAACAGTGGATGCAATGGTGGGGTGGTGAACAACACAATGATGATCCAGCTTTGAGTAGTATAGAGGCATTGGAGTTGTTGCCAAGATTTTCCAGGTCATAAGGGTGTTGGTCAGGCCCATCTAGGTCTTCAGGTTGGATTGGGTTTGGAATTGAGCCTAGCCCTCAAAAAAATTCAGGTCGAGCATGATGAAAACCTGACTCAACCAGCCTAGTTCCAACACTATGCATTACCGAAGAGGCTGACATGTAGTTTAAATTCTAGTAAAAAAACTTTTCATTTTGCTCATTATTGTTTTTTTTTTAAAAAAAAGCCACGACATATGTGCCTGTTAAACTTGTTTGCTGTCAATTCAACTAAGGTTTTATGGATTAAATTTGCCATCCTCATGTAAGCTGTATAGGTTGTGTTTTAGTCTATGCAAAATTACATTATTTCAGTCCAACTGCTGACTCATTTTTGGAACGATCAAAGAATGTGAAGTCAAGGAATAAACGTGTTAATTTATCCGGCTAGATATACAATTTGAAGATCAATCATGAGATTTTTTGTGCTTCTGTGATTTAACTCAATAGTTGCTGCTTATGACTGTCTAATTAGTTTTTGAAAATTACTTGGACATTTTATTTTTACTGCATCATTGTTCTACTTAAAAGATAGAAGCTTTCTTTTGGGTCATTTCCTTGAAATCTTCATTACTGTGCATTTTGCTGTATGAATTCATGAAGCGAATGTACTTTGGAGACAATAATGGAGTTTTAGAAATTGCTTGGGGCAAAAAACAGAACTTCCAATAAGCTTAATTAGTTTTACATTTGAATTTTGGTATAAATTGTAATTTGAGAAGGAAACCTGATATGTTTGCAGTTCTGAACCTGCAACACTTAGAACCAAGCACTGCAGAATCACTTAATAGAAGCATTTTCTTCTCAACTTTTTGCAGACTTGTTACCAAGGACACTGTTGATGAGAACATATATGAGATTGCAAGGAGGAAGCTGGTTTTGGATGCTGCGGTGCTCGAGTCTGGAGTCGAGCTGAATGATGAACATGATGTGCCCGAGAGGACTATGGGAGAGATTTTATCTTCTCTTCTTCTTGTGTGAAATGACTTGATCATCAAGGTTAACTGAGGAATTTGATTTATTTGGCATATGATACTTGAAGCACAATCTATTGGTTAAAAGATTTTAATGACGCCATTCATTGATCAGCTGGTCTCATTTCTTCAATTCCCCGTGGTACGTTCATTTAATGTCCGCTGAAAATGGAAATGTCAGTCTCTATATGTTGTTCTGACACTTCAGTTGGGTACCAGAGTATAAGTGCCGGCATTGTATTTCGGGTGCTACTACTGAATTGATGATGAAAGCTTTACCAGGTTAAAAGTCTATCTAATATTTGTCAGAACTTGCTGGATTCTAGTTTTGAGGCAAGTTTCTAATGTCTGGGCAAATATTTCTCCATGTGGAGACGATAGACCTGTGTGACCTCCAAAAGAAGAAAGAAAGAAAGAAAGAAAGATATTATACATGTGTTATACAGAAAATTGGTTCCAAGGGAATCTACAAATATTTACTGCCCCATTTGCAGTTTGAGGGCTTAAGATTATATTAAATGCTCTCTCTCTCTCTCTCTCTCTCTCTCTCTCGCTTTGTGAGACTTTCGGATATCTTATCATAAAAAAGGTGGACCATAAATGTTTAACAGAATACTGTTTCTGCCCTTCTATGATCGGTTTGATGGTCATGTCTACGGTTAAATCGTTGCTTTTCTTTTTCATGTAAGTCATTAACATTTTATCCTTTGTTAAGATTATGATGAATTACCTCATGTTTTTGCTCCCTCCCATTCTTCTGATAGGAACATGTATTCACATGCATATTGCAACAAAGTTTAGAGAATAAAAAAGGTTGGTCACCTCTGAATATAAATGAATATTATCTCACACAAATTTGGAATTGGAATAACCCATGATCCATGCTTGTTGCTTGTACTAATTTTAGGAGTGGAAATCGATCAGGTCGACATGCTTTTGACAAGAAGCTGATTGAAAAATAACCTGTCTGGTCCCAATAAAATCATTTGGTCAGGCTTGGATTAAGAAGTATGATTGATTTCAGATTTGGGCAAGACATGGGACCATTAAGTGATTCAACAACTAATTCATGATTACCTTATTTCTCTTCCATTTAATTTTCTTTCAGAATCTACCACCATATCCCAGAACGTGCTCTGCTCGTGATTCTTCTCACCACGTCCTCGTCATGATTGTGATGCATGTAAGAAGTCATACAGATGCTTCTGACTTGAATTTGTGTTCATATACCAGATGTAGACACTTAAAATAGAGTTAATCACTATAGTTAATATATATTTTATATAGTTAATCCCTATTGTGTGTAGTTCAGGATCGTTCGTGTACCTAAGTATCGTTTGAATCATATGTTTCAACTCATAACATCTTAATCCAATGATAGAATTTCACTAGGTTTTGAGGGTTAGTTTTTCTGTTTGCAGAATTTTGTAAGATAAAATTGCGAGTTCCATTTTATGGTTTCACATCTTGTCACTTGGGCAAGGAGGCTGGGGTTTTATTCTGGTTGGAGTCAGCCGTCAAAGTATAGGGGTTGTATAGGGTAGAAAAAGTAGGGACTAATCTTATTTATAGCCAAAAAGAAAGAGAGAAACAAATTCTTGTAAGCGTTATCTGATCAGGAAGTTGTGATGGCAATTTCGTCATTATTGATGAGCAGTTGAACTAGGTTATTTAGTCAGGCTAGGTTTGGAGTGTCCTTTTGTTGATTGGTGGAGAAGAAGTTGGGTGGATGAGGGTTGGATGTTTGAAGTCATGATCAGGTAAGAGTTCCCTATGATCAGATATCTTTTCTCCTTGATCAAGGGAGCTCGGATGCTACAGCTGCATTTATTTGATTACCTCCTTAGAACCATTAACATCTTCATCCAGGTTCAGCAAGTCTTCCAGCTACGTTTCCATCAAAAAGTTGCTCAGTTAAAAGCTCCCATGATTTGCATTCGGGCCTGCCATCGAATTTTCTTTGCGGCCGACATGAATCTGGGAATTTCAAACTCATCTTTTGGCAATATTTAGTGAGGGTATTAATCGTCGTAGACATTGGTTAACCTTGTGAAACAATTATTGGTAAGGAGGAGCATTTGCTCTTCATAATCATCGTTCTATGAGCAAAAGAATTTGTTATGATTAGAGCCTCTTGCAAGCCCCACGTCTCAACAACTCTCAGACATTTGAATGGATAGCCCATGCTTTGGCAGCGGTAGACCTGCCTGTAAAGTCTTATCACCCTTTACAAGCTTGGCTCTGAGATTATCAAAATAGCCTTCCTATAAACTTTCAGTAACAATTAACCCACAAAATCCCGACCAGGACTAAATTTTGAATTCATCAGGAGCTGTGTTGGTGTCTCAATATTATAAGAACCTATTTATAAAAACCATTTGATTTTTTTTTTTTTTAACGAAGAAACAAATCCAATTTTAACCCACAACTGATATTTTCTTCTTCTTCTTCTTTCTATTTTACTTATAATTTTTGGAGTAAAAGATGGTGATAATTTCATGTTAGGATTGATTGCAACTTATTCAAGGATGGTCGGTCTAAATCAAAAACGTGCTTAGGAAAATTGGAACCAGTCTAAATCAAAGAAATTAAAGCAGCCAGTCTCTTTCCCATCTAGGTTGGATCTGAGTCATGCTTATGATCTCTCATCAAACTGGCCCTTTAGTGGCCTACACAATTTTTGACAGACAAGATAACAACCATTTGGACCAGTGGTGCCCGGTTTTGGACCTTTTGGAATATTATCAGGCCCACTTCTTTGTATATGATCTTCTCGGTCCCACATATATATATATATATATATATATATATATATATAATTTTTTTTCTCTTCTCTCCGTTATATTAGTCAAGTGTGACGTAGAAAATATGAGTTTTTTTCTCAAAAGAAAAAATTGAAAAGATTCGAAAAGCATCGGATTCCAATCCCCATCATTGTCATGGTCGGGTCTCACTCAATAGCTGGAAGCTAGCACACAAAACACCAAAACAATGATGGTTCAAGGAAGATTCCCCGTATTTTTTTTACAAAAAAAACAAAACTTTGGAAAAAACTTGGCTAGGAGGGCTGTGTCAAGCCCCGTGCACTGTAAATTACAGTCAGAATCTACCATGGTTTTCAGGAACAGCATGGACCCATGCTAGCTGGTGGTATGTTTAATTCTACATTAACTATTTACTGGATAAATCTTACATACTTATATAAAATAAGATTAAATAATTATTATTTCTTTTGGATGCAGATTCAGGTTATTTCTTAGAGTGATCAACTATACAGCAAGACCTTTCAAATATATAGTATCATAACTCCATCCTGTATATACACAATTGATCAAGAAGAAAAACTACCAATTTTTATATAATTTAAGGTTGTTTCCTCTATGCTACAGACTGGGTCCAAAAATGTATACTTTTCCACAGGCTATGGTTTGTATTTTGATCTCACATACATGTAGACTATGTGCTATTTTGACATAATATGGTCAATGACCATTGAGTTGGTGATTTTGGTAAAGATTTTAACTTAGGGTGTTTAGGCAAGTATCTCTATTCTAGTATGGCCTATGCATGGATGAGGAGCTATGTGACACCGCTCATGCAACACAAGCCAATTGTTTAGATTCGCTGGACCTGAGTAATGTTATTATTGAGGTTGTTGGGCAAAGCCCAACCCATTAGGCCTATTTTATCCACATCTTCTCATCACGTGGAAGCACCGTATCATATTATGTAGTGATTAGCGTCGCTTGAATAATAGTTCTAGGTTGTTTTTTTTCTTTTTTTTTTTTTTTTTGTGGGGTACATTAGTTCTATGTTGATCATATTAGAGCTTTTTAATGAATCATGAATCATTATAATGGCTGCTGTAATGTTACAATTGCTGTTATTTTTCACAATACCTTGCACGACCTGTTACTCACAAGGAGGATAAGTGCGTTGAACCTTCATTTGAGTCTTGGACTTTAGTGTTGAGCTGAGTGATCGGGGGGAAAAAAAAAACAGCCATATGGCCGTAGGTTATACTTTTGTTGTTCAAAAAATCTAATTTCAAATCTAATGATTATAATTTTATTGCCACAGATTTTGGATAAGTAATTCCATGGCTTCGAAATACAGCTCAAAAAAGTCACTCAGCCATAACATACGGCATCCTCCTTGAAGTCACTTCAGAGGGAGCAATGAGAGTACAATATACTATCTGAACGATATTTTTAATTACCAAAGCTTTTTTTTAGATTTTAGATATGGTACATATGTCTTTGGGCACGTGAATAGTCCAACAAAAGGTGGGACCGATCGCTGCCAGATCCGGTCATTTGTCCATCGTTGCTGGCTAAAGTCTGTCCCTGGACCCCACTTGTGATCCCCATCAGCTCACTATTCTCATGAGGTCTCATCAATCCAAATCTTTTTAAAGTCTCATTGGCCAGCATGGAGAATAGCCATGATTACATGGGGAAGAAAGTATTCAATGGCTTGGCAGCTCGGTAACCTGGAGGAAAGATCACGTTAAAAGGCAAAAATCCTGCCTAACGATGGGACTCTTGTGGCCCGTCGTCGTCGCCCAAAGCCTCCATTAGCATCTCCACGTACGAACTTTTCTTTCGTAAAAGTTTCTTCTTACACCTGTCATAGCCAGCAAACGTGATGGATGGAAGAGCTCGGAAGCTTACCGGGACTCAGATGTGGGTTGATGGGAAGACATAGTGATTAATTCATGATACACCGTACACTTTTTTACAACTAATTTCCCCAGCATGAATTCAATTAATATATGATTGTCATGGGAAGGAACGCACACCTTACGCTCAGCTGAGGGGACCATTTGGACGTCCGAATACTCCACTAATCTGATGTCTTCCACATGGATGGGACTTGTGGAATAGTAAAAGCTAACCGGAGAGAATCATTGGAGGGTGTTACATTTTTGATTATATCTAGAAATGATATTTTAGAAGAAAACTCTAGTGCACCAAAATTCTTTCTTCTTCATCTTCTTTTCTTTTATACCATTCCATTTGCAAGAGAGGGATCAAATAATAAATAAGCTGGTTGGGTGTCCCAACAAGCCCTCGTACTTCAACAGAATGTCTACATGCCAAGCTCCATTTCCTTAACTATTTTATTTTTCAAAACTTTCGAAAAGAAAAAGAACAAAATATCAGCACTGAAGGTTTGGATATATTATACACATAGAAGCACTTGTCCTGTAAAGATATGGGATTAGATTAAGCCACTACTAATCAAGAGCATATTAGTAAACAAGAATCATATGGTGCATGACATCTTTATTTACTTAATTTGATAAATACCTGCCAGATGGGATGAGTTTGTCAACAAAAGTTAATTACATGAACAGGAAGGGATCATGTATGGCCTGGAGTCATCAACACTACCTCTTGGAAATCACCCTCATCAAAGCCTTGAAGTTCTCGTAACACCTCATGAACTTCGTCTGTATAAATCTACCAAAGAGCTACTGCCGCGCGCTTCACAGTATTAATTGTCAAACTTATTATCTTGAGGACTTGGATGGTGGCCAGTAACCTGTACATATTACCGTACTGAAACTTGCATGCATGACTTACGTGCACTGAGTTCGGACCTGTTCATTTGTGTATAAAAGCTTGCGGCAAGAAACTAGGTAGAAATTAATAGACGTAGCAGTACTCTATTTTTTTTTTATAAAAAGGGTACATATAGTAGTCATTTGGAGGATAGACGGAAAAAATTTAAGAGAAGTTTGATTAAAAAGGTTGTTAGCTAGCCTGTCATCAATGTCAAGTGTTTGGTCAGATAGTACATATCCAGTGACAAATGTGTATATATACTCCGGTGATTAGGGCTGCCACTCCAACCTGAAAACTGGTGCCGCGATGAAGGTGTTGGGTATGGTATCAAAGTCAAACCTGTTGAAGACTTTATGATGGGGTTTGGGTTTGAGATTTTTATTCCACCAACATGAACCGTATAGATTGCCTAAATTCACGCTCACGCATATGTATTCACACACGTGTAATATTAGTTTTGCTATATATGTTACAACATATTTAGGTGTTTACTTGATTTTAAGTTGATCGTATCCTTTCAACTTTTCATCCGTTATATGTTAAGTTCTCGAGGTTCATAATTTTATTTGCGTATATGCATTAAATATTTTGTCTGAAATAATGATAATTTTTCGAAACATGAACTGTTTAATTTCGATTAACTCTTCAAAATACGTAATATTATATGTAAGATGAGTATCATTTCTGAAACCGAAATATATTTTAAGGATCCGAATTCTGGACCGGACCAACCACTCAATGGAATCAAAGCCTCAAAAGGCACTGATTTGGATTAGACAAAGTCCGGGCACCACCCAGCCCAATAGCACCCTTAGGAGTTAGGTGAGAAAAATTTGAAGTGACTCTCTCTCTCTCTCTCTCTCTCGCTTTCAACAGCGGGAATATTTCCTTTGTAGTATTTCAGGCTGTGTTGCAGGAACTTGCCCGTGAACCATTCTTGTTTTTCTGGGCATTTTTATCTCTTGTGCATCCAACAAAATAGGTAGAAAGTTACCACTCCTCATCTTCCAACTAAGAAGGCTTTTGTCATGCTGATGCTTTCAACAAACCATCATTTCTTTATCCTACGATCCACCGCCTACCTCACTTACATCACGAGGTCCCCTACATTTGTTAGCCAGTCATGATCCGGGCTTGACCAATGAGGTTCACCACACGTCAATCCATTGCTGGTCACCATCATCACGTGTGTCACCTGGCTTGGCCAAATGAACATTATTTTGATAGGCCTAGATATACATATATCTTTTCAGTTTTTTTGTTTTTAAACAAACTCATGATATCAATATACGTTATTTTTGTGCATTTCTTCCTCCATTCATGATCTCTTCAGGGATGATAACTTTAGATTAGTTACTGGAGTATGTGAATAGTCAACCACCCACATGTGACTTTCACCATGGATATATAAGCATGCTTCATTTTTTTTTTTTTTTGTGGGTGGGGGGTGGGGTGTGTTGTGTGCAGTTAAGAGATGAATGACCAAAAATTACTTCGCATGCTCTAGTAGCTAATCTAAAGTTATTATCCTTGAAATAAAAGGAAAATATGAATTAATATATAAAATAGAGTAGAGTATCGTTTTGCTTTGCTTATGAAAATTATGGGTGTAAAACAATAATGCCTTGAGAAACAAAGTTAACTTGAGATGCAGTGAGTCCATCTACCTGGAACCTTTTCCTCTTCTTATGACATTGTTTATAATGATGCCAAAAGTGTGATTATTCTGCTAGAAAAGTTTGAAGAAGTTCACATGTGCCAGATTTGTTACAGTGATATCCCAAGATCAACATTATCACGTCGTTGTACACTGGCTGGCACATAGAGCGATCACATAGATAGATGAAAGAATAAAAGGAGAATAATACGGAACAGAGAGAGAAGAGGAACACCCTCATGTTAGACATGGAGAAATTAATTTTTCTTGTCCACTTTATCTGCCTTGCAATGTCGTAGTAGACAGGTTTATGTACAGAACTAAGGACTTTATTAGGAGAAAATGAACAAAAAGTTGGACTCTGAATCATATTTCTAAAATACGTAACTCTTATAGAAGTTATCTTGTACTTTATACTTGACATCCTATTCTCTCTTGGAACTCGAATTTGGCAAAGGTTCGGCAGTGTACTTGGAATTAGACTCTACTACAATGATGTTATTCTTAGAACTCCCCCCACAACGATAACATCATTGACTCCAAGCTTATCTCAGCAAAGAACAAATTTTGCTAGCAGCAATGGTTTTGCAATCAAGGATGTGGGCGAGCTCCTCCATGGTGTGGTAGATCAAGTAGATGTCTCTATATATTGAAGACCTGCACTTTGATAAACTAGTATAGAAATTCAATATATTTTGTGGTTGTGATGTTTTGGATTCTTTGCATTGCAATAGTTGACTGGCTTTCTTTTTAGGTGGTCGTGACCTTCGTTTGTTCCTATTTCAGTTCAGCTAACACAAGTCGCGTCCATACAGCTAAGAAAGCTATTTCAATAACAGTAATGTATTCGGCTCTTAGGATCGATGATGGTGTCTTTAAACGCTACTTCTTCAAGGATCAACAAGCAGCCCTCTCATTGATATGGAACGCGAAACCACTGGCGCTTTCGTCATCGTCTCCCAAATTCACCAATCAGTTTCAAAATAACCAAAAAACTCAAAATTGTTAGAATTAGCGTATCACAAACCATGCTTTCCTGTCTCTTTCCAATATCTTAAAATTCTCTTTTCCATACTCTAATAAATTCTACTTGCTCCCTGCATAAATCTAGACTATATATATATATATATATATATATATATATATATATATATATTGCCTGCACAACATTCAGTCCTGTATTTGTTACATAAAACAAACACCCAATTAACCTTCTGTAACTAGTAGCATCACCCTTCTCTTTACCATCTATTGGGGTTAAATCCGCTCCTGCCAAAGTCCAATCTGGTATTGGATTCTAGAGTAATCAAATTATGGTCGGCCTTTGACCAACGGAAGTTCTAAACTCTACTCGAAATTCATCTGAGTGCTCCATTTCTATGAACAGAGAACTGACTTGACCGTCGAAAGATCCTACCACCCCACCTCCGATCTGAGACTTATTTTGCAGGTGCCGACAGTGACCTCGTCCTCTTCAACTCCAGCCATCTCCGACGTCTTCAGCTTTTTTACCAACAGAATTGGTGCTAGAGGAAGGGTGCGTCCCTTATTTTAAAAGTCTTTTTCCTCAAAGGCTCTTCTCCCCCGACTAAGCTTAACCAAGATGCCTCCCAAGAAGGCATCAACTTGACGATTAAATGCTTCTACGACCAGCTCTCATCCAGATCTATCCATCCCAGTCTTATCTCCAGCATCCCAGGCTCCACTAGTTGCAACGGTGGACGCGGAGTAGTTCAATCTACTGATCCAGCAGGTCAAAGATCTCATCAAAGTGGTGCAGGCCATGTAGCGGTAGCAACCCTTGGTATCAGTTCAGCCGGAACAAGCTTCACCAAAATTTCAAGATCCGGTGCAGGAACGGTCCACCTAGGCAAGTCATCCTATAACTTTTGGAAGGAAGAAGCAGAGGGTAGAGAGCTCCTGCTCTGATCACGATTCTACTTTCGATGGATCTCTGCTTTCATTCTTCTAGAAGATCTTGGAGATCCATGATTAGAAGGATCTCTTGGACTAAAAACTGCAAGAGATGAATTGATGGATCGAGAAACTCCACCATGCTGCCCTTGCTTACGGTAACGACATCTACACTGACTCTCCTTTCTTCCAGCAAATCATGTAGGAGTCAATCTCGTTGAACTTCAAGCTCTCCTAAATCGAGAGTTACGACGGGACCACTGATCCGGTTGATCATCTGAAGGTTTTTCAGACTATGATGCTACTCTATGGTGCACTAGACATCATTCTATGCCAAGCTTTCCCATCCATCCTAAAGAAAGAGTAAGAAACTGGTACTTGGCTCTTAAATCGGGTACTATCTTCTCTTTTGATCAATGAGCCATCAATTTATGGCTCATTTTGTTAGCAGCTGGTGTCTCCGACAAGGCTCAAACTTTTTCATCAATATCAAGTAGAAGGAAGGAAAGTCCATTCGAGCTTATATCAGCCGCTTTAATGTCACTGCTCTGGAGGTCCAAAATTTGGATCAATCTATTGCAATGGCTATACTGAAGGACAGCCTTCAGAAGAATAATCTGCTATTTTTTTTGAAAAAAAGTATCCCAAAAATTTTGTTGATATGCTGGCTCGGGCTAATGGCTATGCCCGAGTGGAAGAGGCCTTTAAGGCCAAGGATCTTGAAGCCGTAGGAGAGCGGCATGCAGACGAACCTAGCAAGCTTATAGTTGAAGAAAAATCGAGTGAAGCTCGACCGTACTCTCGAACTTCTTCTGAGTGCAAGTGAGCCTGGACTCCTCCCCGAGCTCGAAGACAAAAAAGCCCTGATAGAAGGGCATGGCAAAATTTTTCTCCCAGAAGGTTCTACAACTATGCATCCTTCAACGCTCCAAAGACTCAAGTGCTGATAGAGATCAAGAAGCAGCTATCGAGATCAGAGAGAATGCGCACTCATCCTGGTAAGTGCAATCCTAATAAGTATTGTCTCTACTATCATGATCACGATCACGATATTGAAGAATGTATCAAGTTCTAAGACAAGATAAAGGAGCTCATCAGACGGGACCAACTAGAATGATTTCTACGACATCGCCTTGAAGGAAGAGAGGATCGGCCAAGGGCATTGCCGTAACTAGAACCACCAAGGGGCAGAAGTAATAGGAAGATCGATTTCCTCTTGGTATTATTAACACCATCTCTGGAGGACTTTGACGAAAAGAGATCGACGGGTTGGCAGAGCTTGTGAAGAAGCAGAGGACTGAAGAATCCATAACTTTCATTGAAGAAGATGCTCAAGGGGTTCAATTTTCTCACAATGGCATGGTTGTAGTTTTTTTTAAATATTACTAATTATGATGTATGCTGCATTCTTATTGATAATAGAAGTTCTATCGATGTCTTATTTTATGATGCTTTTATCAAAATATCCATATCTAATAATCGATTAGGACTAATAAACTCTCCATTGGTAGGCTTCACTGGCAATGCTATGCTAGTTGAAGAAAAAATAATATTAACTATGGCTGCAGGATGATATCCAAGGCAATCTAGAGCGCAAGTAGATTTTCTAGTAGTGAAAGCTCCATCTACTTATAATACAATCTTTGGTCGATTTGATTTGAACGCACTTCGAGCAGTGGTGTCAACTTACTATCTAAAAATGAAGTTTTCAATAAACTATGAAATTGAAGAGGTTAGAGAAGATCAAGCTTTGGCGAAATACTGCTACTCAATTATTTTGCAAAGAGGCGCACAATCAAACCCTTGCCCCATTGATGGGCTGGATGTCTGGAACGACCTTATTGAGGAGTGGGGTGAGCCTATGAAAGATCTCATAACCATCCCTTTGAATGATGGGAATGCAGAACATACAATATAGATTGTCTTCAATTTAGAAGAAGAGATTAGAAAGCAGCTCATCGCCTTCCTTCAAAAGAATGCAGATGTCTTTACTTGGATTCCTGCATGCCAAAAATTGAGGCCAAAGTTATGGAGCATCGTTTGGCTGTCGACCCCAAGTATCGACCCGTGAAGAAAAAGATGTACAACTATGCACCGAAGAGGCAGAAGGTGATTGCAGAAGAGGTTGATAAGCTCCTCAATGCTAGATTTGTTCGTAAGGTCAATTATCTGAATTGAATCTCCAATGTGATTCTTATCGAAAAGGCAAATGATAAGTAGAGGATGTGTATTGACTTCAAGAAGCTAAATAAGATCTGCACAAAAGATAGCTACCTCCTACTTAGGATTGATCAATTAGTGAATGTAACTTCGGGCCATGAGCTCCTCACCTTCATGGATGCTGTTTTTGGCTATAATCAAATCCGAATGGCACCAAAAGATGAGAAAAATACTACTTTTATTACTGATCGTAGTCTTTATTATTATAGGATTATGCTCTTTGGACTAAAAAATGTAGATACAACCTATCAGTGCTTGATGAATAAAATCATTAAGGAGCAGATCGATTACAACATGAAGGTTTATATAGATGATATGCTTGTCAAGAGCCGGACTTCAATCGATCATATTGCCGACCTTGAAGCGACCTTCAATGCTCTCCGGAGGTACAAAATGAAGTTGAACCCAACCAAATGTGCCTTTGGGGTAACCTAGGATTCATGGTGTCCAAGCATAAAATCGAAGAAAATTCTGAGAAGATCAGAGCCATTCAAGAAATGACTGCTCCAAAATCGATAAAAAAAATTCAGTGCCTTATAGAAAAGGTGGCAGCTCTGAATTGTTTTATCTCAAAGTCAGCTGAGTGATGTATGCTCTTCCTTCAAGTGCTCAAGCAATCGAAGAACTTCTGCTGGACTCCTGAATGCCAACAAGCATTTGAAGAGCTAAAAAGTTATCTTGGCTCGTCTCTACTACTAGCCAAGTCCAAACCTAGAGAAGAATTATTTTTGTATCGATGATCTCCATGGCAGCTCTTGCCAAAGTTCTGATTAAAGAAGAGATGAAAGTACATTGATCGATCTACTATATAACTTAAGTTTTGAGGGATGCTGAAATCTGATATACGAAGTTAGAAAAAATCACTTATGCTTTATTGATTGTAGCGTGGAGACTCCGATCTTATTTTTAGGGGCACATTATAATGCTCCTCATTGATTAACCAATCAAGATAGTTCTTCATCGAATAGATGCTTATGGAAGAATAGTAAAATGGATAATTGCGCTTATAGAGTTTGATATCAACTTCTTACCTCAGTTATCTATCAAAGTCCAGATATTGATAGATTTTATAGTAAAATGCACTATTTCGGATGAAATCGAACTTGAATAGAAGGAGGACAGCACTCCCTGGTTGCAGCCAAACTCTCTCAGTGAAGGAGCAAACCTCTTCGAAGGCTTCTAGGCCCTATATGTGGATGGGTCATCCAACGCTTTCGGGGTTGATGCGGGTTTGATTTTAGTCAACTTGAAAGGGATTATAGTAGAGTATGCACCGCGCTTCGAATTCTTCATGATAAATAATGGGGCGGATGTTGACCCTATATATAATTTTGATGAATAACAAAATATTTGAGTCTATTTTGGGTACTGACATTTTGGTTGAAGTATTTAAAATAAAGTTCAGAAAGACAGAAATCCATTTCAATGATGCTCCATATTTTGATTGAAAGAACCAAGAAAGAGGAGCAAAAAAAGGTCAAGCTAAACACTTTCAAGGAATATTGGGTCATGAACAGGCTCAAAGAAAGTTTAAAGATGGTTGGCATGATTTCAGCATTTAGCATAGTTCAGAAGTCGACTCTCGATTGGTAGGAGCTGACTCACGGGCTCAGGTAAGCATCAGACTTAAAATAAAAGACTTTAGTATGGATCCTATCGCAGAAATCGATCAGGAGTCGACTCAAAAGGGAGTCAACTCAAGAAAAGTAGGAGTCGACTCATATTTTAGAAAAGTTATCAGTCCAAAAATAGAACGTAGAATTTTTTATCCTACGACTAGAGTCGACTCACGAAGTCCAGGAGTTGACTCCGGTACGTAGAACTAATGTGAGATAGAAATATAGAAAGTCAAAATTTTTTATCCTATAGTTGGAATCGACTCAAGACTTTGGAGAGTCGACTCTCGAACTTCAGAATTTTTCACCCTACAGCTAGAGTCAACTCAAGACTTTGAGAAGTCGACTCCTAAATTTCTGACAGCCCCAACGGCTATTTTTTAGAACTGTCTAGATTTCATTTTTCATCATCTAAATAGCTTTTTCTATGTTCTAATGGCTACAAACTCATTTTTGGATTTTCCAACTTGGATTAGAAGACTTCTAAGGTCAGATTAAGGCAAGAAAAATCAAGATATAAAAAAATAAAATAAAAAATATCATCAATCTTTTCAAAATCTATGCAGTCCAAATAGTGATCCTTAAAAAGTCTTCATTGTTGTTCAACTACTCAACTAGTTGTACAATCAAAGCATTCTCAAGTGAAGGAAGGAAGCATTCATTGCTAAAGCCCTCCAACAACTCAATTTGTGCATTAAATCTTTAAATCTGCTCTTCAAGGAGTTTGTTTCATTTTAAATTTCTGTACTTTAAAATTTTTGTGTTTCAAATTTTAAAAGAATTGAAACTTAGGGGATAGGCTCATCCAAGCCTTGAATTAGATTTGTACAAGCCTAGCAGTGGCTTGGGATTAGGTTTTGGTTGGTTAGCTTGCAAAATCAACTAGATTTAGATTATGAGCCCGGTGAAAATAATCTTGCTGTAATCTTGGAGATTATAGTGGAATCTCAAGTGGAGTGCTTGAGGAGTGGATGTAGGTGTTGAGTTTGACATTGAATCATTATAAATATATTAAGTTGCTATATGTGTGATTCTTTTCTTTAGTTATTATTATTTTATGCATATTTAAATTACTGCATTTTTAGCATATCAATATTTAAATTTTGCACATACATTTAGTAAACTAAAAATTTTTGAAAAATCCAATTCATCATCCCTCTTGGATTGTTCTTCTAGATAGCAAGTGGTATCAGGGTAGGTGCTCTCATATTATTTGTTGTTCATTTAATTTAGAGTAATCAATCAAAATGATAATCTAATTGAATATCTTCCTAATGGAAGGACGGTCCATAAATAGGCCATCCTTATTTAATGATTCCAACTACACATATTAGAAGGCACGCATATGCATATTTATTCAAGCACTTGATTATGACTTATGGAGTGTCATAATCAATGGACCACACATCCATAATTAGCATTGATGGTAACATAATTCTCAAACCCGAAAGAGATTGGGATAAAAATGATAAGAAATTGGCTTAATTGAATGCTAAAGTAATGAATGTGCTTTATTCCTCACTTGATGTCAATGAATTTAATCAAATTTTTACTTGTATTTTAGTAAAAAAAATATGGAATAGACTTGAGGTTACTCATGAGGGTACCAATCAAGTGAAGAAATTCAAAATTAATATGTTAGTGCATAAGTATGAACTTTTCAAAATAGAATCAACCAAAAGTATTATCAAAATATTTACATGATTTATTGATATAATAAATAGACTTAAAAGTTTAGAAAAATTATATACTAATAGTGAACTTATGAGAAAAATTTTTAGGTCTCTTCTTCGAAGTTGGGAGGCGAAGGTGACGGCTATACAAGAAGCTAAGGATCTCAACACCTTGCGCCTTGAAGAGCATTTTGGTTCTCTCATGACACATGAGTTAACCATGAAGCAAAACTTAAGAGATGAAGTTAAGAAGAAGAAGACCGTAGCCCTTAAGTCCATAGCAAAGATAGAAGAAGAAGAAAGTGAAGAGTCCGATGAAGGAGATGATGATGAAGAAATAGCTTTCTTAACTAAAAAATTTAAAAGATTTATAAGAAAGAAAAGACTAAACCTCAAGAGAAGACCCTTCTCCAAAGGTGAAGCTAGCAAAGATCGAGAAAAGGATAAAGATAAGGAGCAGCCTACATGCTTTGAATGCAAGAAACTAAATCATTTCAAGATAGACCGCCTCCTATTGAAAAAATTCTCCAAGAAAGTAAAGAAGAGAGCAATGATGGCAGCATGGAGTGATAGCAAAGAATCAAATTTAGATGAAGAAGGATAAGAAATTATAAATATTGAAAATATGCACTCTTCCCATATGGATCATTGTGGCCATCGGTGATTAGCCAAGCAATAAGAAAGTACTTTTCAGAGATCTCTACGGAAGCATGATTAAATAAATCAAAAAATAGAAAATAAGAGAAGAAAAAATTTTTGAAAGAAAAGAGCTTTTATTCAGCACATTTCAGCACCTTTATAATCTTGACCTATTTTTAGTATATATACTTTACAAAGAGTCAAGCCCAAGCTCATAGAAAAACTCTCCAAATCCAAACAATCCATGTACATAAAATAATAACCTATGAAAATTGAGCCGGCTCAGTTGCCACGTACATAAAATAATAATCCATGAAAATTGAGCCAGCCTAGTTTTAGACTGAGCCGGCTAACCTATGACTAGGTCGGCTTAATCCCAGACTGAGCCGATCCAATTATGTACTGTGCCAATAGTCTGAAAATGCTGCTCTCTATTTGAATTTTTCTCTGAGACCTAGCCGATCTGATCTTGGACTGAGCCGACCCAGTTTCCAACTGAGTCGGCTCAGTTTCAAAGTGAGCTGGCCCAGTTTTTGAACTTTACTATTGAGATTGATTCTTCTTCCGATTCGCTTTCATATTCTCATGACCTATCTTCTCATATTTTCAAAACTTGGGAGTGCCACTTTCGAGCTCACATTCTCCATCTTGGTGCTTTCAAGTTCTTGTGAACTCATTTCTTCTCAATAGATCCATCAATGCCATACATCTCTGAAAGTTGTCTCTGGGGAGTACCTTCGTGAGTGCATCAGACTGTTTTTTCTTGGTATGGACCTTCATCAGTTCCACTTCATCTTTCTCCATCAACTCTCTGATCTTGTGGTACCTCACATCTATATGCTTTGTGCATGCATGATAGACTGGATTCTGTGCCAACAACAGAGCACTCTGACTATCACTGAATAGTATAATCTTGCTCTGCTCTAGCCCCAACTCATCAATCAGTCTCTTAAACCAAATGACTTCCTTTGTAGCCTCCGTTATCCCAATGTACTCGACCTCTATGGTAAATAAGGCCGTGATTGACTGAAGAATTGATCTCCAAGACACCGGTCCACCATACATGCAGAAGAGGTATCCAGTAGTAGACCTCCTTGTATCAAGATCACTAGCATAATTTGCATCAACAAATCCTTCTAGAGGATCTGAACCTTCACATATCTTCATAGATTGTTCTTTAAATCCTTCTAACTATCCACCAAACACTAAACTATAATATCTTATTCCATGTAGATATCTCAATATCTATTTCAATGCTTTTTAGTGTTCCTTCCCAGGGTTAGTCATATATCTACTAACCATTCTCACAGCATGTGCTATATTTGATCTATAGCACACCATAGTATACATTACATTGCCTATAATATTTGTATAAGAGACTCATTTCATGTACCTCTCTTCTCTTCTGACTGGGGGCACTATAACTTGGAGAGAGACATATGGCTTGATAATGGTGTCTCTGCAGGTTTGACCTTCTCCATCCCAAACCTCTTCAGAACCTTTTGGATATACTTTTCTTATGACAAATGGAGCACTCCTTTGCACCTATCTCTGCAAATCTTCATTCCAAGAATTTTTTCAGTTGGACCCAAATTTTTCTTCTTAAATTTAGATGATAATGCCCTTTTCAATCTTTTCATAGCATCCATGCTTCTACTGGCTTTGAGCATATCATCTACATACAATAACAAGTATAGGGCATCCTCCTCATCTACATCCTTGATGTAGACACAACAATCATATTCACATCTACTGAAATTCAGAGTCAAGACAAAGCTATCAAACCTTCGATACCACTAACGAGAGGATTATTTCAAGCCATACAAAGACTTTCTGAGTAAACACATCTTTTCTTCCTATTCGATCTTCATGAAATCATCTGGCTGCTTCATGTAGATTCTTTCCTATAAAGTTTCATGAAGGAATGCCATCTTCACATCCGTCTGTTCCAATTTCATGTTATGCTGTGCCACCAGTGACAGCAAAACTCGAATAGATGTATAATGCACCATAGGAGAGAAAATTTTTGTGTAGTGAATTTTTTTTCTTTATGAGTATTCCTTTGCTACCAGCCTTGCTTTGAATCTGATTCCACCTTGTTCTAAAGGTGCTTCTTTCTTTGTGAATACCTACTTTGAGCCAATAGGTCGAGTACCCTTTGGAAGATCCACCAATTGTCATGTTTGATTCTTCTCAAATGATTCCATCTCTTTTATCATGGCCTGCATCCATGAATCTCCATTAGTAGTGATGATTGCATAGAAGATAAGCTCATCAATGGCATATCTGATCGGTCTCCTAATAGTACACTGGGGCTTGTGCAAAGCCACTCCCACTGGCATATCTCTGCCTGATGTTTGTGATTGCTCCTGCATATTGGTCTGAACTACCGATCCTCCATGCTGATTTTCAATCTGAGATAATACTTTTCTGTCTAGCTCCACTTTAATAGGAATACTTCTGTAAGTAGATGTAATCTGCATGCCATCATTCTTTGACTGGCCACCACTATTTACCTTTGTTTCTTTAGTTTTATCTATCCTAGACCTCCTCAAGATGCTCTTCTCATCAAAGATAACGTCCCTACTAATCACTAACTTCTATGCCTGAGAGTCTCATAGCTGGTACCCCTTGACTCCTTATGGATATCCTATGAATATCATTTTTTGAGATTTCGGATCTAATTTGCTCCTTTCGGTTGCCTCCATATGTGCATAGGCTGTGCAACTGAAGACTTTCAGATGACCAAGCTCCATCTTCTTTTTATTCTAGATCTCTTCTAGAATGCCTTCATTCAGCTTATAATGAGGGGACCTGTTCACAAAAAAATAAAAAAAAGTTAGAGCATCATCCTAAAAGGACTTTGGGAGTGATGTCTGCAGCCTCAAACTCCATGCCTTCTCAATCAGTGTCCGATTAATCCTCTCCATGACATCATTCTACTAGAGAGTCATTCTCACCATATAATGATGTTTGATGCCATTTTTCTCATAGTACCTTCTAAATTTTAGGCTAGTATACTCTCCTCCATTGTCCGACCTCAGACACTTTACCTATCTCCCTGATTCCTCTACTTCAGCTCTCCAGACTCTTAACCAGGCAAATACCTCTAATTTTTCTCTAATCAGATAAACCCATATCTTTTTTGAAAAATCATTAATAAAAGTAATAAAGTATTTTGCCCCACCTTTAGCTGATACAGGAGTTGGTTCCCACACATCCGAGTGCACTAAATCCAACACTCCCTCGCTGTGCTTGGTACTTCTTGCAAACTTCATCCTATGCTGTTTACCAAAGATATATGGCTCACAAAGATCTGTGCCCTCCTTCTACAGGACTGGGATCTTATCTCTTCTGCTTAGTTCTATGAGCCCACAATCACTCATATGATCCATCCGATAGTATCACAGCCAATATAAAATCTGCTCCTTCTGTGCCGCTACTAGCACCTCTGCACTATCATTTACCACTGAGCCTTCCATTCTATAAAGATTATTGCTCAGTCTTCTATCTTTCATCACCACCAAAGCTTTTTTAGAAATTTTCAGACATCCACTCCCAGCCTGGCTACTAAAAGCATAACCTTGCTCCTCCAAGTAGCCCAAAGAAATCAATTTTTTTTCAACTTCGATGCATGCCTGACATTTGATAATGTACGAGTGATCATCTTTAAGACTGATACTTTCACCATTGACCTTTTGGTAGGTATCAAACTACTTTCGATGAGAAGTATAGTGGTGCGAGCATGCTGAATCTAATATCTACATAGTATCGCATTCTGTAGATCCATCTGATACAACTAGCAGATCTTCTTCACTGCTCATAAAAGCTGTATCATCTTTCTTGTTGGCCTTCCCTTTTTTTGATCTCAAAAGGAGATAATCTCTCCTCAAGTGTCCAGGCTGATGACATTTATAACATTTTAATGTCATCTTCCTTTGATCGTGAGTGACCTACCCTTGGATTTTTCTCTTGTCTTCTTCTTTGATCTTTCTCATCTTTCGTTCACAGCCAAGATCTCAGACTTAGGATCTTTCTTGCAGATCTTCTCCCTTTGCTCATTTGATTTGAGCACACCAACAACCTCTTCATAGCTTAGGATCTTCTTCCCATAAACTAGAGTTGCTATGAGATCATCATACGAACTTGAGAGAGAACATAATAGTAGCAATGCCCGATCCTCCTCATCGATCTTCACATCCAAACTCATCACCTCAGAATACACCTGATTAAACCTTTGGATATGTGCAATAAGATCTCTGCCTTCGGGCATTCTCAGACTATACAGTTATTTCTTCAACCACAGCTTGTTCATCATATTCTTTCCCATGTATGTATTCTCCAATCTCTCTCAGAGACTCTTTGCCGTAGTCTCTGTGCAAACCTTGGACAAAATCTGATCAACCAAGCACATCCGAATTATACTAAAAGTAATTTTTTCTAACTCTTTCCAATTCTCAGCACTGATCTTTTTCGATCTTTTTTTTGTCAAGACCTTCTAGATTTTCTGCTGAACCAACAAGTCCTTTACTTTTTGCTACCATAGGATAAAGTTTTTCTTATCGTCAAACTTCTCAAAGTCCACCTTGAATCCACTTGATCCCATGACTTCAAATAAGTCAAGAACAGATCTCTAACATCCTTCATGATTACACATCAGTAAAATAATCCTTCATAGAAAATCTAACTAGCCCTAGATCCTCTTTCCAAACTTTTATATCACCATTTCTCCATGTAAACAATCTCCACCTCAATCTAGAGACAACCATGAAGTAAACTAAAAGTTTTTAGGATAAAATCTGATGCAACAGATCCTGGATATAGTAAACTCTAGATGTCTTCCTTCCTTCCATGCAACATCCCTCTGATACCAAATGTTGGAAATATACACTCTTTCCACATGAATCGGCATGGCTGTTGATGATTAGCCAAGTAATAAGAAAGTACTTCTTAGAGATCTCTATGGAAGTATGATCAAATAAATCAAGAAATAAAGAAGAAGAGAACAAGAGATTTTCACGAGAAAAGAGCTTTTATTTAGCATATTTTAGCACCCTTACAACTTTGACCTATTTTTAGTATATATACTTTACAAAGGGTCAAGCCCAAGCTCATACAAAAACTCTCCAAACCCAAATAACCCACGTACATAAAATAATAATTCACAAAAATTAAGCTGGCCCAGTTTTAGACTGAGCCAGCTAACCTACGATTGGGTCGGCTCAGTCCCAGACTGAGCCAACCCAGTTGTGTATCATGCCAATAGTCTGAAAATACTACTCTTTATCTAGATTTTTCTTTGAGACCTAACCGACCTAGTCCTTGACTGAGCTGATCTAGTTTCCAACTAAGCCAGCTCAGTCTCAGAGTGAGCTGGTCTAGTTTTTGAACTTTACTATTAAGACTGATTCTTTTTTGGCTCGCTCTCATCTTTTCATGATCTATCTTCTCATATTTTTAAGACTTGAGAGTGCCACTTCTGAGCTCATAGTAAATTTATGTCTAATGGCTCTAAAGGATGGGATAACACTTGATACTCAACCTAAATTTTTATTTGATGAGTTGCAAGAAGTATTTCATGAATTGTATGATGACCTTAAAAAGTTAACCTTAAAAATAAAAAATCTAAAATTAATCAATCAAAATTTAATAAAAAAAAGAGAGAAAAAGAGTTTATCTCTATAGAAAATCAGAACCTAAAGAAAGAACTTGAAAAATATAAACCTATAGTTAAAAAGTTTACATTAAGTTCTAAAAAATTATAATTATTACTTAATAATTAAAAAGCTATCTTTGATAAAGCAGGAATTAATTTTAAAACTCAAAACAATCACTACTATAAAAAAGGGCTATGATAGCGGTTCATAACCGCTGCCGTAGCCCAAAAAATTACTGCCATAGGTTATGGCAATGATTATTTAATCGCTGCTACTGAAGCCATCACCGTAGCTCTATGGTAGTGATTATTGCAGTAATTATTTGAACTGCTATCTTAGATAGCCTATTGCAGTAGTTTATAAACTGCTACAATAGATCGGCCTATAGTAGTGATTATGTAACCATTGTTATAGATAATTTATAACAATGATTTCTTAACCGCTATCATAGGTCTAATATAGTGGTTGGTACCATTTACACCAAAGATCTATGACAGCTGTTAGATATATATGCCCTAGAAGCCAGAATTGGCTGGCACTTATAATACACTTCTAGGGGCAAAATTATAATTTTGACTAAAATCAATAAATGGGTTATTTTCTATCACATATATTTAGTGTCTGTGATACATCCTTTGAGTTAATGGCAATGATAATTCATATTTTCAAGAGTTAAAAATTTAAGACATGAATAATCATTATTAACTCATAAATTGCTTCCAACTATAGGATCATTGCGAGGATGGTGATTGATCCGGAAGGTTGGTGTACAATCGCTTCTATTTAATAGATGAGTCTTGAGTCTATGGTGTGGAGACACAGGAGCGAGAGTACAGGTACTTGTTAGAGAACGAGGGCACTGAGCGTGACCACCTCGAGTAGTCATTTAGGGAGTCTACCTTCTCGTCAATGACTGACTCGATGCTGTAGTAGTGTATCTAGTTTTTTGACCTAAGGTGCATCGGCAGTTCACCTTGAGGGTGTTATAGTTTGACTACACCATTACTCGATCTCCTAGCCATATGAAATCCTGAGGTGTATGTTGGCTATGACATGTTCATTGTAGGAACTGGATGGCATCAAGATGGAATCTATCTACCTCGGTGGTAGAGGAGTAGCCCTATGATGATCATGAGAGTCAAGTCCAGAAATCCATGGCCATGGTAGAGTGAAATAATAGAAAGAGTTTCTATTTAGATTTTCACATTGGACTTGAATCGAATGATTACATCATATGACAGAGACTAGGGTTTGACGAGTTTACCTTAACCCTAATCTGATCGGGGCTCAAGATAGAAGAACTTAATCACATAGATAGCTGCACTAAGAGGTTCACATTCAGCTCTGATGGGTTGCCACCATATACTGCTAGGTGTCACTGGTGGATTTTGGGAGCAATTAGAATGATTTAGATGATCGATCATTCTAGCTGTTCGAATCAGAAGAGTTCTGATCCATCGAAAGGAGTTTCGATGATGTCGATGATGGAGATTATGACATATCCCATTACCATACAGAACTGAGCCTAACTGGATCACACAAATAAGGGTTTGAATTTGGTGATCATGAATTGAACTGATCTAGTTCAATTGATCTAAATGAGATTCAATTAGGTTCAAGAAAATCGTGCTAGCACTCGATTGAACCTAATGTTCTTCTTTTGTTATCATAAATAAGTTGTCCTGTCTGAGCCAAAGGAGTTTGTACTCAAACAGAGGCCTTCATATGGTCTGACTGGAGGTTGTCCAAGTCAGAAAAGATTATCTTATTTGCAAGACACTACCTACCATTTTTGGTCACCTGCCATTTCTTGTTCTTTAACTTTGGTCAAAAGTCTACCTTTGGCTGGTCAAACATTGACCATTGATACTTTAACTTTTGACCACATGTCATGCACCTATTGGAGAGCTGGTGGGGGCCTGTCCCCCTACCAGAACCTGGCAAGGAGAAGGGTGCATGCCACCCTAGGCGTGTGCCCAAGTTGGAGGCACCTAGGAGTCCTTGTTGGACAAGGACTCCAGCTCTCTTTTGGATTCTAATTAGAGTTCTCCCTAAAGCCAACTTTGACTGATCTTAGACGCCCTCTAAGTAGAAATCTAGGGGTCTCTATTCCCACCAATCAGATTTAGATCTGATTTCGCAAAGGGTTGTGATTGGTTGGGAGGAAGAGGAGTTGGATCACGCTTAGTCTATAAAAAGGACCCTGCGCCCAACTCAGTTTAAGATTCAATTGAGAATTGAAAACCCCATATCCCAAGGCTGCCTCTCCCCTCCTCCTCCATGCCAAAGCTTCTTCTTCTTCTCCTCTCCACATCCAAAAGAGTTTTGGACCTTGCTTGGTGCGATCCAGATTAAAGAAAGGCGATCAAAAGTAAGAAGGCTGCACTGCTGCAAAAGGATGACTGCTGATCTTCAAAAAGAGTTTTGAAGATCCTTTAGATCAGATCCAGATCTAATTTTTGGAGGTATGATAGAGAAGAAGAGAATCTTCAGATCCAGCCCGAGTGAATATCGGTAGAGGCCAGGCGCTTGCATGGCTAGATCCAGAATCTTCCGCTGCAAACAGGATTATCAATAGGATAATAGGATTACCCAAATTTAGGTAAATTTAATTTAATTTAATTTATTCTTATTTTATTTTATTTATTAAAATAATAAGAATCAAATTTGAAATACATCAAGATCTGATTGGAATCAAGAGAAAAATTTTTGAAATATATCTCTTGATCTGATCAGATCTGAACGAACCTGGTCCGAGAAATCAGAATTTTTCTTCAACAGCGATTGGTGTGAATATGATAGTGATTATAAAATCACTATCGTAGATCTTGAATAATTAAAAAAATTAAAATTTTTATTTTTTTATATATTTTACCTATTAAATATATATATATAACATGAGAAAATATAATAAACATAAAAATTATTCTAAAATACTAAAATTTTATTATCGAATAAAATTTTTTATAATATTTTTTTAAAAAAATAAAATACATCAAAAGTTCTCTAAATCTATATCATCATCATCATCACCGGGAGTCAGAGCTAGAGCCGAAGTTGGAGTTGGAGCTAGAGCTGGAGTTGGAGTTGGAGCTGGAATGCGGGCCAATATATCCTCGAAGCCTGTGACTTTAAAATGCATACTGAGCATTGACATCATATCTCTCATGATGTTCTCCAGATGAGATGTGCACTTCTTAGTCCGATTTGTCTGCGTCGTAGCATGATCTATCCATGCCAATGCCTCCTCAAGCTTCTTTCGACTGACGACACCAAAAATCTATGAGGAGATGCTCGTCTTAGATCAGTAGCTCATCGGCGTATGTTTGGGCCTGCATCGAATCCTCCCAGAGTGCTCAGACCCCAAGATCTGAGATAGATGGTCATGAGGCCCAGGGGTATCCGAGCCCTTATTTGTGAGTGCATTTAACTGATCCTATAAACATAAATTAAAATAAAATTTTATAAGAAATGCTATAATACTAATCATATATACTAATATATTTAATACTTACAAAAATACGCCTGATCACAACATTCATCGGCCTGCCCATCTTGTTTGTGCAGCTAGATTGGAAGATCTCGCTATGGTTGGATATTATTTTATCTCTTATCAGCTATAACAAAGAATAAATTTAATTAGAAAGATGATAAAAGATATGAATTTAATTTATCTAGTAAGATTTAGAATTAATTACCTCTCTATGCACACTACTGGCTATAGACTCGCGGCCTAGAGTGTGCATATACTCCTGAGCTGCATGGTTCTTCCAATTCTGATGGAAGGTACCATAATAAGTATTCAAATAAATAATAAATATTTAAAATATATTTTAATAAAATTTTAATCATATTAAAAAATTTAAAAGTTAGAAATTTTATCTCGAACTTCTGACTCCTTCAGTGTCTAACCATCCTCTCCCACTAACTTGGAGGACTGTCCTGTATCCAGGAAATAAGCTCCTTCGAAGTATCTTATCGGTGCTCGTGCCATCCTCTATGGAGCTTGACCTTGTAACTCTAGTACAACTCTTCGATCTTCCTCAGTCGGGCATCTCGAGTCCTCTCGTGATCAAAGAAGTCATACCTCCTCTGTACAAAATTATCAAAAATTAGTTATAAAATTATTCTAATCAAATATATATAGTGTAAACATATAAAATGCATAAATATAACTAAGATGCATGTACTTACCTATATGTCCTTTCATATCCGATCCCTGATAGTAGCATCCATTAAATGCCAATCTCTGGGCTCTATGGGAATGATGTCCGACCATCTCCCAAGCACTCCAAAAAAGGAATGCATCTTCCATGCGATCTTTCCTACCGACCTCCCCTCCGCATCGTAATAGACCATCATCTGATGCTGGCGGTTTCATACATGTGGGACCATGAAATATCTGATTGGATGATGCACCTACAATGCAAATATGTTATGCAAATATATAAGTATATAAATACTATATAAAAAATAAAGTTATGCTAATATAATAAAAATGTACACTCAGATGCCTACATAGTAGCATGTATCTCAGATATGGGCGATGATAGTGGCTTAGCTATTGGTGGAGTAGATGCTGTCGGTGGAGTAAATATCGTCGGTAGAGTAGATGCCGATGGTAGAGATCTCTGAGCAGTCGATGTCGAGGTGGATGGAGTATGCTTTGACTGCTCCTCAGATGCTGAACTGCACGTAACCCATCAAGGGATAGGGATGAAAGCTAGATGGCATTTCGGTACCATCATGATCTGCTATGTTAATGAACATTAATCAGTATAACATGTTAAACAATAATATTAGTATAGCATCAATAAATAGTCTTTAATATGTACACTAATCAATTGATGGGTCTATTGTTATGCAATGCAATAAACAAAAGCAATAAGATATAAACATCCAAAAAATATTATGCAATAAATTCTACAACATGAATTACATTCATAAATAATTAAGGATGAGCTACAGTCGTAGATCTGATCTCTTATGCAAATCTTGGTATTAATCCAGAAACCTAAAAGAAGAACAAAGTAGATGATGGTGGCACCTTAGGGCTTAAAGTTGGAACCTTAGAGAGACATATCAAATTCTATTCGCTCAGAAGCCAAGCCGGCTCCATGCTTGAGACAATCGACTTCATGCCTGAGACATCTGGCTTGGATCCTCTCCTAGTTGACTTGATCACGACTTGAGCTGGCTCGACTGTGTGCCATCCCTCTCGATCACTCCCTCTCTTCCTCTCTCGATCTCTATCGCCGGTGACGGCGGCGCTGAACCCCATCCCTACTTCTCTCACTCTCTCGATCTCCCTCATCGGTAAGGTCGGACACCATCCCTCCTAGTGATGCCGGTGAGGTCGGACCCTCTCCCTCCCTCTCTCGCTCTCTCGATCTCCCACTCTCCCTCTCTTGATCTCCCTCGTCGGTGAGGTCGGACCCCATCCCTTCCAATGATGGTGGCGAGGCTGGACCCTCTCCCTCCTAATGATGGCAGTGAGGCCAGATCCCTTCCTTCCTCTCTCCCTCTCTCGATCTTCCTCGCTGATGATGGCGATGAGGCCAGACCCCCTCCCTCCCTTCCTCCTTCCCACTCTTGGTCTCCCTTGTCGACGAGCGACGAGCAACTGACCCTCCCTCTCTCAATCTATCGGTCTCTCTCTCAGTCTCTTCATTTCTTAGTTTTGGGTTTCGAAATTGGGTCCTATCTTTCGGGATCCATTAGGATGCAAATTTGGTACTTCAAGTACAAATCCATCGAATATTCAAGTTTGGATCTGGTACCAGTAATTAAATTAGATCTAGATCTGAATATCCAGATTTTGATCCAAAAACTATGGCATGTAGATAATTATAATATTTATAATAAATATTTATAATATTTATTATAAATATTTTATAAATTATTATAAATATGCATGATTAATAAATAATACTATAAAATTAAAAAAAATTATACCTACAGCTATAGAGAGTGGGTCGTATCGAAAGCTTCGAGGGTCACCGACGATGATGCTAGAAGAGGACGACGGTACCAGAGGTAACCTACGAAATAAAAGTAAGATAGTCAGATAGAAAAGAGAGAGAAAGAGGAAAGAGAGAGAGAGCAGAGGCGATCAGAGATGGGGTTTAGGGGAGGGGGCATAGTGGTGAGGAGGCCGGAAGGCATAGTGATGGAGCATCGATAATCGAGAGGGGAGTGTGGAGGGTGGGGGGGCCAGGTGGGGTGGCGGGGAGGGACGACCAGGGATGGGGGGTTGGGGTGGCAGGGAGGGGTGGCTGGGGTGGGGGGAAGGAGGGGCGGTTGGGGGGAGGGTGGGGGCTGAAGATGGGGGCGCTGGGGCATGGCAGGGTGCGGGGGGGTGGCCGGGGATGGGGGCGAAGGAGGGTAGCCGGGGGGAGGGTGGGGTGGCGGGAAGGAGCGACCGAGGATGAGGAAAGAGGGGCGGCTGGGGGGAGGGTGAAGGGGGGGGGCGGGTGTGGGGTGGCGGGAGGGCGGTCAGAGTTGGGGGCTGGAGGGTGGCAGGGTGGTAGAGGAGGGGTGGTTGAGGATGGGGGAAGGAGGGGCGGCCAGGGGAGGTGGGGGGTGGGGGGCCTAGATGGGGGGGCAGGGAGGAGCGGCCAAGGATGGAGGGAAAGGAGGTCGATCGGGGGGAGGTGGGAGGTTAGGAGGTCGGTGGAGGGTGGCGAGAAGAGGCGGTCGGGGATGGAGGGGGCGAGGGGAGGGTGGGGTGGGGGGCCGGGGGGGATGGCGGGTGGCGGAAGGGGCGATCGGGGATGGGGGTCAGAGGGGGAGGGGGGGGAGGGGTGGCGCCGATCGGAGGGGAAGGAGGGACGATGCCGGTCGAGGGGGAAGAAGCCTCATCGATGATGGAGAGGATGGAAAGAGACAGAGAGAGATCGAGCACGTACGGATGGGAAGCAAAAAAATTTAGAAACTTTTAATCTAACCTACGGCAGTGGTTATCGAATCACTGCCATAGATCTATGATAGTGGTTATCTAAAATTACTGCCATAGATCTATGGCAGTGGTTCTGTAACTACTACTGTAGATCTATAGCAATGATTTTTGATAACTGCTGCCATAGATTGAAAATAATTTTTTTTAATTTTTTTAAAATATTATATAATTTTAAAATTTAATATTCTTCTTCATCATTCATTATCTAAATAATTATCATTAGAATATTGTCACAAAAGGTCGCCTCGATTCGATGGTCCTAGCTTCATCGATTAGAAAAATTCGATTTCGATGATCATGAATGACGATGCGATAATCTAATAGATGAAGATTTTTGATGGATCTGAAAACCTACATTGATAATCTCGATGATATTTATAGTATACTATCAAAGTTTTACTTCAATCAGACATCGTTATCATTGTCAATTTAGTACGAAATAATTTCGACCGTTAAATTAGAAACAAGCAATCAAAGGGTTAAACGACGTTCGATTATGAGATAATTTTTTAGTTAAATATTTTTTATTATAATTTTAAATATTTTATACGATGATGATAGTAAAATTTAAATTATTTTCGTATAAACTATTCATGTTAAGAAGATATTGTAAAACCACGAGCATAACAACCAGTAAAATTTTAGAATGGTTATCAGGAGACGTTTAGTTTTAGATCATTCTTCATCTCATGAGTTAAATTTTATAATCATCATCATAAAAAATGATTAAAGTAGTAGCCAAGATCATTTATAAAAAAATTATCTCATAATCGAATGCTGTTTTGTCCTTTGATTAATCGTTTATCATTTAACGATCGAAACTAACCTATACTAAATTGACCAAGATAACGATATCTAATTGAAGTGAAACTTTAATAGTATGCTACAAACATCATCGAGATTATCGTTGTAGATTTTTGGATGCATCAAAGATCTTCATCTATTAGATCATCGCATCATTGTTCATGGTCGTCAAAATCAAATTTTTTTGATCGACGAAGCTAGGGCCATTGGATCGAGACGATCTTTTACGACGATACTCTAATGATAATTATTTAGACAATAAATGATGAAGATGGATATTAAATTTTAAAATTATATAATATTTTAAAAAAAATATATGGCAGTGGTTACAATTAACCGTTGCCATAAATATGCTTATAGCAGTGATTCATACTAACCACTGCTATAGGTCCAACTTATGGCAGCGGTTTCACTAACCGCTGCTATAGATCGATCTATGACAGTAATTTTTTATAACCACTGCTATAGGTCCAATCTACGGCAGTGATTTTTGTTAACCACTGCTATATGTCGGACCTATAGCAGTGGTTACAAAAATTGCTGTCATAGATCCGACCTATAGCAGCGGTTAACAAAAATCACTGCCGTAGGTTCTATGGCAATGGTTTCAAAAACTGCTGCCATAACATGCACTGGCATAGACCATTTTTATAGTAGTGAATAAAAATTTCTAAAATTTTTTTTTGTAAATAATGCATCTTCAACTTCACAAAAACCAATCTATTTTTGCTGTGAAAAATTTGGACACAAGTCTTATGTTTGCAATTTCAGAAAAATGAAAAATAGTCCAAACATAAAGAAGGTATGGGTTTCCAAAGAAATCATGGTTACTAATCCTAAAGGATCCAAGATGACTTGGATATCTAAAATTCCTACTTGATCTTTGATTGTAGGTGTGTCTTGCAGCTGATAGGAAGAAAGAAAAATGGTATCTAAGTAGTGGCTGCTCAAGGCACATGATGGATGAGAAGGAGCATTTTATTACTCTTGAAGCTAAGAAAGAAGGAATTATGATCTTTGGTGATAATGGCAAAGGACACATCATTGGTAGTGGTAAAATATGTATCACTCCTATTTTTATAGATAATATACTTTTAGTAGATGAATTAAAGTATAACTTATTAAGTATAAGTCAACTTTGCGACAAAGAATTTAAAATTATTTTTGAATCATTCATGTGCATTGTCACTAGTCCTATTGATAATAGTATAGCTCTTATTAGATATAGACATGAAAATGTATACTTAGTAGATATAGATGACTCTTTCATCAAAAGAAGCCAATATTTAGTTGCAATGAATGCTAAAATCAATGAAGATAGTTGACTATGGCATTGTAGACTAGGACATGCTAGCATGGATTTGATTTCTAAGCTAATCAAAAGAGATCTTGTAAAAAGTTTGCCGAAACTTAATTTTGAAAAAAATA
Source organism: Cocos nucifera (assembly GCA_006176705.1). Classification (NCBI taxonomy): domain Eukaryota; kingdom Viridiplantae; phylum Streptophyta; class Magnoliopsida; order Arecales; family Arecaceae; genus Cocos; species Cocos nucifera. The sequence continues at coordinate 309,065 of QRFJ01000709.1, forward strand.
AAATATGTGATGCATGTCAATTAGAAAAATAAATTAGAAGCTCTTTCAAATTAAAAAACTATTATTTCAACTTCTAGACCCCTTGAACTACTTCACATGGATTTATTTGGACCAACTAGAACCACAAGCCTAGGTAGTAAGAAATATGGACTTATAATTATAGATGATTTTTTGAGATTCACTTGGATTTTATTTTGGCATAAAAGGATGAAGCATTTTCTGCATTTACTAAGTTTTTTAAGAAAGTTTCAAATAAAAAAAATTTCTCTATCATTTGTATTAGAAGTGATCATGGAACGGAGTTTGAAAACCAATATTTTAAAATTTTTTATAATGAAATGGGGATTAAACATAATTTTTTTGCTTCTAGAATATCTCAACAAAAAGGGATTGTTGAAAGAAAAAATAGAATTCTAAAGAAAATGGCCCAAACCATGTTGTGTGAAAGCCATCTTTCAAGATATTTTTGGGCTGAAGCTATCAATACAACATATTATATTCTAAATAAAGCATTAATAAGATCGATATTAAAGAAAATCCTTTATGAACTATGAAAAAATAGAAAATCAAATATTAGTTACTTTCATATTTTTGGTTGCAAATGCTTTGTTCTAAATAATGGCAAAGATAACTTAGGCAAATTTGATACAAAATCTGATGAAGGCATTTTCGTAGGATATTCTATCTCTAGTAAAGCATATAGAGTCTTTAACAAACATACACTAGTTGTTGAAGAATCTATACATATGGTATTTGATGAAACTAATAACTTACCTTTTAGAAAAGAGGATATAGTTGATGATGATGCAGGAATAATTGAGAAAGGAGTGAAAGAAATTACACTCAAGGAATCAACTACTTAGGATAACGAAGAAGAGAAGAAAGCTAAACCTAAAGATGAAAATCTTGATGATACTTAAACTCAAAGTCTACCAAGAAGTGGAGGTAAGTCCTTGGCCATCCTAAAGATCAAATTATTGGTGATCCATCACAAAGGGTAAGAACTCATGCATCTTTGAGAAATATTAATAACTATCTAGCATTTGTATCTCAAATTGAACCTAAAACTATAGAAGAAGCTGAAAATGATCCAAACTGGATAAATACAATGCATGAAGAACTAAATCAGTTTGAAAGAAATAAAGTTTGGATCCTAATTAATAGATCAAATGATTATCCAGTGATTGATACTAAATGAATATTTAGAAATAAATTAGATAAAAATGAAATAATCACTAGAAATAAAGCTAGATTAGTAGCTAAAGGATATAATCAAGAGGAAGGTATTGATTTTGATGAAACTTTTATCCCTATTGCTAGATTAGAGGTAATTAGGCTACTATTTGTATTTGCATGCTTCATAAACTTCAAATTATACCAAATGGATGTTAAAAGTGCATTCTTAAATGGATATATAATTGAGAAAGTATATATAGAACAACCATCCAGATTTGAAAGTCATGAATATCCTAATCATGTTTACAAATTATATAAGACATTCAGTGATTTAAAATAAGCCCCAAGAGCATGGTATGAGAGATTAAGTAAATTTTTAATTAATAATAAATTTTCTAGAGAAAATATTGATAAAACTCTATTTTTAAAGAAGAAAAATAAAGACTTATTGATAGTACAAATTTATGTAGATGATATTATTTTCGGTGCTACTAATGAAAGTCTTTGCTAAGAATTTGCCAAGCTTATGCAGGGAGAGGTCGAGATTAGCATGATGGACGAACTAAACTTCTTTCTTGAACCCCAGATCAAGCAAAGTGAAGAGTGCATTTTCATCAACCAAATAAAATATATAAAGAAAATCTTGAAAAGGTTTGGAATAGAGAACTCAAAACTAATTGGCACACCTATGAGCCCTTCTTACAAACTCGATAAGGATGAAAAGGATAAGAGAATTGATACTAAATTATATAGAGGTATGATAGGATCATTGCTCTATCTTACTACAAGTAGATTTGATATTATGTTTAGTATTTGTATGTGTGCTAGATATCAATCTGATCTTAGAAAATCTCATGCTTTAACTATTAAAAGAATATTCAAATATTTATCTGGAATACTTAATGTTGGACTTTGGTATGATAAATTATCATTTTTAGAATTAATTGGAACACCGATTTTGATTTTACTTGATGTAAATTAGATAGAAAAAGTACTAGTGGCACTTATCAATTTTTAAAAATTAATTTAATTTCATGGTTTAGTAAGAAAAAATACTCAATAGCATTATCTATAGCTGAAGCTGAATATGTTGCTGCTAGAAGTTGTTGTGCTCAAGTTTTATAGATAAAACAATAACTTAAAAATTTTAGCATAAAACTTAATAAAATTTTAATAAGATGTGATAACACTAGTGCAACTAATCTAACTAAAAATTTAGTCCAACACTTTAGATCCAAACATATTAAAATAAGATATCATTTCATAAAAGATCATGTACAAAATCATGATGTGATGCTTGAATTTGTTAGTACAGATAAGCAATTAGCAGATATTTTTACTAACCTTCTTAATAAAGAGAGATTTAACATAATTAGGAGAGAACTAGAAATGTGCTATCACTCAGATTAAGACCAAAACTAGATTCTCTTGATCTAATAGCCCTCATATGAATTAGAAATCTCTCTATAGCTCTCTAAGGATTCTATCTAGTGAACTTACTGATTGATTTAAAATCATGTCCTTTCTGAACTCTCATAAAGATCTTATATTTCATAAGACCATTGATTTATTGGACTTAATTCTCATCTATCTCTCAATCAGATGCACCTATTTTTCTTTTATAAAAGTTAAAATTCTTCACTACTTAACCTAGAGTCGACTCATGATCAACTCATGGTCGATACTCATTGGAGTCGACTCATGGAAACCTGGAGTCGACTCATGGTCGAAAACCTAGCCTTTAAACCCGAGTCCTCTCCTCCTCGCCTCACCTCACCCCTTCACTGTTCAATTCTAAAATTATTTTAAGGTAATGAGGGACCCTCCATTGACACCACCACCTATCTTCTTCTTAATTTCTCTTTGATTCATCCTCCACCCATACGGAATGAGGCATGAGAGAAAGATCCAAGTTGTTCGAAGGAGATTACATCTAGTGGAGGAGCGTGAATCTTCAAGCGATGGTGATTCTGACTATAACGAAGGTAACACCATCCCCCAATCATCTATTACTCCTCTCCCTCTCTCTCTATTGGACTGACAAGTGATAACTGGAAGAAATGTAGACTTTCAATTTTTTGACTGAAAGGGGTTGATGATTAGCGGTTGGATCCAAAACCAATAGTGGGAGCATTTCTTCTCCATCAACCAACCAACTTATCCTCATTTAGTCAGAGAGTTTTATAGATGCATGACTAGAGGTGAGGATGATTTGAAAAGTACAGTAAAGAAAGTCATCTTTTGCCTCACACCTGAAAGACTAGGATAGATTTGGAATCTATCCACTGAGGGATTAGCACCACTGCACGCATTTGATAGGGATCTTACTCTTATGGTGATTACCAAGTTGAGCAATATAGAGGGAATCATAAAGCTGGAAGCTAATTATCTGTCCATAGAAATGAGAGTTCTTAGTCACATTGTTGCTCGAATTGTCTTTCCCAAGATCGGCCGATTTGATCTAGTCTTGGATAGAATAATTGGGATTATGGACTACATAGTTCGAGGTGAGCAGCTTAATCTTCCATTGTTGATTTTTAGATAGATGAGGGATAAAGTAGGTAGGGCTAGAGCATGTCTTCCTTATGATATGGTCCCGACCTCGATCTCTAGGGAGGTTGGGATTGATTTTGAGGGAGAGCAATTTTTACATCTTAGGGAAGAAAACACTCACTAGGATGGGCTATCGAAAGCTGAATGATAGATGGATCAAGAGAGCTTCTGGATAGGAGCAGCCATGAACCCAAGATGGAGCCAGACCTAGTCAGACTGTAGATATTCCTCCGACATAGCCTTTGATCGAGCCAATCGTAGATCCATTCACCACTCTCTCAGGTCCGTTTGCCACTACTCGTCCTCCATCAGATCAGACTATCGATGATCAAATAGCTTGGATCACCCATACTATTCTAGATGGATTGAGACCTTAGATGGAGAGAATCTAGATCTAGATAGCTAGACTAGCATCTAAGGTTGGGCATCTAACTCAGCTCATGGAGTAGAGAAATAGATTCAACATGTCTCTAGATATGATCACATCACTTCTAGCTTCTATGGGACAGCTAGTAGATCTTCTGAGGACTCATGCTCCACCAGGATCGATGGCAGTAATGATCGCCGCAGCAGTAGCAATAACTGCAGAGGCAACAGCAGCTGTTGACCCTTAGATTGATTTTGATGATAATAAAAGTATTTTAGTATAATTTGTTAAGTTACTAATATTATTTTGAGGTTATGTAGTTTTATATTCCAAGTATTCATAATGCTCTAAGTGAATTTAATCAATCAAATGGAGTACCATCAATCAAGAGGCTCTTAAAGAAAATCAAGAATTGATATACCCTAAAAAGAATGGTTAATGAGAGATAATTCAAATTTTGAAAGCAAATCTAGCTTGCAAAAAAAATTGGAGAAGAAAGATTGTCAAAAACCAAATGGCATGCTTGGCATGCATCTTAGTCGACTAAGCCAGGAGTTAGTCGACTAAGTATCAGAGAACAGCAGAAGTAGAAAGCATAGAAAAATAAAAATTTAGATCTCAAGAGACTTAGTTGACTATGTTTGAGACTTAGCCGCTAAGTATCAGAAGACAATAGAATATAGAGAGCACAGAAAAGCCAAAATTCTAGATCCACGGGACTTAGTCGACTAAGTCTCAGAGGTTAGTCGACTATGTCTCAGAAGACTGCACAAGATAAAAAGCACATAAACGATTGAAGTTGAGGTGCAGAAAACTTAGTCGACTAAGTCAAGAACTATGTCTCAGAAGACTGCACAAGATAAAAAGCACAGAAAAGACTAAAGTTGAGGTGTAGGAAACTTAGTCGACTAAGTTAAGAAGGTTAGTCGACTAAGTCACTGTAATGGCTAGTTATTTTCAGAATTGCACCTTTTCAGTCCCAACTTTTTTTCAATAGCTAGATTTTCATGTCCAATGGCTAGAAAATTAAATGAGACTTCTTCAAAGGTTTTAGAATGATGGAAAAGCCTTGGAATAATAAGAAATATTTAAGAACTTCAAGGAGAATTTTTTGTAACCCATATTCAAGAGCTTTCAAGCCTACACTAAGTGCATTCATTATGAGAGCTATTAAGTGAAGTAAAGGATCTGTTCTTTTGAATATTTCTTATCCTTCAAATTATCCTAAGGTTGAGAGAAGTTAAGATACAAATGTTGAAAAGCTTCACCAACTTCTTTCAAGCATTCAAGATGAAGAGCAAAGCAATCAAGCCTTCCATCTTGCAAACTCTTCTTTTTGGGCTTCATTGAGTTTCTTCTTTCTAAAGTTCTTTAAATATTATGATTATATTTTATTTATTTATAAGTTTCTTGGGATGAAAAACTTGGGGTTGGTCCAAGCCTAAAGTTGGACATTGTAAAGGTTTGATTGGTGAGCCTAGGTTAAAACCAATCGAGATTGATTGTTAGCCTGAGAAAATAATTATTGTAAAGATTGTAGTTGGTGAGCCTAGGTCAAAATTAACTAGGTTAGATTATGAGTCCAAGAAAAATAATCGAACTATAATTAATTGAGTGATTATAGTTGAACTCTCAAATGGTTTACTTAAGGAGTGGACGTAGGTATCGAGTTTGGCACCGAACCACAATAAAAGCTTGATCTCTTGTGCTTGTCATTGTATTATTTATATTGCTCTTATTCTATACTTATGTCTCACATTATTTCACCAAGCACACTATATTAAAATTTAGTTTAATTAGAGTTTAAATTTTTTAAACACCCAATTCACCTCCCTCTTGGATGGCCATCCTTGGGCAACAAGTGGTATCAGAGTGGGTACTCTAATATTAGTTGTTGACCTAATGGTCATAGAGCCAAAGATTTAATGGTAAATCCAATTGAAAATTCATTGGTTGAAGGGCAATCAACCAATAGACCACTGCTTTTCAATGAAAATAATTATACCTATTAGAAAGCAAGAATGAGAATATTTAAATAAGCATAAGACTATGACATGTGGATTATCATAGTGAAAGGCCTCTATACATCGACAATCATAATTGATGGCATGTCTATTCCAAAGCCTAAGAGGATTGGGATGAATATGATAAAAAAGAAGCACAACTCAATGCCAAAGCAATGAATGTGTTATATTGTGCTTTGGAGGCAAATGAGTTTAATAGGATATCAACATATTCATCCTCCATCAAAAAAATTTGGAATAGACTTGAAGTTACCCATGAGGGTACTAATCAAGTCAAAGAATCCAAGGTAAACATGTAGGTACACAAGTATGAATTATTCAAATGAGAATCACATGAAACTATCACCAAAATGTTCATAAGAATCATCAATATATTAAATGGTTTAAAGAGTCTAGGAAAGGATTATTCTAATAGTGATATTATGTGAAAAATTCTTAGATCCTTGTCGAAGAATTGAGAGCTAAAAGTGATTGCCATTCAAGAAGCAAAGGACTTAAACCAGTTAGCTTTGGAAGAACTCATTGGATCTCTTATGACCCTTGAGCTAAACATGAACCAAGGGAAGGAAGAAGAGGTGAAGAAAAGAAAATCATAGGCCTCAAGGCTGCTGCCATCCATGAAGAAGAAAATGATTTCGAAGAAGACTCGAAAGATGATGAGATGGCCATGATAGCAAAAAGATTCAAGAAGTTGATGAGAAGAAAGAAGAAATTTGAGCCTAGAAAAAATACAATAAGAAAGAAGGTAGCAAAGAGAAAGAGAAGAAAAAAGAAAAGAAACAACCATCTCTTTGCTATGAGTGCAAGAAACTCGGACACTTTTAGATGGACTATCCCATGTTGAAGAAAAGCTCCAAGAGAACAAAGAAGAAAGCATATAAAGCCACATGAAAAAATGATGAGGACTCCTCCTCAAGTGAGGAAGAGTATAAAAGAGAAGAAAAGGCAAATCTTTGCCTTATGGTACATAATGATGATGAGGTAAATGATGATACTTCAGTTTCAGATTTTACTTTTGAAAAGTTATATGATGCTTTTAATGATTTAATTGATGATTTTAAGAAGTTATCACATAAGAATAAAAAACTAAAGAAATATAACCAACTCTTAACTAAAGATAAAGCTAAAGTAGAAGAAGATATGAAAGAACTACAAAATAAATTTGATGAATCTAGTGAAAAAAATGTATCTTTGCAAGATGAAATAGTAAGATTAAGATCAATTATGGATAGGTACATGACTAGTTCAAAAAATCTTTAAACATTGATTGATAATCAAAAAATGATTTTTGATAAAGCCGATTTAGGATACAATCCATAAAGAAAATAAAAATTTCTAAGGAATATATTTGATAGATCACAAAATCAAAAAAAAATCATAATTTATTTTAAATGTAACAAAACTGGACACAAAGCATTTAAATGCATAATGAATGCAAATAAGAAGTTAAACATAAATCAATCAAAAATAAGATAGATTTGGTTTTCAAAAGGAACCATTTGTCCTAACCTTAAAGGACCCAAGTTAACTTGGGTACCTAAATCTACTTGATTTCGTGTATAGGTGTGCTTGGCATCCGTGAGAACTAAAAGAAGTTGGTATCTTGGTAGTGGATGTTCGAGGCATATGATGGGAGATAGATCCTAATTTATCTCTCTTGAGGCAATAGATGGAGGTGTGGTGACATTTGGTGATAATGGTAAAGGTAAAATTATCGATCACGATAACATCTTGATCACACCCTCTACTTGTATAGAAAATATATTGCTAGTTAACGATTTAATGCATAATCTACTTAGTATTAATCAACTATGTGATAAAAATTTTAATATTTTATTTAAATCATCTCATTGCATAGTAACTAATTCATTTGATAATAGCATTAAGTTCATAGGAAAAAGACATGGCAATGTTTGTATTGTTGATCTTGATGAACTTAAAAAGAAAAATGTTGAATGTCTTGCTGTTATGAATGCTAAAATAAATGAATCTAGTTGGATATGGCATAATAGGCTAGGTCATGTAAGCATGGACTCATTGTCTAGATTAATCAAGCTTGACTTAGTAAAAGGTTTATCCAAAATAAATTTTGAAAAGAATAAGATTTGCAAAGTATGTCAATTTGGAAAACAAACGAAATCACTTTTCAAATCCAAGAATATTATCTCAACAACTAGATCTCTAAAGTTACTTCATATGAATTTATTTAGACCAATTTTAATTATAAGTCTAGGAGAAAAATGATATGATTTTGTGATAATCGATGATTTTTCAAGGTATACTTGGGTTTTATTTTTATCTCATAAAAATAATGCTTTTGATATGTTTGTTGAGCTATTTAATAAAATTATAAAAAAAAATATAATATTTTGTATATAAGAAGTGATCGTGGCATGAAATTTGAAAATAAAAAAAATAAATTTTTTTTTTAAGAATGAAATAAACCGTAATTTTTCAGCCCCTAGGATATCCCAACAAAATAGGATGGTAGAAAGAAAGAATAGAACATTGATTGAAATGGCACGGATCATACTTTATGAAAGCAACCTTCTAAAATATTTTTAGGTGGAAGCTATTAACACCGTATGCTATGTGCTAAATAGAGCATTAATTAGATCTATTTTGAAGAAAACTCCATATGAGCTTTACAAAGAAAAGAAACCTAATGTTTCATATTTTAAAGCTTTTGGATGTAGATGCTTCATTTTTATAAATGGTAAAGATAAATTAGATAAGTTTGATACAAAATCAAATGAAGATATTTTTCTAGATTATTCAACTAATAGTAGAGCATACAGAGTATTTAACAAAAGAACATTTATTGTAGAGGAATCCATGCATGTCATTTTTGATAAAACTAACTCTTTAAAAGCAAGAGAAGAGAAAAATGAAATGGATGTAGATAATTTAGAAAAGGAATTAAAGAATATGATACTTGAAGATATACCTTCACAAGAATAAGAAGGTAAAAAGCAAGATATTGAAGAAAGGGAGCAACAACCTCAAGAGGAGTAAGGTACATCTAATTTACCAAAGAAATAAAGGTATGATCATAATCATCCCAAAGAATTAATTATTGGTGATCCATCTCATGAAGTTAAAACTAGATCATCTCTTAGGAAGGCTATGAATCATATTGCATTTGTATCTCACTTAGAACCTAAGAATATAATTGAAGCTAAAAAAGACTCAAATTGGATATTAGCAATGCAATAATAGTTAAACCAATTTGAAAGAAATAAAGTCTGAAAATTAGTTGAAAGGTCTAAAAATTTTCTTGCAATTGAAACTAAATGGATCTTTAGAAATAAACTTGATGAAAAGAGGAATGTAATTAGAAATAAAGCTAGATTGGTTGCACAAGGATACAATCAAAAAGAAGGAATCGATTTTGATGAATCCTTTGCATCTGTAGCTAGACTTGAAGCTATTAGATTGCTCTTTCATTTGCTTGCTTTATGAATTTCAAACTTTTTCAGATGGATGTAAAAAGTGCATTCTTGAATGGATTAATTGAGGAAGAAGTCTATATAGAATAACCTTCGGATTTTGAAAATCAAGAATTATGAATTCATGTGTATAGACTTAAAATGGCACTCTATGAATTAAAACAAGCCCCTAGGGCTTGGTATGATTAGTTGAGCAGGTTTCTATTAGATAATGACTTTAGAAGAGGAAATGTAGACAAAATATTGTTCGTTAAAAGAAAATCAAATAACTTACTAATTGTACAATTATATGTTGATGACATTGTGTTTGGAGCTATTAATGAAGATTTGTGTAGAGAATTTGCTAGTCTCATGCAGGAAGAGTTCAAGATGAGCATGATGAAGAAACTCAATTTCTTTCTTGGACTCTAAATCAAGCTATCATATGAGGGAATCTTCATCAACCAAAGCAAATACATAAAAGAATGCTAAAAAAATTTGGGATGGAGAATGTTAGAGGAAGTAGCACCCCTATGAGCATAAGTTGTAAGCTTGACCTAGATCCAAAAATAAAAGCAGTAGATCCCAAATTATATAGAGGTATGATTGAATATTTGCTTTATTTAACTACAAGTAGGCCTGATATAATGTTTAGTGTATGTATGTGTGCACGTTATCAATCAAACCCTAAAGAATCACATGTAGCTGCCATTAAAAGAATCTTCAAGTATTTGATAAACACTCAAGATGCAGGCTTATGGTACTCAAAATAATATTCACTAGACTTAATTGGATATAGTAATTCAGATTTCACTGGATGTTGCTTAGATAGGAAAAGTATAAGTGGAACATGTCAGTTTCTAGTAGTAAATTTGATCTCATGGTTTAGTAAGAAACAAAACTCAATAGCCTTATCTATGATGGAAGTTGAATATATTGTTGTCGGGAGTTGTTGTGGTCAACTATTATCGATCAAACAATAATTAGAGGACTATGGTATCACTTGTAATAATATTCCTATTCAATATAATAATATTAGTGCTATAAATTTAACAAAGAATCCAATATTACACTCAATAACAAAACATATAGAGCTTAGACATCATTTTATTAGAGACCATATACAAAATAATGGCATAACTCTTGAGTTTGTGCTAACTGAGAATCAAATTGCAGATATTTTCACTAAACCATTAAATGAAAAAAGGTTTTGTGCCATAAGAAAGCAAATAGGATTATTTGATCCATATTGTTAAAATTATTGAATATGTTTGTATGGTGTTGGGGATAAACCCGCTCCTGTCAAAGTTTGGCCAATCTTAGGGTGCCCCCGTCTGGTAGTGGCAACCATGGACGAACTTTGACCAGTGAAGGTTCTTGCTCTAGTTCATCCCAAGATGGCCAATCTTTAATCCATATCTACTAGATGACCCCCTCGACTATACAGGTTAACTCTAGAATTTGCAGGGCATTACAGGCTTCATCCGGATGAGCTTGAATAATACAAATAGCAAAATTTTTTCGCTATGAGTAGTTAGCTCCCTCCAGTCGAACCTCCTTCAGACGAACTTAAATAGTGAAAGCAGTCGCTTAAGCAGTTCAAGTACTAAGTATCCATTCACTGGGTAGTATAGCCTAGCTAACTTGGAAGCAGGCCAAACTCCTTTCCAACCTGGTCTTCTTCAAACCAAGTCTTACTATCACCATTAGATCCCATAACAAAAATCCTAGGCTGGAGAAGCTTTCCCAGGACAAACTCCTACTCCTTATTAAGTGTGGTGGATCTTTGCGAACCACCTTGAGACCTCCGATCAAATTCCTCTTAGGCTACCAAAAGATCCCTCCCAGCTGAATTCCTTTCAATCATCTAAGGATGATTCCTCTCAAGCTAAACTCCTTACGGTAACCTGTGAGGACCTCATCATCCGTATGTGCCTCAATTTCTTTCGATCAAACTCCTACCAACCGTAAGCCTTCCAAGCTCCTCCCGGACTTATCCTTCAAATGGGCTTCTTCGTCAGTCAAACTTCTCCCAGACTTCTCCTTCATATGGACTTTTTCTACAGTCAAACTCCTTTTAGACTTTTTCTTCAGTCGAACTTCCGAACTTCTCCTTGAAGGGAAATCCTGATTTTTCGGTCCAGGTTCGTCCAGATCTGATCAGATCAAGAGATATATTTCAAAAATTTTTTCTCTTGATCTCAATCAGATCTTGATATATTTTAGATCTAATTCTTATTATTTTAATAAAATAAAATTAAAAGATAAATTAAATTAAATTTAATTTACCTGATCTGGGTAATCCTATTATCCTGTTGATGATCCTGTTTGCAGCGGAAGGTTCTGGATCTAGCCATGCAAGCGCCTGGCCTCTACCGGTATCCACTCGGGTTGGATCTGGAGATCCTCTTCTTCTCTATCACACCTCCAAAAATCAGATCTGGATCTGATCTGGAGGATCTTCAAAACTCTTTTGAAGATCTGCAGTCGTCCTTTTACAGCAGCGCAGCCTTCTTGCTTTTGATCGCCTTTCCTTGATCTGAATCGCACCAACCTAAGTCCAAAACTCTTTTGGACGTGGAGAGCAAGGGGAGAAGAGACTATGGCATGGAGAAGGAGGGGAGAGGTAGCCTTGGGGCGTGGGGTTTCTCAATTGAATTGCATTAGAATTAGGGTTGGGCGCAGGGTCTTATTTATAGACCTCTTGTGATCCAACTCCTCTTCCTCTCAACCAATCACAACCCTTTGTGAAATCAGATCTAAATCTGATTGGTTGGAATAGAGACCCCTGGATTCTTTCTTAGAGGGCGCCTAAGACCAGTCAAACTGGATTCTTAGTAGAACTCTGATTGGAATCCAAAAGGGAGGTGGAGTCCTTGTCCAACAAGGACTCCTAGGCGCCTCCTACTTGGGCTCACGCCACCCTTGGCGTGCGCCCTTCTCCTTGCCAGGTTCTGGCAGGGGGACAGGCCCCCACCAGCTCTCCAATAGGTGCATGACATGTGGTCAAAAGTCAAAGGGTCAATGGTCAACATTTGACCAGTCAAAGGTAGACTTTTGACCAAAGTCAAAGAACAAGAAATGGCAGGTGACCAAAAATGGCAGGTAATGTCTTAAAAATAAGACAACCTATTCTGACTTGGACAACCTCCAGTCAGACCATATGAAGGCCTCTGATTGAGCACAAACTCCTTTGGCTCAGTCAGGACAACTTATTTATGATAGCAAAAGAAGAACGTTAGGTTCAATCGAGTGCTAGCACGATTTCTTGAACCTAATTGAATCTCATTCAGATCAATTGAACTAGATCAGTTCAATTGATGATCACCAGATTCAAACCCTTGTTTGTGTGACCCAGTTAGGTTCAGTTCTGTATGGTAATGGGATATGTCATGATCTCTATCATCGACATCATCGAAACTCCTTTCGATGGACCAGAACTCTTCTGATTCGAACAGCTAGAATGATCGATCATCTAAATCATTCTAATTGCTCCCAAAATCCACCAGTGACACCTAGCAGTATATGGTGGCAACCCATCAGAGCTGAATGCGAACCTCTTGGTGCAGCTACCTGTGTGATTAAGTTCTTCTATCTTGAGCCCCGATCAGATTAGGGTTAAGGTAAACTCGTCAAACCCTAGTTTCTATCATATGATGTAATCATTCGATTCAAGTCCGATGTGAAAATCTAAATAGAAACTCTTTCTATTATT
>QRFJ01000709.1:323179-381138 GCA_006176705.1 Cocos nucifera
TTCACTCTACCATGGGCCATGGATTTTTGGAACTTGATTCTCATGATCATCTATAGGGCTACTCCTCTACCACCGAGGTAGATAGATTTCCATCTTGATGCAATCCAGTTCCTACAATGAACATGCCTATAGCCACAATACACCTCAGTTTGCCATCGACCTTCTTCTTCGGTTCTGCCTTCTTCTTCTTTGATCCTTCCACCTTTTGCTTTTTCACAGACTTCTTTTTCTTTCCATAAGACTTTCTTTTGGAAGAAGTCCGTTCCATAGCAAGAACTGAGCCTTTAGAACCTTTCATAGAAAGCTCAGCGGTAACCAGCATATTCATTCAACTCGGCCAAGGAATTTTGAAGTTTATGCATGTGGTAATTCATGATGAATTGCCCATATGCATCAGTCAAGGATTGCAGAATAATATCGTTCTGCAGATCCAAGTCCAACTTCACACCGAGCTTCTCAAGCTCTTCCATGTCCTTGATCATTGTCAGACAGTGATCTTGGACTGACTGCCCATCACGCATCTTAGCCTTAAAAAGTCATTTTCGTGACTTGATATTTGGCTGCGCGACTCTGTTCACCAAACATCTCCTGCAGGTGAGCCAACATTTGGCGAGCAGTCCCGATATCTTCATGTTGGCGCTGGAGCTCATCAGACATCGAGCCCAACATGTAGTATCTGGCCTTATTGTCTTCGTCAATCCATTTTTCCAGAGACGCTCTCTGTTCAGTGGATGGACGAGCTGGTAAGGTGGGAGGGTCCTGGTCCAAAACATGTGTTAACTTCTCTGAACCCAAAACAATTTTGTAGTTCCTGAGCCAATCTTTATAATTGGGTCCAGTCAGTCTATGTGTGTCTAGGATACGTGCCAGTGGGTTGGACGCAGACATTTTCCTGTAGAGAGTCAAAGATTCTAGTTAGATACTGTAATTTTGACTTGACCAATTTGTTTAGGGATTTTATTTTTAAACAAATTAGCTCCCACTATTTTCTCGGATCCCTACACTCCCTCTGTAGAGATGCGAAAATCTCCACGATTGATGATTTCTAGTGGGTGGTGCGGTCTCACCAACTGACTCATCACCTCACCTAACAGTTATTGGTGATGGGTTAGCCAATGAGTGAACAACTCTTGTTCAATGATTCTCTAATCATGGTGCACCCAAACTTGGTCTCTAATTCATGAATCTCACCGTATCCGGAATATTGATCCACTCCTTAGTTAAGTCAGACCCACCATTTGCATAGACTGGGTTCCTAATTGGAGTCTCTCACCGTATCCGAAATATTGAGCCCAACTCATCCTCCAGCCCATAGCATCCAATGCCTAATAGACATGGTTGCGTCTTCCCGGTGCAACTGAGCCACTGTATCCAGCCGAGAACAATCAACCCCGGGAAGGGCCCGCACATCTACAATGGTGGAAGACCTCAGACTTAATCTTTTCTTAGGGAGAATTGATTCAGGTCTCATTAAACTAGACTTGGCTTAGTCATAACAATTATGACTAACCTAGTGGCATGGGTTAGCTCGGATTATTGACCACCTCAGATCAGAACTGTGTCAACAGATATGGCCAGGTAAGTGAGACCGGTGGAAGGAATATGCCATTAACTCGTACAAGAACGCATTCAGGTCGAGTAGCTTCCAATTAAAAACCAGTCGGTCGTCTGTGCCAAACTTACCTTAGACACCAAATTGTTGAGTCAGAACCAATTGGGTTAGCCTACAATCCAGACTCTAACCTCTGAGCCTAATTAGGTCTTGCTTGATCGTGACTCGATCTTGACCCAGACTTAATCCTATTAGGCTGGTCAATTTAAGCATTGTTGATCCCATCTAACCAACTCTTGATTCGGTTTGATCAACCGCTTAGACCTAATTGAGCTACCCAAGCCCGAACCCAGTATTATGAATATGTCTTAGATCTGAAATTCTCAATTTTAGACCTAATTAATATTCCATAAACTTAATTCTTAATTAAGTAGGGTTCATAAACAAAATATGCACAATAAATCCTAGGGTTTCAGGATCTAGGGTTTTGCAGAAAGTAAGTTTTGGGTTTCTGATTAAGGACGAACACGCAGCACCCCTACACATCATAAGAACACCCCATCGAATGGGAAGAGAGGGCCTTTAAACCCTTCTTCGTTCTTATGACCGGACGGCCAAGAGGAACGCCTTAATCAGGAACATTCAATACTACAAAACAGTTATCAGATCTATATCATATATCTCATATACAAAGTAGATCTAATCATGGCATATTTTGCATACATCTCATGTATCATAATCATGCATGTTTTCAGATCTAAATTATCTCATAATAATCTAAAAAATTAGATTTAAATTGATCTAATCAAAATAAATTCTAATCTAGACAATTATGTAGAACTATTCTACAACTAGTCTAGACATGCATCAATCATATCTCATATGATATTTAAAATTAAATAATTTTTATTTGCTATTTTTTCAGATGTTATTATAACACTTATAATATCAAAAAATAGTAAATAAAGAAGATCTAAAATATGATTTAATCAGATTAAATCAAAAAAACATGCAAAACTATTCTATAGAACTATTCTATTCTAGAACTAGTCATGCATATCTTCTAATCTTAGATCCAAATCATTTAATTTTAATTTTTTCTGATTTCAGATCTGATCACATCTCATGTGACATCTAAAATCACTTTATTTTCTAATTAAAATAAAATTAAAATCAGATCTAAACAATTTTAGAACCATGGCTCTGATACCAGTTGAAGGGAAATCCTGATTTCCCGGTCCAGGTTCGTTCAGATCTGATCAGATCAAGAGATATATTTCAAAATTTTTTCTCTTGATCCCAATCAGATCTTGATATATGTTTTAGATCTGATTCTTATTATTTTAATAAAATAAAATAAAATAAGATAAATTAAATCAAATTTAATTTACCTGATTTGGGTAATCCTATTACCCTGTTGATGATCCTGATTGCAGCGGAAGGTTCTGGATCTAGCCACGCAAGCGCCTGGCCTCTACCGGTATCCACTCGGGTTGGATCTGGAGATCCTCTTCTTCTCTATCACACCTCCAAAAATTCAGATCTGGATCTGATCTGGAGGATCTTCAAAACTCTTTTGAAGATCAGCAGTCGTCCTTTGCAGCAGCGCAGCCTTCTTGCTTTTGATCGCCTTTCCTTGATCTGAATCGCACCAACCAAGTCCAAAACTCCTTTTGGACGTGGAGAGCAAGGGGAGAAGAGACTATGGCATGGAGAAGGAGGGGAGAGGCAGCCTTGGGGCGTGGGTTTCTCAATTGAATTCATTAGAATTAGAGTTGGGCGCAGGGTCTTATTTATAGACTCTTGTGATCCAACTCCTCTTCCTCCTCAACCAATCACAACCCTTTGTGAAATCAGATCTAAATCTGATTGGTTGGAATAGAGACCCCTGGATTCCTCCTTAGAGGGTGCCTAAGACCAGTCAAAGTTGGATTCTTAGAAGAACTCTAATTGGAATCCAAAAAGGAGATGGAGTCCTTGTCCAACAAGGACTCCTAGGCGCCTCCAACTTGGGCTCACGCCACCCTTGGCGTGCGCCCTTCTCCTTGCCAGGTTCTGGCAGGGGGACAGGCCCCCACCAGCTCTCCAATAGGTGCATGACATGTGGTCAAAAGTCAAAGTGTCAATGGTCAACGTTTGACCAGTCAAAGGTAGACTTTTGACCAAAGTCAAAGAACAAGAAATGGCAGGTGACCAAAAATGGCAGGTAATGTCTTACAAATAAGACAACCTTTTCTGACTTGGACAACCTCCAGTCAGACCATATGAAGGCCTCTGATTGAGCACAAACTCCTTTGGCTCAGTCAGGACAACTTATTTATGATAGTAAAAGAAGAACGTTAGGTTCAATCGAGTGCTAGCACGATTTCCTTGAACCTAATTGAATCTCATTCAGATCAATTGAACTAGATCAGTTCAATTGATGATCACCAGATTCAAACCCTTGTTTGTGTGACCCAGTTAGGTTCAGTTCTGTATGGTAATGGGATATGTCATGATCTCTATCATCGACATCATCGAAACTCCTTTCGATGGATCAGAACTCTTCTGATTCGAACAGCTAGAATGATCGATCATCTAAATCATTCTAATTGCTCCCAAAATCCACCAGTGACACCTAGCAGTATATGGTGGCAACCCATCAGAGCTGAATGCGAACCTCTTGGTGCAGCTACCTGTGTGATTAAGTTCTTCTATCTTGAGCCCCGATCAGATTAGGGTTAAGGTGAACTCGTCAAACCCTAGTCTCTGTCATATGATGTAATCATTCGATTCGAGTCCAATGTGAAAATCTAAATAGAAACTCTTTCTATTATTTCACTCTACCATGGCCATGGATTTCTGGACTTGATTCTCATGATCATCATAGGGCTGCTCCTCTACCACCGAGGTAGATAGATTCCATCTTGATGCAATCCAGTTCCTACAATGAACATGCTATAGCCAACATACACCTCAGGGTTCCATATGGCTAGGAGACCGAGTAATGGTGTAGTCAAACTATAACACCCTCAAGGTGAACTGCCGATGCATCTCAGGTCAAAGAACCAGACACACTACTGCAGCATCGAGTCAGTCATTGACGAGAAGGTAGACTCCCTAATGACTACTCGAGGTGGTCACGCTCAGTGCCCTCGTTCTCTAACGAGTACCTGTACTCTCGCTCCGGTGTCTCCACACCGTAGACTCAAGACTCATCTACTAAAGAGAAGCGATTGTACACCAACCTTCCGGATCAATCACCATCCTCGTGATGATCCTATGGTCGGGAGCTGTTTATGAGTTAATAATGATTATTCATGTCTTAAATTTTCAACTCTTGAAAATATGAATTATCATTACCATTAACTCAAAGGATGTATCACAGACACTAAATACACATATGTGATAGAAAATAACCCATTTATTAATTATAGTCAAAATTATAATTTTGCCCCTAGAAGTGTATTACAAGTGTCAGCCAATTCTGGCTTCTAGGGCACATATATCTTCACTCTACCTGATTTTTTGTCTAACCAAAAATTTTTAAATTTTGCAGAATAACAAATGGTTATGAACATTAACTCTCGAATTAAATCATTCTATTGTTGTTAAAGCTTCAACTAGTAAATCCCATAGACGGGCAAGTCACGATAAATAACCACTCTTTCTGCATAGCAAACTCCACGTGGCCTTGAACAACCCACTTCTAGGTGGTTACGACTGGCACCATCAGTTTGTTACATGCTCCACCTATATTAGAAACCCTCCAGATATGCTTTCTCTCTTAAGCTCTCATCTTCTACCCTAAAACTCTGCTTTAAATTTCTCTAAATACTCCATTTTTGTTGGCTGAGAGAGCTGATTTGATCATCGAGGGTCTTGCCGGAGCCACCATCCCTAACTCCAAACGAGACATGTTTTGTAGGTCGGTAGCGACGACCTTGTCTTCTTCGACTCCAGCATCAATCAGATTTTGCACCAATAGAATTGGCGCTAGAGAAAGAGTCCTCTTTAACACTTATTTTAAAAGGAGTGCTCAGTCGAATCTGCCTACTCTCTTCTCTCAATCTTTAAAAATCCATCTCTATTTGATTTTTCTAGTCATAGGGATGCCTCTGAGAAAGGTAACCACCCAAAGGTCCACCGCCTCCATCGCTAGATCTGAACCAGATCTATCCACTCCAACACCATCATTAGCACAGTAACCTCCCCCACCGACAGTCATGATGGATTCGAAGCAATTCAACTTGCTGGTGCAGCAGGTCTTGCATCTCACCAAAATGGTGCAGGCCATACGGCAGTAGCAGACAATGGTGCAGCTAGAGAACCCTCCATCAAAATTTTGGAAAGCCATCCCGAGATGACATACTTGGGTTAGCAAGCCCATCACTCTTGGGAAGGAGAAGAGGATAGTGGAAGATCCTGATTCTGACCATGACTCCTCCCCTGGGGAGACCTTCCCCATCTATAGTCGAAAGCCCTTCAAAACTCATGATCGAGATGATGTCCTTGATCGAAAGCTTCAGAAAATGGACCAATGGATTGAGAAACTTTGCCATGCTGCCCCAACTCACCTTGACAACATCTACATCGACCCCCTTTTCTACAAGAGAATTATGGAGGAATTGATCCCACCAAACTTCAAATTTTTTCAATTTATGAGCTACGATGAGACCACTGATCTGGTTAACCATCTGAAGGCCTTCCAAATCATGATGCTGCTCCACGATGCATCGAATGCTATCTTATGCTGCGCTTTTCCATCCATCCTAAAAAAAGTAGCAAGAAACTGGTACTAAGCATTGAAGTTGGGTATGATTTTCTTCTTCGATCAGATGAGCCATCAGTTTATGACTTATTTTGTTAGCAACCACCATCTCAGGTGAGATTTGAACTCCCTCATCAACATCAAGCAGTAGAAAGGGGAGTCCATCCAAGCCTATGGCAATCGCTTCAATGCTGCTGCTCTGGAGGTCCGAAACTTGGACCAATCTATTATCATGGCTGTATTGAAGGGTGGCCCTTAGAAGAATGATCTATTATCTTTTCTAGAGAAGAAGTATCCTAAAAATTTTGATGATCTACTGGCTCGGACTGAAGGTTATGCTCAAGCTAAAGAGACCTTCAAACTGAAGGACAAGAAAGTCATAAGAGAGCGATAAGTGGGCGAGTCAAGCAGGCCCATAGTTGAAGAGAAGTCGAATGAAGTTTGGCTACGCTCTCGGACTCTCCTTGAGTGCAAGCAAGCCCGAACCCCTCCTCGAGCTCGCCATAAAAGGAGCCCTGATGGAAGGGCATGAAGGAGCTCATCAGATGAAGTCGACTTGATCGATTTCTATGACATCAGCCTGAGATAAGGGAAGAGTAGTTGAGGGCACTACCGCAACCAAAACCACCAAGAAGAAAGAAGCAACAAGAAGATCGGCCATCTCTCGACATCATCAATACCATCTTTAGGAGACTTCGATAGGGAGAAGCTAGTGGATCGACAGAGCCTGTGAAGAAGTAGAGGACTGAAGAGCTCATAACCTTCATCGATGAGGATTTTCAAGAGGTTTAGTTCCCGCACAATGATGCGATTGTAATTTCTTTAAACATTGCTGACTATGATGTACGTCGTATTTTGGTAGATAATGGAAGCTCTGCTGATATCTTATTTTATGATGCTTTTTTTAAAATATCCATACCTAATAATCACCTGAAACCTATGAATTTTCTATTGGTGGGCTTCACTAGCAATGCTATGCTAGTTGAAGGGATCAAAACATTGACTGTGGCTGTTGGGCAATACCTAAAGCAAGCTAAGGCATAGGTCAATTTTTTGGTAGTAAGGGCTCCGTTTGTATACAACATAATTCTCTGCCAACTTGATTTAAATGTACTCCGAGCTGTGGTATCAATCTATTACTTAAAAATAAAGTTTCCAACAAGCTACAAAATCAAGAAGATCAGAGGAAATCAAACCCTAGCAAGATACTGCTACTCGATTGCTCTACAAAAGCATGACTAATTCGATCCTTGCCTAATTGATGGGTTGGATGTTTGTGATGACCTTACTCAGGAGTGGGGCAAACCCATGGAAGACCTCATGGCCGTTCCTCTGAATGATGGAAATGCATAACATACTGTATAGATTGGCTCTAACTTGAGAGAAGAAGTTTGAAAGTAGCTCATCGCCTTCCTACAGAAGAACATCAATGTCTTCACTTAGGTTCTTGCGGATATGCCAGGAATTGATGTCAAAGTAATGGAACATCGATTGACTGTTGATCCTAAATGTAGGCCAATAAAGAGAAAAATTCAGGGCCATGCACCAGAAAGATAGAAGGCTATAGCAGAAGAAGTTGACAAACTTCTCAAAGTAGGATTCATCTGAGAAGTCAACTATCCGAGTTGGATCTTTAATGCGGTCCTAGTCAAGAAGGCAAATGGCAAGTGAAGAATGTGCATAGACTTTAAAAAGTTGAACAAGGTCTACCCAAAGGATAGCTACACCCTGCCTAGAGTTGATCAACTGGTGGATGCGACTTCGGGCCATAAGCTCCTCACCTTCATGGATGCCTTTTTTGGCTACAACCAAATTCGGATGGCACCAGAGGATGAGGAGAAAATTACTTGTATTACTGATAATGGTCTCTATTATTATAGGGTCATGCCTTTTGGGCTTAAAAATGCAGGCACGACCTATTGGTGCCTGATCAATAAAATCTTTAAGGAGTAGATCGACCGTAATATGAAGGTCTATGTAGATGATATGCTTGTCAAAAGCCAAACCTCTGCAAACCATATTGTTGACCCTGAAGAGACCTTTAATGCCCTCCGAAGATATAAGATGAAATTAAACCCAACCAAGTACACCTTTGGAGTAACCTTAGAGAAATTTTTGAGGTTCATGATGTTGAGGTGAGGGATCGAGGCCAACCTAAAGAAGATCTAAGCCATCCAGGAGATGACTGCTCTAAAATCAATAAAAAAAGTTCAGCGCTTAATAGAAAAGGTGGCATCTTTGAATCATTTTGTCTCAAAATTGATCGATCGGTGCATGCCCTTCTTCCAAGTCCTCGAGTAACCAAAGAACTTTTGCTGGACTGCAGAGTGCCAACGAGCATTTGAAGAGCTCAAAAGCGACCTTGATTCACCCCCTCTGTTAGCAAAGCCTGAACCTGGGTTGTCAATCAAAGCTCAGATATTGGTCGGACGTTAACTATCAACCTCGATCGTCAATCAAAGCTTAGATATTGGTCAATTTTATAGTTGAGTACATAATTTTGGATGATGCCGACTTGAGCAAGATGGGGCCAGCACTCAATGGTTGCAATCGAGCTCCCCCGATTAAAGAACGGACCTTCTTGAAGGCCTCTAGGTCCTGTATGTGGATGGCTCTTTCAATGCTTCGGGCATAAATGCTGGGCTGATCCTGGTCAACCTCGGAGGAGTCATCATCGAATATGTGCTGTGCTTCGTGTTTTCTATGATAAATAATGGGATAGAATATGAAGTCTTGATAGCAGGACTGAAGATAGCAAAAGCATTGAAAGTAGATCGGCTCCGAGTTTACAGTGATTCTCAGTTGATGGTGGGATAAGTTAGTGGCAATTATGAAGCTCGAAAGAAAAATATGATAAAGTACCTTAAAAAGGTGAAAAGCTTGACCCCAGCCTTTAACAATTTCGATATCCAGTAGATCCCAAGGGTAGGAAATATCAGAGCCGACCTCCTCTCCAAGATAGCTACATTCACCCCTAATGAGCTTCCAAAAGAAGTATACTTCGAAGTACTGAAATATCCAAATTTAGAAGAGCCATAGTCTACAATGCAGATCGACCATGAGCCTTGCTGGATCGATCCATTGGTTGCTTACCTCAAGGATGGGACTCTTCCTCATGATCCAAAGGAAGCTCAAAAACTAAGGAATCAAACCTTTCAGTATATTATTTATAAAAATAAACTATATAAGAGATCATATTCCTTACCAGTTTTAAAATGTCTTTGACCTTCCGAGGCCTATTTTGTATTATGGAAAGTACATGAAGGAATTTATGGTAGCCACCTAGGTGCTAGGTCTTTATCCCACAAACTGCTCTGGCAGGAGTATTACTAGCCAACCATGTATTATGATTCTATTGAATATGTTAGAAGGTGTGACCATTGCTAGAAGAATGCAAATATTGAAAGGCAACCAACCTCAGAGCTTACACCCCTGAGCACCCCTTAGCCATTTACATAGTGGGGGATGGATATACTGGGACCCTTCCTAATGGTGTATGGATAATGAAAGTTTCTGTTGGTCGTAATTGATTACTTCACCAAATGGGTCGAGATCGAATCCCTGGCAAAAATTATTGAAGCTGAAGTATAAGACTTCATCTGAAAGTCAATTGTTTGCAGATTTGACCTACCTTGAACCGTTATTATAGATAATGGACAGTAGTTTGCTGGAGCAAAATTTGCTGAGTTTTGTGAAGATCTGAACATCATCCACAACTTCACATCCATGCCTCATCCACAAGCAAATGGTGAAGTAGAGGTGACCAACCGAACTTCATTGTAAGGTATCAAGATGAGACTTGAGAGAGCAAGGGGGACTTGGGTAGATGAATTCTATCATGTATTTTGGGCATACCAAACTATCCAAAGTCTGTCGACTTGAGAAACTCCATTTGCCCTGGCCTTCGAAATAGAAGCAGTCATCCCAATCGAGCTCAAACTTCCATCGACATAAATTATGGCCTTCAATGAGCAGCACAACTCATAAGACCTTAGAGCTATCTTGACTTGCTAGAGAAGAATTAAGAGGAAGCACAAGGTTGGATGGCAGCCTATAGATAGAAAGTAGCTCGTTACTACAACTCCAAGGTTTAGGGCAGAATATTTAGAGTGGGAGACTTGGTGCTTCGACGAGCAGCTATCTCATAGTCCTAGAATAAAAAAAAGTTTGCCCTAAATTAGGAAGGCCTGTATGAAGTTAAGAAGGTCGTCCGATCCAAAACTTATTACTTGAAGGAGCTCAGAGGAGCAACACTCCCGTAATTCCAAAATTTGGAGAACTTACGAATGTATTACTAATAGTTTAACCTTAATAAAATTTTCTCTTTTCAATATCTCTATCTTTTGGTGTAAAATTAACTAATGATAGGAAATTGCTTGATCGAACTTCGCTCTTAAACAAAGATGAAAACCTCATTATCTAAGATGAGATGAGAGGAAAGGTCCTTCCAATGGCCCTTCTATGCTCCTACTGCTCTATTAGGAATAGAGGAGAACCTCATCCTAACATGAGCAAAGCAAAGACCTTGTTAACCTAAGATAGGATGAGAGGAGAGGCCCATTCAATGGTTCTTACGTGCCCCTACAGCCATGTTAGAAATAGGAGGAGGACCTCGTCCTAACATGAGCAAAATGAAGTCCTCGTTAATCTAAGATGGGATGAGGAGAGAGGCCCATTCAACGATCCTTGTGTGCCTCTATAGTCATATTAGAAATAGGAGGAGGACCTCGTTCTAACATGAGCAAAGCAAAAACTTCGTTAATCTAAGATGGGATGAGGGGAGAGGCCCATTCAATGGCCTTTACGTGCCCCTACAGTCATGTTTGGAATGAGAGAAGGACCTCATCCTAATACAAGTAAATTGAAGATCTCGTTAATCTAAGATGGGATGAGAGAAGAGGCTCATTCAATGGCCCTTATGTGCCCCTATAGCCATGTTAGAAATAGGAGGAGGACCTTGTCCTAACATGAGCAAAGGGAAGATCTCGTTGACTTGAGATGAGGAGTGGGGAGAGGCCCTATCTACAGTCCTTGTGTATATCTCCCAATGACTGCTTCATGTGGAAAAAGAACCTTGTCCTAATTCAGGAGAAAGGTCTTCAATTCGATATTTCTAACAACAGTATCAATAGAAAATGGAGTAAATGAAATAATGCGGTCGACAAACACCAATCCATGCAAAACAAAAATAATGAGAGAAAACACTGATCCATTAAAGTTGAAGATGATTACATGAAGGAGGTCGGTAGGACCAGGTAGAAAGAAAAAAAAAAGAAAAAAGAGAGAGACAACAATAAAAATAAATGAGGTCTAAGGATGGGCCATACTACTCAAACTTGGGGCTACCAACCTCAGCCATCATCAGAGCTTGTTTCAGCTTGAAGACCTCCTCCTTGGGCTCTTTTCTTTTCAGCAAGCTATCTATGAACATTCGATCAGCTCACTGAAATTTATCTTGAAGCTCCTATCGCTACTTCCTCAGAACGTCAGACTTGATCTCAGCATCCTTAACAGCTTGATGCTCGTAGGTCATTTGAATCCTCAGCTGTTGAAGTTTGGCCATCTCCCTCTCATATGATAGAAAAAGATTGCTAAAGGACTTTCGATAAAAGGTGAGCTGCGTCGACTCCTTTGAAGTATCGGCTTGTTGGCTATTGGCAAGTTGCTTTTGAAGGCGAGCCACCTCTTTATTAGCTGACTTGAGTTGGCATTTGACCTTGGTCACTTTCTCTGTCTAGTCAATCCTACACTTATTATGCTGAGCTTCGGCGTTATGAAGTTATCTTTGTAACTTTGAGAATTTCTTTGATCAATTCTAGTCATGCCATGTCTTATCGGAAGACCAGGATGAACTCTCCTTCAACAATCTAACCCTCTCCTTCTTAGCATTGAGTTCTACGTCGAAGGAACTGACCTTTGCAGTTAACACTCAAGAAATGTCACTAGCATCCCTCTTAAGCTTCATAAGCTTCTTCTCAAAGTTCCCTTTCTTGATATTATAGCTCATAAAATATTTCAAGTGTAATTTACGAAGGTGAGTGACCTCTATAGTCACTTCCAAAGCATTCTTCCAAGACCTCTAAAGGTTGTCCTCCACCTTCCTCAATTTTTTCTTCAAATGATGGACTTTTTTCTTTAAGCTCTTGATTAATGGCTTCAACAAAACACCTGGGATAAGGGGTTGGTGTCAATCAGAGATGGAGAGCCACAACTTTGGTTATTGGAAGGATTTTAGGTAACACATATCATAACACCAGTATAAAGAAAGGAAATCCATTTTTCATTGCTCGGAGATGGCAAGCTACGACTTTGATTATTGGTAGGATTCTGGGTAACACATATCATAATACTAGTATAAAGAAAGAAAATGCATTTTTCATTGCTCAAAATATTCTGAGTACACACAAAAAAAAAAAGAAAGAAGGGGTGCAACTATTGAGAGTTTTCAACCTCGGGCGGCACTGCGATGGGCGAAGCTTGAGCATTCTCTACCACCTCCGGCTTCCAAGCAGGTTCAAGCACTGCTGCAGTAGGATCAGAGACCTCTAGGGCAAGTTCAGCAATGGAAGAGACAGCGACAACTTCTATGCCAGCATTGGAAGGATTGGCCTCATCGTCGGGTTCGTCCATAAGGTGATCAAGATTGATGTCGAGGACGTTCTTAGCGACCCTCCTCAGGCAGATCTGGAACTCTTCCAAAAAAGCTTCTTGGGCAAAGGCAATCTTGATATCCTCCATGGTCTTGGACGACATGAAGGCTTCGATAGCCCACTCTCTTTCAATGCCGACCTCCTCTTTCGCCTTCTTCTTCTCCTCCTCTGCCAAGGTTAGGGCAGCCTTCAACTCCACCACTACTTCATCCCCCTTCCTTAACGCCTCATGAAGACACTCGACTTTGGTGATCTGGACCTCTGAGGCCACTCTCAGGCGGTCAGCCTCCGCTCGGGCTTCTTGAAGGGCTTTGGAAGCCTTTGCTTGATCGTGATCTGCTGCCTTCGAGTGGCAAAAAGATAATGTTCCAACTGCAGGATGAAAACCAAGTCAGAACTTCGAAGTTCAAAATGCATTCAGTCAAAATTGAAAAGAGTTATTTACCTCTAGATAGGCAGTGAAGGACTCATCAAATCTCTCGACGTTGTCCTTCCAAAACATCTTCTCAACGATATGGGGAAGAATGCTTCGCCTCATTATGGTGTGGATGACTTCTCGATCGTCCAGGGAGGCCTACTCTTGGCCGGGACTTCCATCATTGGTGTCCCCGACTTTTCTCCTAACCTTCTTCCCTACAGCCTTCTTCTCCCTCCTCTCGATGATTTCCTCCTAGCTGGGGGGTGCAGGGGGGACCTTGTCCTGTAGGGTCGAACTCGATACAGCGGCAATGGGTTCTGAGGTAGGCATGGTCTGGATCGCTACGATCGAGCTCGGCCCCTTGGTATGGGCTTTCTTTGAGGGCTCCCCGACGGCGCTACCCTTTCTTTTGAGGGATTTGATCCCCCTTCGCCAGATGGTGCCGTTCTTCTGGAGTCATTTCTGTAAAACAAGAAAGTGAGTGGAAGAAAAATCTGGATCAGAAGGAAGAGCATCACGCAATTAATCGACTAAGAAGAGCTACCTATTGGATCAAGAGGACTAAGACTAAAGTTGAACAAGGTCTGGTCATCCAGAAGTTTGAGAATCGATGGGGCATTAAAATTCTTTAAATTGTTGGTTGAGTCCCGATCCTCACTCTCTAGTCCAAAAGCTCGATGGATTGAATCCCTTATCTCTCCCACTGAGGGAGTTCAAATTTCAAGGAAGGATATGGAACAAAAAAGAACTTCTCTTTTCAGTTATACACGGAAGAAGGGGCACCCTTAAGCAATCCTTTTTTGTCAAACTAGAGAGACACATACCATCAATCTTTGATAATGGAATGATGCTTGAAAGTAAAAAAAATTAAAATAAAAAAATAGTAGGTCGAATGCCTGCCATGATACACAAAGAAAGAAATCCTATGACAAACTTAAAAGAATTTAATGCCATGGCGACAAAGAAAATATTAAGGAACTTGAACAGGCTGACTACAAAAGGAGGCAAGGGCAGCCTAATTCCTGCTCAAAGGGTCTCTACATACAAGCACGTTCGGCTTGGAGGAGGGAAGCAGGCTCGGTCACTAGGACCAAAAAGTTCAAGTTCATATATAAAAGAAATCCTGAACTGGATTCTGATTAGGAAAAGATCGTTGGGCCAAAGTTTACAAGGGATGGTGGTAGGTACAAAGAAAGGCCAGGTAATTTCTACAGGTTTGGCATCCTTAAGGGATGGATCCATCAAGGCTAAATGGGCTGAAGTCCCGAAACTGGTCGACCAAGATTTCTTGGCAGACATTCAGATCAAGGTAAAATCAGAAAAATGCCCAAAAATCAGAGAAAATAAGGTGTAAAAACTCCCATAGAAAAATGGAAAGAACAAGAAGCAAAAGAAGCAGAAATAATCAAGGGAAAGATTACGAAGCTGACTTAAGTTGACTGGGAAGAACAAGGAGACAACGAATGTGATGAAAATCGAGCGGAAGAATGCCTGAAATCAAAGAGAATGGAGGAAGAAGCCTAAACTCTCGCATGGGAGGAAGAAGAAGACCAGAGGAAGGAGGAAGAAGGCAAAGATCTCAGACGAAATGAGGACCTGAAGGAGTAGAATGGGTTTAAATATCCTCGAGGAGCCCAAGGCAATTATGATAGATCCCTTTCCATCGATCCTCGATCGATGCGTGTCCCACTCATCATGGCAGGAGGCTGGCAATGAGTAGATCCTTAATCGTATCGTACCTTGGGCAGAACTTTGGTGGGGGTTTCAAAAAAAAAAAATCTCTTCGGGTCACCTCGTATTTATGAAACTTTGGCACTACCATGGTAAACACCAAAACTTTTCATCCGATGGATGTGAGAAGCCAAAAAAAGGACTTTGGCAGTCGCATTTTTACTCCCTTCCTTTGAACTTTGAACTCAGGAGTAGGGAGACTATTGTTGGGGATAAATCCACTCTTATCGAAGTTCGATCAATCTTAGGATGCTCCCGTCCGGTAGTGGCAGCCATGGACGAACTTTGACCAGTGAAGGTTCCTACTCTAGTTCATCCCAAGATGGCCGATCTTCAACCCATGTCTATCAGATGACCCCCTCGACCGTACAGGTTAACTCCAGAATCTACAGGATGCTACGGGGTTCACCCAAACAAGCTTGAATAATACAAGCAGCTAAATTCCCTTACTATGAGTAGTTAGCTCCCTCCAATCGAACCTCCTTCAGAAGAACTTAAATAGTGAAAGCAGTCACTTAAGCAGTTGAAGTATTAAGTATTCATTCACTAGGTAGTATAGCCTAGCCAACTTGAAAGCGGGCCAAACTCCTTTCCAACTAGGTCTCCTTCAAACCAGGTCTCCTTCAAATGAAGTCTTACTATCACCGTTAGGTCCCATATCAAGGATCCTAGGCTAGAGAAGCTTCCCTAAGATGAACTCCTACTCCATATTAAGTGTGGTGGATCTTTGCGAACCACCTTGAGACCTTCGATCAAATTTTCCTCTGGCTACCAAAAGATCCCTCCCAGTTGAATTCCTTCCAATTGTCTATGGATGATTCCTCTCAAGCTGAACTTTGGTAACCCATGAGGACCTTGTCGTCCGTACGTGCCTTAATTTCGTTCGGTCAAACTCCTACCAATCATAAGCCTTTTGAGCTCCTTTTAGACTTCTTCTTCAGATGGACTTCTCTACCAGTCGAACTTCTCCCAGACTTCTCCTTCATATGGATTTGTTCTATAGTCAAACTTCTTCCAGACTTCTCCTTCAGTCAAAATCCTTTCAGACTTCCTCTCCAGTTGGACTTCTCCTCCAGTTGAACTTCTTCCAGACCTCTCCTCCAGTCGAACTCCTTCCAAACTTCTTCTAGATGCCCAAAAGGACTCTTTCCAGAAGAACTTCTCTCTACCACTAAAAGGACCTCGGCATCTACTCTTGATGCAGCAAATATCAGTCTATGCATGGTTGATCTTGAGGACATCCAAACCTCATCGGAACTATTGTAACTAGGAGTTCTTCACCACCCATGGCTATCCTATCCGAGCTTCAACTATTAAATCCCATAGATTGGCACGTCACGACAAACAACTACTCACTCTCTATAACAAACTCCACGTGGCCCTGAACTATCCACTACCAGGTGGTTATAGCTATCACCATCAGTTTATTATAAGCTCCATCTATATAAGAGACCCTCTAGATATGCTTTCTCTTTTAAGTTCTCATCTTCTATCCCAAAACTCTGCTTTAAATTTTTTTGAGTACTCCATTTCTGTTGACCGAGAGAGCTGACTTGATCGTTGGAGGATCTTACCGAAGCCACCACCCCCGACTTCGGATGAGACTTATTTTGCAGGTCGATAGCGATGACCTTATTTTCTTCGACTCTAGCATCGACTCCGACATCAACTAGATTTTGCACCAACATATGGTATGATATGATGAATTTTTCATAAATCATCCTTACATTAACTCCATTGAAAAAGATATGACTCATTGCAAAACCTTTTGGACTAAAACTCTAGCCATTAAGTTCTATGCCAAACTGAGCAGTTTAAGATAAAAAGTCTTAGTCAACTAAGAACTTAATTTTAGTCAACTAAGAATCAAAAATCTTATTTATAAAATAGAATACCCAAGGGACTTTATTTATTTTTCGTTCGCCCTTTCTTAGCCATCCTAACTCAGAACCCTAGGGCATCCATTTTCTCTCCAAAAATCTCTAAATTAGAGCCCTAAAAACCTAAAGGAAGAGGACTTGGATCCATGGCACTGAGAAAGAAGAAACATTGCACTCATCCTAAGATCACCCCTATTCAACTATGGTCATACGAGTGGAGAATGAAGAACTATTTGGATGCCACTGACCAGCCATAATTTGGTTCGATCCTTATTCCCCCAACTGCATCTCCACCTTCCACTCCTCCTTCGATCGCTCCAACTGTAGGTGCTTCACCATTCTCATGATCTAATCATTTCACTCCTATTTTTACTTTCGTTCAACCCCCATCTCAGGTCACACCCTCTCCCTCAAAGATGATACCATTTTTTCAAGGGTTGTGACTATTAAAAGAATGATAGATTTTAGATTTCTAGAAAAACAAGGGTTTGAGATTGGGGAGTGCATCAAATTCCAAGGGTTGGAGTATTTATGCTTGCTAAAATTGTCCACTTATCCAAATCTTGTAAGGAAGTTTTATGAAAATGCAAGGATATGTTCGCAATCTCTAGAATTTGAAGTTAAAGGGGTCAAGATACATTTGATAGTAAAAAAATCTAGGGCAGTTGCTGAAGACTCCAATGGAAGGGGCTGAGAGGTTTGACGATCGATAAGAAGGACTTCATCTACTATTTAATCAGGGTGATGCTTTGGATTTTAAAGAGATTTTGGCAAAAATATTTGAGTATCGAGCATCGTATTTTACATCACATGGTTTGCAAGATTTTTATCTCCCAGATTAGACACTTTGATTAAATGACAAGGAGTGATGTAGGAATTCTTTATCACATACTGAAGAAAGAAAAATTCAATTTTTCTACCTTGATGATGAAGACCATGCAAGAGACAAGAATGAGAGCAAAATCAGCTCTATCTTATGGAAAGTTTCTAACCAACATATTTAGAGAGTTCAGTGTCGACATGGAGGGTGAATCATTCAAGGTGATGAAACACTTTGACACGTATGATGAAAACTCCTTAAAGAGGTTGGGTTTCAAAAAGAAAGTGGACCAAAGTTGATGATGAAGAGGAGCCCATGCCAAAATTTGCAGGTCTGTTTGTTCGGCCTGCACGTTCTGTCCATCTTGAGAAAGATCAGACTACTGATATTGTACGTCGAGTTGTTGATGAGATATCTGATCGACTTCCTGCTTTGGTAGAGCATGCTATGGAGCATGCCCTTGTTAGGCAGTATCCTTAGGTGACTGTTGATCCATCCTCGACTCATCCTAACCCTACCTTAGATTAGACCATCTATAGTTCAATACCCTTAAGCTTAAAACCTATTTTGTATTGGATGTGATATCTATAATGGTTTAAGATTCTTTTGATCTTTCGATGTATGCCCATTTGGCCTTATGTTTATCAAACTTTTAATATATATGTGAATGAGGTTTTCAATTTTACTCATTTGCACGTGCAATATGTGATGGATTATCTCTTGAGTATAATGTCTAATGTCTAGTGCTCTTGATGTTCTTAATGTGTAACGTAAATATTTATCTTTTTGATAATGACAAAGAGGGAGAGAAGGATAATAATGAGTGAATGTTATCTAAAAATTAAATATATAATAACTAATTTAAAGTATTTAATTTTAATTGATTCAAATATGAGAAGATGTATTTTTGAAAACTCAAAAATCAATTGGTACACATTAAGGGGGAGTAAATACAAAAATTAAAAGTTAATTTGAATATAGTGATTATATTTAGGAGGAGTATATGAAATTTGATATGGCATAAATGAATATATTGTATATAATTGATTGTATGAATGTTATTTTAAAATTTGAAAGAAAGATATACTCAAAGGATTTTGTCATCATCAAAAAGGAGAATATTGTTGACCTCCGGATTGATTTTGATAATAACAAAAGCATTTGAGTATAATTTATTAAGTTACTAATATTATTTTGAGATTGTATCATTTTATATTCTAAGTATTCATAATGCTGTAAGTGAATTTCATCAATCAAATGGAGTACCACTAATCAAGAGGCTCTTGAAGAAAATCAAGAATTGACACACTTTAGAAAGAATGGTTAATGAGAGATAAATCAAATTTTGGAAGCAAATCTAACCTAGAAAAAAAATTAGAGAAGAAAGTCTGTTAAAAACCAAATAGCATGCTTGGCATGCATGTTAGTGACTAAGCCAGGAGTTAGTCAACTAAGTATCAGAGAATAGTAGAAGTAGAAAGCACAAAAAAATAAAAATTCAGATCCTAGGAGACTTAGCCGACTAAGTATTAGAAGACAGTAGAATACAAAGAGTGCAGAAAAGCCAAAATTTTGGATTCAAAAAATTTAGACGACTAAGTCTTAGAAGTTAGTCGACTATGTCTCAGAAAACTATACAAGATAGAAAGTGAAGAAAAGGCTGAAGTTGAGGTGCAGGAAACTTAGTTGACCAAGTCAAGAAGGTTAGTTGACTAAGTCATTATAATGGCTAGTTTTTTTCAGAATTGCACTTTTTCAATCCTAACCTTTTTTCAACGGCTAGATTTTTGTGCCCAATGGCTAGAAAATTAAATGGGG
This sequence comes from Cocos nucifera, assembly GCA_006176705.1. Lineage (NCBI taxonomy): Eukaryota > Viridiplantae > Streptophyta > Magnoliopsida > Arecales > Arecaceae > Cocos > Cocos nucifera. The sequence goes on from QRFJ01000709.1 coordinate 342,799, forward strand.
CTTCTTCAAAGATTTTAGAATAGTGAAAAAGCCTTAGAATATATAAGAAATATTTAAGAACTTCAAGGAGGATTTTTTGCAACCCATATTCAAGAGCTTTCAAGTCTACACCAAGTGCATTCATTATGAGAGCTATTAAGTGAAGTGAAGGATCTATTCTTTTGAATATTCCTTATCCTTCAAATCATCTTAGGATTAAGAGAAGTCAAGATACAAGTATTAAAGAGCTTCACCAACTTCTTTCAAGCATTCAAGAAGAAGAGCAAAGCAATCAAGCCTTCCATCTTGCAAACTCTTCTTTTTGGGCTTCATTGAGTTTTTTCTTTCTAAACTTTTTTAAATATTATGATTATATTTTATTTATTTATAAGTTTCTTGGGATGAAAAACTTAGGGTTGGTCCAAGCTTAAAGTTGGACGTTGTAAAGATTTGATTGGTGAGCCTAGGTCAAAATCAATCGGGGTTGATTGTTAGCCTGAGAAATAATCATTATAAAGGTTGTAGTTGGTGAGCCTAAGTCAAAATCAATCGAATTGAATTGTGAGCCCAAGAAAATAATGGAACTATAATTAATTGAGTAATTATAGTTAAACTTCCAAGTGATTTACTTGAGGAGTGGACGTAGGTACCGAGTTTAGCACCGAACCACTATAAAAGCTTGGTCTATTGTGCTTATCATTATGTTGTTTACATTACTCTCATTCTATATTTGTGTCTCAAATTATTTCACCAAGCATACTACATTAAAATTTAGTTTAATTAGAGTTTAAATTTTTAAACACCCAATTCATCCTTCCTTTTAGGTGGCCATCCTTGGGCAACAGCAGTAGAGGCAGCAGCTGCTGACATAGTTGAGATAGATTCAGACATTTTCTTTGTTCAGCCTCTAGTCTCTGAGCCTCCTCCCAGTGCACTCGATCAGCCACCTGCTACATAGCCTCCTTCTAGACTCCCTAGGATATATTTTTGAGTTGGAGGACCATCCACTCACGCCAGGTGCAAGAGAGTGACTAGAGCCAGCTCCTCCACCACACTGGATGTTTCATCTAACTGATCTATTAGGACCTAGGTCATCTTGTATAGATCTTACTTTATATCTATATGGTGTATTAGGAGTTAGTCATCATATTAGGACTTAGACATAATATGTTGTCCGCATCATCTTGTTGTTGATGATACTTTATCTTAAAATTTTGTTTATGTTGTATGGAAGTACTTGTATTGCTTGGATATCTTTTTGTATGCAGTATATACCCCTATGAAATATGTATTTCTTTTTATATATGTATGGATGCTTTCTTTTATATCCTTTTTGTTGATGATATATTTTCTTGCTATTCTTTCCTTGATGATGACAAAAAAGGAGAGAAAAAGATGAGTATAAAGAAAGGAGGAACAAATACACAAAGATGAAAAAGAAAGAGATAAGCATAAAGAAAGGGGGAGCACATAAAAATGAAAGAGAAAAATATAAGCATAAAAAAAGAGAACGGATACAAATAAAAGGACTCAAGGAAAATGAAACAAATGCAACATGGCATAATAATGGCACATTAATGTTGAAAATGAGACACATACCTCAACATTCTGAATATTTGGCACATCAATGGCATACTAGTGGCACATTAATGGCACATACCATAAAACTTTGAAAATTCTAAATTATTGGCACATTTTACATTTAACAAATAGAAAGGGGGAGGATCATTACAATTAAAAAGATAAATTACTACAAAATGGATGAAATTATGTATAACCTAAATTTTGCATTTGAAATGTTATTTTCTTCGCTATTGAATGTCTTTTTGAATTTATAATTATTATGCATGAACTCAAAGATTTTATTATCATCAAAAAGGAGAAGATTGTTGATCCTAGGTATGATTTTGATGAATAAAAAAATATTTGAGTCTATTTTGGGTACTGACATTTTGGTTGAAATGTTTAAAATAAAGTTCAGGAAGATAGGAATCCATTTCAATGATGCTCCATGTTTTGATTGAAACAACCAAGAAAAAGTAGCAAAAAAAGGTCAAGCCAAACACTTTTAAGGAATATTGGATTATGAACAGGCTCAAAGAAAGTTTAAAGATGGATTTGACATGATTTTAGCATTTGGCATAGTTCAAGAGTCAACTTTCGATTGGTAGGAGCCAACTCATGGGCTTAGGCAAGCATTAGGCTTAAAACAGAAGGCTTTAGTATGGACCCTATCGCAGGAGTCGATCAGAAGTCGAAAATGAGTCAACTCATGAAGGATTCGACTTAAGAAAAGTAGGAGTCGACTCCTGTCTTAGAAAAGGCACCAGTCTAAGAACAGAATGCAGAATTTTTCATCCTACGACTGGAGTCGACTGACAAAATCCAGAAGTCGACTCCGGCACGTAGAACTGGCACGAGATAGAAATACAAAGAGTTAGAATTTTTCATCCTGCAGCTGGAGTTGACTTAAGGCTTTGAAAAGTTGACTCCCAAATTTTAGAATTTTTCACCCTGTAGCTAGAGTCGACTCAAAGCTTTGGGGAGTCGACTCCCAAATTTCTGACAGTCCTAATGGCTATTTTCCAAAACTATCCAGATTTTATTTTTCACCCTCTAAACAGCTTTTTTCTAATATTCCAATTGCTAAAAATTCATTTTTAGACTTTCCAACTTGAATTAGAAGGCTTCTAAGGTCAGATTAAGGCAAGAAAAACCAAGATATAAAAGAAACAAAGTGAAAAATATCAGCAACCTTTTGAAAATTTGTGTGTAGTACAAATAGTGAGCCTTAAAAAGCCTTCATTATTGTTCGACCGCTCAACTAGCTATGCAATCAAGGTATTCTCAAGTGAAGGAAGGGAGCATTCATTTCTAAAGCCCTCCAATAACTTAGCTTGTGCATTAAAGCTTCAAATCTGTTTTTCAAGGAGTTTGTTTCATTTTAAATTTTTGTACTTCAAAATTTTTGTATTTCAAGTTTCAAAAGGATTGATACTTGGGGGATAGGCTCATCCAAGCCTTGAATTAGATTTGTATAAGCCTAGAAGTAGCTTGGGATTAGGTTTTGGTTGTTTAGCCTCTAAAACCAATTGGGTTTAGATTATGAGCTTGGTAAAAATAATCTTACTGTAATCTTGGTGATTATAGTGGAATTCTCAAGTGGAGTGCTTAAAGAGTGGACGTAGATGTTGGGTTTGACATCAAACCACTATAAAAATCTTGAGTTTTTGTATGTATGATTTTTTTCTTTAGTTACTATTATTTTATGCATTTTAAATTACTGTATTTTCAGCATATCAATATTTATGTTCTACACATACATATAGTAAATCAAAAATTTTTGAGAAATCCAATTCACCTCCGCTCTTGGATTAAAAATAGCTAAAGAGTTGCAAGCAGATCGGCTTCAAGCCTACAGTGACTCTTAATTGCTCGTGGGGCAAGTCAGTGGCAATTATGAAGCTTGGGAGAAAAGTATGGTAAAATACCTAGAAAAGGTGAAGAGTCTGACCCCGACCTTCAATAATTTTAGTATTCAGCAGATTCCAAAAATAAAAAATACCAAAGTCGATCTCCTCTCCAAACTAGCCACACTCACCCCTAATGAACTATTGAAAGAAGTTTTCTTTAAAGTTCTGAAGTGCCCAAGTTTGGAGGAGTTGAAGTCTCTGATGTAGATCGACCATGAGCCCTACTGGATTGATCCTCTAGTCATCTATCTTAAGGATGGGACTCTTCCTTATGATCCAAAAGAGGCTCAAAAACTAAGAAATCAAGCTCCCTGGTACGTTCTATATGAAAACATGCTATATAGGAGGTCGTATTCTTTGCCACTTCTAAAATGTCTCTGATCTTTTGAGTTCGATTTCACACTGTGGAAAGTACATGAGGGAATATGTGGAAGCCACTTGGGTGCAAGAGCCTTATCCCATAAACTACTTCGGTAAGGATATTATTGGCTAACCATGTACAATGATTTCATTGGGTATGTCAAAAAGTGCAATCGATGTTAAAGAAATATAGACATACAAAGATAGCCAGCCTCTGAACTAACACCCCTGAATGCCCCATGGCCGTTTGCATAATAGGGGATGGACATACTCGGACCCTTCCCTATGGCATCCGAGCAATGAAAGTTTTTACTAGTGGCAATCAATTACTTCATAAAATGGGTCGAAGTCAAACCTTTGGCAAAAATTACTGAAGCAAAAGTGTAAGACTTCATCTGAAAGTTAATCGTTTGTAGGTTCAGTCTACCTCAGGCTTTTATAACGGATAATGGATGCCAGTTTGTAGGAACAAAGTTTGCTGAGTTCTATGAAGATTTGAACATCACCCATAACTTTATATCAGTGGCTCATCCATAAGTAAATGGCAAAGCCGAGGCAACTAACAGAAACCTATTGTAAGTTATTAAAGCAAGACTTGAAAGAGCAAAGGAGACTTGGGTCGATGAACTTTATCATGTACTCTGGGCGTACTGAACTGTCCAAAGACTATTGACCAGAGAGACTCTATTTGTCTTGGCCTTCAGAATAGAAGCAGTCATTCTAGTTAAGCTTAAACTCCCATCGACATGGATTGTGGCCTTTAATGAACAACACAACTCACAGGATCTTAGGGTTAATCTTAATTTGTTGGAGAAAAAATGGAAAGAGGCCCGAGTTCAGATGGCTGCTTATAGATAGAAAGTTGCTTACTATTACAACTCCAGAGTTAGAGATAAAGTATTCAAAGTGGGGGACTTGGTGCTTCGGCAAGTAGTTATTTTACAATCTTAGAACCAAGAAAAACTTGCCCCAAATTGGGAAGGCCCTTATACAATCAAGGAGGTCGTCTGACTCGGGACCTACTACTTAAGAGAGCTTGGAGAAGTTGATCTATCCTACCCATGGAACTTAAAAAACTTATGAATGTACCATCAATATCTTCATTTCAATAAAATTTTCTTGTTTTGACATCTTCATTCTGGGTATAAAATTTTGATGATAGAAAATTATCCCCCAAACTTCATTGTTAAACAAAACTAACGCCTTGTTAGAAACAAAAGAAGAACCTCATCCTAACATGAGTAAAGCCTAATCATGTCAAAAATAGGAGGAGGAACTCATCCTGACATGGACGAAGACCTCCGATTATTTAAGATAGGAGGAGGGGAGAGGCCCCTTCAATGATCCTTTCATGCCCTTACTGTCCTATTAGGAATAGGAGAAGAACCTTGTCCTAATATGAGTAAGATGAAGACCTTCGATTATTTAAGATCGAAGGAGGAAAGAGGCCTCTTAGATAGTCCTTTCATGCTCCTGCTACCTTATTAGAAATAGAAGAAGAACCTCATCCTAACATAAGCAAAGCCTAACCATGTCAGGAATAGGAGGAGGACCTCATCCTAATGCGGACGATAATCTTTGGTTATTTAAGATAGGAGGAGAAGGGAGGCTCCTTCAATGGCATTTTCATGCCCCTACTATCCTGTTAGGAACATGAGAAGAATCTCATCCTAACGAGGGTAAAGCCTGATCATGTTAGGAATAGGAGGAGGACCTCTTTCTGACATGGACGAAGACCTCTGGTTATTTAAGATAGGAGGAGGAGAGAGGCTCCTTCAATAGTTCTTTCATGATCCTACTATCCTATTAGGAATAGGAGGAGAATCTTGTCCTAACGAGAGCAAAGCCTAACCATATTAGGAACAGAAGGAGGACCTCATCCTGATATAGATGAAGATCTCTGATTATTTAAGATAGAAGGGGAGAGGCTCCTTCAACACCCCTTTCATGCCCCAATGGTCTTGTTGAGGATAGGAGAAAGACCTTATCCTAACAAGAATAAAGACTGGCTGTATTAGGAACAGGAAAAGAATCTTATTTAGGCACAGGAGAAGATCTTCGATTAAGCATCCTCAACAATCATGTTTTCAAAAAAAAAGGAGAAAAGAAAAGAAAAAGAGAGAGAAGTAGAGCCATCGACAAAGATCCAACCCACACAGAGCAAAAATGGGAGAAGATATCATCTCATTAAAATCAAAGTTGATTACAAAACAAGGGTCTGCAAGGTCGGTTACAAAAAAAATTGAAGTTCTAAGAAGGATCAGGTTCCTCGAACTTCGGACTACTAGCCATCGACAAGGATTCCTTCAGGCTAACAATTTCCTCTTCGAGCTCCTTTCTCCTTATCAAGTTGTCGTAGAACATCCTATCAGTCCTTCGATAGTTTTCTTCTGACATCCACAGTCTTTTCCTCAGAACTTTTAATTTAGCTTCAGCATCCTTTATAGCCTATTGTTTGCAAATCAACTAAAGATTCAGTTGCTGAACTTCGGCCTTCTCCATCTCAATTGATTCTAAAAGTTTGTCTGCGATCCTCTTCAGGAAGGCGATCTTCTCTGACTTTCTACTTATGCTAGATTGATAACTATTGGTGAGCTGCTGTTGGAGCCAGGCCATCTTATTGTTAGCAGCATGGAGCTTCTGCTCCAACGAGGATATCCTCCCATACGAGCCTAATTGGTAGTCTTATAGGGGAGCTCAACATCATGCAACTGCTTCTAGAGCGTAGACAATCTCTGAGATCAATCCCATTCATACCGGGCCTTGTCGGAAGATCACGGTGAACTCTCCTCCAACATATGAATGTTTTCTTTCACCATCTTGAGCTCGACTTTGAGGAAGCTGACCTTCATAGTTAACGCCCAAGACTTGCTGGCATTTTTCTTAAGTTTGGCCAACTCTCTCTCAAAGTTATCTTTCTTGATGTTGAAGCTCACAAAATCTTTCATGTGCAACTTGTGAAGGCAAGTGACTTCGATCGTTACCTTCGAAGCATTTTTTCTGGACCTCTGAAGCTTGCCTTCCATCTTCTTCAACTTCTTCCTTAAATCATGTACTTCTTTCTTCATGTATTTAATCATTAACTTCAGCGAAATACCCTGAGGCAGGGGATCGATGTCAACTAGAGATGACGAATCGTGACTTTGATTGCTAGAGGGATTCTGGATGACACATATCACAACACAAGTTTAAAAGGAAGAAGTATGTTTTCATTACTCAAAATGTTCTGAGTAGATCAAGAAAGAAAAACAAAAATTACAAAGAGTTTTCGACCTCGGGCAGCATTGCAGTGGACGAAGTTGCGGCGCTCTCCACCACCTCCGATTCTCGAGCAAATTCAGGTGCTGCCATAGCAGGTTCTAGGATCTTTAGGGTGAGCTCGGCAATGGGAGAGGCAACACCAACTTCTGCATCAGCATTGGAGGGACCAGCCTCATCATCGGGTTCGTCTGTTAAAAGGTCGAGATTTACCTCCATGAAGTTTTTTGCGACCATGTAGATCTCGAATCCTTCCAGAAAAGCCTCCCGGACAAAGGTAATATTACTGTCCTCCTTATCTTTGGAGGACTTAAAATCTTTGATGGCCCACTCCCTTTCAGTGCCAACCTCCTCTACCACATTTTTCTTCTCCTCCTCGACCAAGGTCAGGGCTGCCTTTAGTCCTACCACTGCTTTCTTCTCTCTCTTTAGCACCTCACGAAGATGCTCAACCTCAATGGTTTGAACTTCTGAGGCCAGACTTAAGAAGTCAGCCTCGGCCTGAACCCTCTCGACCTCTGCCTGGGCTTCTTGAAGGGCTTTGGAAGCCTCAGCTTGACTATGATCCATTGCCTTCAAACGAGTGAATAGGTAATGTGCCAATTGCCGAATAGAGATCGAGTCAGAGTTTCAAAGTTCCTTTAACATCTTAACATATTCGAAAGGATTAAATACCTCAAGATAGACAGTGAAGGACTCATCAAATCTCTCCGAATTTTTCTTTTGGATCATTTTCTCGATGATATGGGGGAGAATGCTTTTCTTCATCAAAGATTGGATGACCTCTCAATCATCTAAGGAGGCCTACTCCTGGCCAGAACTCTCACTGCTGGAATTTCCAACCTTCCTCCCAACCTTCTTCCTGATGGCCTTCCTCTTCTTCTACCCCTTGATAATTTCCTCCTGATTAGGAGGCACGGGGATGGCAGCCTCGTCAGGCAGGGTCGAGCCTGGCGCAGCGGTGGGTTCTGGGGCAGACATGGCCTGCATTGGTGCGGGCAAGCTCGGCTTTTCAGCATGAGCCTTTTTCAATGGTTCTCCAGTAGAACTGCCTTTCCTCTTAAGGGACTTGATTTTCTTTGCCAAACAATTTTGCTCTTTCGAAGACATTTCTATGAACAATAAGAGTTAGAGTTAGAGAAGATACATAATGCAAAGTAAACTAGCTACAGGATACTATCTACTGGATCAAGAGGGCTGAGATTGAGATTAAACAAGGTCTGATCATCTAGAAGCCCAAAAATTAGGAAAGCTCGGTAGTTGTTCAGTTTGTCGGTCAAGTTTCAATCTTCTTTCTCCAGTCCGAGAGCTCAGTGGACCGAATCTCTCATATTCCCCCAAGGAGAAAGTTTTAATTCTAAAGAGGGACATGAAATAAAAAAGAACTTCTCCTTCTAGTTATGAATGGAAGAAGGGGTATCCTTAAGCAACCCCTTCTCATCGAACTGAAGAGAAACATACCACCATTCCTTGACGGTGGGATGATGTTTGAAGATGAAGAAGTTGCAAAATAGAGAGATAGTGGGCTGGACATCGGCCATGATGCATAAAGAAAGGAATCCTATGATGAACCAAAATGATTTTGGCACCATGAAAGCGAAGGAGATGTTTAAGAACCTAAACAAAGCTACTACAAAAGGAAGAATTGGCAGCCTAAGTCCTACACGAAGGGCCTCAGTGTACAAGCAAATACGATTTGGAGGAGGAGAGGAAGCTCGATCATTTGAACCAAAAAGTTTGAGCTCATATTCAGAAGGGATCGCAAACTGGATTCTAATTGAAGGGAGGTCGTTAGGGCGATGTCTACAAGTGATGGTATTAGGCACGAAGGAGGGTCGGGATGCTTCTACAAGTTTGGCATCCTTAAGAAGTGGGTCCATCAAGACCAAGTGAGCCAAACTTCTAAAATAGGTTAATCAAAACTCTTTGGCAGACATTTGGATCAGATTAAACCTAGAAAAACCCCCAAAAATTAAGAAAAAATAAGGTACAAAAATACTTCCAAGAAATTGAGAAGATAAGGTGCAAAAGGCATCAAAATAATCAAAGAAAAGTTTTGAGACTAACCTAGACTGGTTGAGAAGCGTGAGGAGACAATCGGTGTGATAGAAATCAAATGGGAAAGCACTTGAGAATGGAGAGAATAGTAAAGAGAATTGAAGCTCTCAAGTGGAAAGGAGGTTGAAGCCAGAGAAAGAAGAAGGAGACTCAGGCGGGATGAAAGATCGGAGGGCGAAGGGGTATTTAAATATCGTGAGGAGCCCCAAGGTAGTTATGGTTGTAGGTCTCTTTCAGTCGATCTTCGATTGACACGTGTCCTACCCATCATGGCAGAAGGTTGGCAACGGATAGATCCTTAATTTCACCATATCTTGGATAGAGTTTTGGTGGGAGTTTCAAAAATCTATCTTTTCGGATCACCTCGTATTTAAGAACCTTCGGTGCCAGCATAATAATATGCCAAAACTGTTGACTTAGCTAGCACGATAACCTAAAAAGAACTTCGGCAGTCACTCTCTTTTTACTTCAAATTTTGAGCTTAAAAGTAGGGAGACTATTATTGGGGTTAAACCCACTCCTACCGAAGTCCAGCCTAGTGTTGGATCCTAGAGTAATCTCATTATGGTCGGCCTTTGACCAACGAAAGCTCTAAACTCTGCTCGAAATTTATCTAAGTGCTCCATTTATGTGGATAGAGAACTAACTTGATCGTTGGAGGATCTTGCTAGAACCACCCCACCTTCGATCTGAGGCTTGTTTTGCCAGTGCCGGCGGTGACCTCATCCTCTTTAACTCTAGCCATCTCCGATGTTTGAAGTTTTCTGTACCAACATCATTGGTGATGCAGAAATCCATCTCGAGGTCGGATCTCTAGAGTTGCACGATGATGGCGAGTCAATGACATTGGGATGGAGGTGACCATACCTACAAGAGAAGTCCTCAACCAAAGTTGGCTCTGGTGGGGACCCTCCGACACTCAAGTCAATTTTTCATTCAACAGAGGAAAAAAGATGAGCATTTAGGAGAGAAGAGTTGTATACCTTGGGATCCCTCTTTTCCTCTTTTATAGAAGGGTCTTGAGTTAGTTAGGATGGATTGTAGGTTGTTAGTCGTGGAAGAGTAGTGGATTGTCAGAGATATTTTGTTTATCCACTAGAATATTCTCAGAAATCATGTTATGTATTATCCTCTCATGGCATGTGGGAAGAGTGAGTTGACAATTTGGAGCCAAGAGTGGAGACTTTAGCCTCTTGATGAGCTCAAGTTCGGCTTGACTTAGGACCTCATCCTTAACCCTTTAAAGATCCTCAATTCAGCCTACATTGTGACTGACTTCCATTTCTTGATGAACTCAAGTTCGGCTTGAGATAGGACCTCGATCTTAGCCTTCAATGATCTTCAATTTAGCCTACATTGTGACTGGCTTCCATCTCTTAATAAACTCAAGTTTGGTCTTGAATAGGATCGTGGCCACAGCCTTTCGAAGACCTTCATTTAGTCTTTATAGTGACTTTGGCTTCTATCTCTTGATGAACTCAAGTTCGGCCTTAAATAGAACCTCGACCACAGCCTTTTGAAGACTTTCATTATGACTTTGGCTTCTATCTCTTGATGAACTCAAGTTCGGCCGAAAATAGAACCTTGGCCATAGCCTTCCGAAGGCCTTCAATCAGCCTTCATTGTGACTTTGACTTCCATCTCTTGATGAACTCAAGCTTGGCCTAACTTAGGACCTTGGCCACATCCTTCCAAAGATCTTCAATCAGCCCATATTGTCATGTCTTTAGCTAGCACAAAAATTTTTCAACAATAGCCCCTTACTTTTGAGTCCAGGCCTTGGTTCAAATGAAGGGAGTATAGTAAGTTGGACTTGCCGAAGATATGATCTTTTTTTGTCATTTAGACTTAGAATCTTCTGGCTTCTTATTGAAATTATTTGAAGGTCTTCAATTTTATCCTCATCTTTTTGAGTTTAGATTTCTGCTGATCTCTATCATCTAAGGTCGGATTTCTGCACATGTTAACATTCTGAGCTCGGATTACCGCAGACCTCTGCATTCTAAGCTCGGATTTCTGCAAATATTGATATTTTGAGTTTGGATTTCTATAGATTTTTGCCTTCTAAGATTGGATTTCTATAAATATTGATATTCTAAGTTCGGATTTCTACAGATCTTTGCCTTCTAAGATTAAATTTCTATAAATATTGATATTTGAAGCTCGAATTTCTATAGATTTTTGCCCCATGTTTAGAAATCAAAAGTTTTCACCCTTGCTAGGATGAGATTATCCTCCTATCTTAAATAATCAGAGGGTTTCTCTATATATCGGGATGAGGTCCTTCTCTTATCCTCGACACAGCTATAGAAAAATACCTGGACTGTTGAAAGGGCCTCTCCCCACATCCCATCTTAAGTTAATGGGGTCTTCATTTTGCTCATGTTAGGATAAGATTCTCTTGCTATTCCTAATAGGGCTGTAGGGACATGCAAGGACCATTAAAAGGGCCTCTCTCCTCATCTCATCTTAGATCAATGAGGTCTTCACTTTGCTCATACTATGATGAGGTTCTTCTTCTGTTCCTAACAGGGCTGTAGTGGCACGCAAGGGTCATTGAAAGGGCCTCTCCTCTTATCTCATCTTAGATCAGCAAGGTCTTTACTTTGCTCATGTTAGGATCAGATTTCTAATAAGGCTGTAGGGGCATGCAAGGGCTATTGAAAGGGCCTCTCCCTTCATCTCGTCTTAGATCAATGAGATCTTCACTTTGCTCATGCTAGGATGAGATTCTCCTCCTATTCCTAGTAGGACTATAGGGGCATACAAGGATAATTGAAAGGACCTCTTTTCTCATCTCATCTTAGATTAATAAGATCTTCGCTTTGCTCATGTTAGAACGAGATTCTCATTCTATTCCTAACAGGACTGTAGGGGTGCATAAGGGCTATTGAAAGGGCCTTTTCCTCATCTTATCTTAGATCAATGAGTTCTTCACTTTGCTCATGTTAGAATGAGGTTCTCCTTCTATTCCTAACAGGACTGTAGGGATGCATAAGGGCTGTTGAAAGGGTCTTTTCCATCATCTCGTCTTAGATCAACAAGGTCTTCACTTTGCTCATGTTAGAATGAAGTTCTTCTTTTATTCCTAATAGAGCTATAGGGGCGCATAAGGGCCGTTGAAAGGGCCTCTCCCCTCGTCCCATCTTAGGTTAATGGGATCTCCGTTTGGTTGATGTTCTTATTAAGTCTGCTTCCTTGGCCTTGATTTTTTCTTGGCTTAAATCCAGACTTGGTAGTTCGGCCTTGGTCATGATTTTGACTCTGGTCCGGCTGTGATTTTAACTTCAGCTTGGTTGTGATTTTAGCTTTAGCTTATCCTTGATTCTGGCCTTGGCTTGATCTTGAATCTGATCTCAGCTCGGCTTAGGCTTTAACCTTGGATTATTATTATTTTTTTTGATGAGCTTGGCTTACTAAGGTCTTTTAATGAGTTCTCTATTTAGGAGACCTTGGTTTCTATTTGATCCCTAGTTCAAATTAGACTTTGCCTTTTTCTTTCTCTTCTTCTTCTTTTTTTTCTTTTTTTTTGCTTTAACTTGGCTTTAAGTGAAATTCATCGAGCACTCGAGTGGTTCTGAGGTTATTCCAAGTCAGCTTCGGTTGTTTAATGTGCACGGGAGGACTTCAGAAAAAGTCGAATGTATGCATAGAACTTTGGCCGTATTGAGAGTGCACCGACTTCGATGCCCATGTATGAGGACTTCAGGTGGCATGCTTGGATGTGTGGAAGGGAAGAGATTAGAGTGGTCACCGCGTTGTGCCTGGGAGTGCAGGGAGGAGCTCAGCTAAATGGGCGAGATCAACTAGAGGGGTGTTGGATAGGTGAGACCAATCACGCTCGGGTGCACGGGAGAGAAGACCGGCCCAAGGTGCATCGAGCATGGGTGAGAGAGGAGATCTATGGGTAGAGGGGAGATCGACCGAAGGTGCGACGGGCGTGGGTGAGAGAGGAGATGATATGCGCAGGAGAGAAGCTCAACCACAAGTGTGCTGACTTCTCCTTCTCCTTCTACTTTTTATTTTGAAGAGGTCGGCATCGCCTGAGCTCACGATGGAGGACCTTGCTGTGGGTTGGAGAGAGGAATTAGTTGGATATCAGTTGGAGGAGCGATGGGTGCGGATGAGAGACCTTGCCATCATGGGCCGTGCCTGGGAGCATGGGGGAGAAAGTCGGTCGGATGTCAACGGGCATGCGAGGGTTTCACCTAAAAGTGCAGGGGAAATATGCCAGAGGAGCTTGAACATGTGGAGGTCGGCCAGGGTCGCGAGAGAGGGTTGAGCACAAGAGGAAAAGTTGTCGACCCCGGTTCTCTTTCCACTTTCCTTGCTTTTGATCGCATAGCGTAGTGGATTAGCACGTCTGAGAGGAGGCGGCCCGAGGGGTCCCATGGGTTCAGAGGAGGCCAAAGGGATGCCGTGGGTTGGAGAAGGTTGGCTGGACAACTATGATGGACATGGGAAAGACCAGATGGTTGCATGATGGGTGAGAGGGAGGCTGGCCTAAGTCGCAGGGGCTGGGGAGAGGCTTTGCTGTCGCGGTGAAGGAAAAATCTATTTTTTCGGCATAGGATCATTTAGATCTGATTGGATTTAAAGAAATATTTTAAAATTTTTTTTCTAAAATCTTAATTAGATTTGAGATTTTTTAGATCTGATCATAGAGATCTAATATTAAAAGTTAAAAATAAAATTAAATCAGATTTAATTTTAAGTACCTAATTTGATAATCTAATTACCTAAGATGATCCTATTGGTTCCTGAGGTTCTAGAAGGAGCCACGCACGTGCCTGACCTCTACCAGTATCCACTCGATCAGGATCTGAATGTCTTCTTCTTGTGAATCTTTCTTTCAAAAATCAGATCTGGATCTAATTTGAAAAGCCTTCAAAATGACTTCTGAGGCCAGCCTGTTCATCTCATGAACACCGTCATGTAGATGCTGAATCTTGTGCCAAAAATCTTGGACCTTCAACTCAAATTTATGCCTAACATTTTAGGCATGTAGAAGAGAGAGAGAGAGAGGATAGAGGGGGCATGGATATCAGAGGGAAGGCTCCTTTTGGGTGTAGAAAAAATAAATTTCCTTGAGGCAATTTCATGAGAAGAGTTCTTGTACTAGACATAGCACCATAAAGAGTCCCTTTTTGATCAAAAACCTTATTAATTTGACCATTGAAACTCTTGGACCTGATCTCCATGAAAAACCCCAGATCCCATCTAGTTTTGATGCCAAAAGTCCATCTGGAAGGTGGCAGCATGAAAGGATAAGTAAGAGTCTATGTGCGTCTAGAACTCTTCCCTCAAGAGTTTGATCCAAATTAAACTCTATCACAACTTAGACTAGGCACCTCTAAAAATCACAAAATTTTGCATACCCAAAGCATAACTCATTTTCTATCAGATATCCAAAAATTAGAGTGAAATAATTTCTAAAGAAATTTTTAAAAATCTCTAATCATATGACCATCAATTCTCTCAATTGGGTCAACTATTGACCCTAGTCCAATTGCACTAGGAATGAATTTAATTTTTATAATTAATCTGACTTGGACTTATTCTAGTCATATGAAAATAAACTCATTCAAGATATAAAAATGAGTCAAATCAAATTTGACTCAGTTGTGATGAATGAAAAAGATTACAGAAGGAGAAAGTCAGGCTCAATCATGTACTAGCATGATTACCTTGAATCTAATTGGATCTAATCCAAATCAATCAAACTAGGTTAGCTCAATTGATGATATCCAGATCCAAACACTTATTTGTGTGATCTAATTAGGTTTAATTTTATATGATAATGAGACATGTCATGATCTCCATCATCGAAACATCTTTCGATGGATCAGAACTTTTCTGATTCATACAATTAGAATGATTGATCATCAAAATCATTCTAATTGCTCCCAAAATCCACCAGTGACACCTAGTAGTATATGGTTGCAATCCATCAGAGTTGAAAGTGAACCTCTCGGTGCAGCTAGCTGTGTGATTGGGTTTTTTTTATCTTGAGCTCCGACAGAATTAGGGTTAAGGTGAACTCAACAAACCTAATATCCGTCATATGAATTAATCATTCGATTCGAGTCCTATGCAAAACACTTTATAGAAGCTCTTTCTGTTATCTTCACTTTGACATGGCCATGGGCTTATGGACTCAATTTTCATGATCATCATAAGGCTACTCGTCTTCTACCGAGGTAGATAGATCCCTTATTGGTGCAATCCAATTCCTATAATGAAGGTACTATAGCCAACATACACCTCAGAATTCTGAATGGCTCGAAGATTGAGTTATGATATAGTCAAACTACAATACCCTCAAGATGAATTGTTGATGCACCTTAGGTCAAAGAACTAGATACACTACTACAACATTGAGCTCGTTATCGATGAGAAGGTAGACTTCCTTATGAATGCTCGAGGTGGTCACGCTCAGTATCCTCATTCTCTAATGAGTACTTGTACTCTCACTCTGGTGTCTCCTTATCGTAGACTCAAGACACATCTACTTAAAGAAAAAAATCATACACCAACCTTCAGGGATCAATCACCATCCTTGTGATGATTCTACGGTTGGGAGCAGTTTACGAGTTAACTTTGAAAATTCATATCTTAAATTTTTAACTCTTTGAAAATATGAATTATCATTACCATTAACTTAAAGGATGTATCACATACACTTTAAATACATACTATGACAAAAAATAATCTTTTTATTAATTTATAATTAAAATTATAAAATTACTCTTAGAAGTATATTATAAGTGTCAGCTAATCTGGCTTCTAGGGCATACATCTAACAAACTCTCACTTGACCTAAAGCCAACCGACTACAAATCTAAGTTCTATCTTCTCAATGTGGGCTTCGATTTTGTTTTGGCCTAAAGGCTTCATCAGTGGATCTACCGCATTGTCCATGGAGTCGACTCTCTTGACCTCGAGGTAACCCTTCTTGAGGTAATCACGAATGAGGTGGCATTATCGCTCGATGTGCTTAGATTTTTTGTGAGACCTCAGCTCCTTAGCTAGGGCTATGGCGCCATTATTGTTGCAATACAGAGGGATGGCATCTGATGGCATCACTTTGAGTTCTGCAGTGAACTTCTTGTACTAGAATGCCTCCTTTGCATTTTTCCATACAGTGATGTACTCTGCTTCCATGGTGAAAACTGCTATCGCAGTCTGCTTGGAACTCTTCCAGCTGATAGCACCATCATTACACATAAACAGACTACCACATGTCGACTTTCGATCATCTATATGAGACATAAAATTCGAGTCTGTATAATCCTAGTCCTGGAGTTCTCCATTACCAAAAATCAAGAACATATCCTTAGTCCTTCTCAAGTACTTAAGGATATATTTCACAGAAGTTCAGTGCTCTTCATCTAGATTTGATTGATATCTGCTTATGACACTCACAGCATGGACGATATCAGGTCATGTACATAGCATGGCATATTTGAGGCTCCCTATTGCCGAAGCATAAGGGATCTTGCTCATGCATTCAAACTCCTCAGGTGTGTTGGGACACATCTTCTTGGAGAGATGAATGCCACGTTTGATGGGCACCAATCTTTTTTTGGAGTTTTTCATGCTAAACCTCTTTAGTACCTCCTCTATGTACATCTTCTATGAGAGACCCAGCATCCTATTCAGTTTATCCCTATAGACCTTAATTTCTAGAATAAAGGATGCTTCTCCTAGATCTTTTATAGAGAACTCTTTTGATAACCACATTTTAACTATGGTCAACATGGGAATATCATTCTCAATAAGGAGGATGTCATCCACGTACAATACGAGAAAGACAACAGCGCTCCTATTGATCTTTTTGAATACAAACGGTTCCTCCTCATTCTTGATGAATCTAAATGATTTGATTACATCATTGAAATGAGTATTCCAGCTCTAAGATACTTGCTTAAGTCCATAGATGGACCTTTGTAGCTTGCAGATCTTATGATCAGCATCACTAGATGTGAAATCTAGTGGCTGTTTCATATAGATATCTTCCTCAAGATATTCATTTAAGAAGGCCATTTTCACGTCCATCTGCCATATTTCATAATCAAAATAGGCTGCAACAGCAAGCAATGTATGGATGGATTTTAACATGACTACTGGCAAGAAGATATCTGATAGTCAATGCCTTCGTGTTGACTATACCCTTTCGCCACTAACCTAGTCTTGAATGTTTCTACATTTTCATCTATACCTATCTATCTCTTATAGATCCATTTACATCCAAAAGGTACTATACCTTCAGGTGGATCTACTAAGGTCTAGACTTGGTTAGAGCGCATTGAGTCAATCTCTGACTTTATTGCCTTTAATTATTTCTCAGAGTCAATATCTAATATCGCCTCATCATAGATTTTGGGATCATCACCATGAACCCCATTTTTTGTGAGGAACATTTTTTTTACGTCCTTTGAAATAGTACCTAAGTACCTTTCAGAAGGATGAAAAATTCTTTCTGATCTATGAGGTAGAGGAGGTAGTGATTGGACTGGCTCAATCTGATTTGGTTTCATAGGGTCTTTAGCTTATTGCTCTTGGAAGACTTTCTCCTCGAGCCTAATCTACCTTTCGATGCCACCATCTTGAATAAACTATTTTTCAAGGAAGATGGCATGTTGACTCACAATCATATTATGGTCTTTCAGAATGTAGAAATAATATCCTAATGACTCTTTAGGATATCTTATGAAAGGAGCTATAAAGGACCTATACGCTAATTTATCCGCCTATTGTCTCTTGACATGAGCCAGACAACCCCAAATTTTAAGCTGACTCAGACTTGGTTTCTTACCATGCCATATCTCGTACGGTATGGTAGGAACGATTTTAGAGAAAATCCTATTCAGTAAATATATAGCGATCATTAGACTATATCCGCAAAGAAACTTAGGAAGGTCCGTGAAGCTCATCATAGATCGGATCATATCTAATAAGATCTGATTTCTTCGTTCTAAAATCTCATTGAGCTGAGGTGTTCTAGGTGGAGTCCATTAAGAGATTATACCATTTTGCTTAAGATAGTCTAGGAATTTTTGACTATGGCATTCACCTCCTTGATCTGATCGAAGAATCTTAATAGATTTTCTAGTTTATTTTTCTACTTCATGTTTGAATTCTTTAAACTTTTCAAAAGTTTTAGATTTATATCGCATCAAATGGACATATCGATACCGAAATAAATCATCGATAAAAGTGATGAAGTAGACATAGTTGCCTTTGGTCGGCACATCAAATTGGTCGCACACATCAGTATGTACTAGGGCAAGTAGGTCTGTGGTCCTTTTCTCATGTCCTACAAAAGGGAGCTTGGTCATTTTGCCATGAAGACATGATTCATAAATTGGATATGACTCGTAAGTTAATGGACTTAATAGCCTAAATTTTTCTAATTTGTTAACCTTGCCTTCCGCTATATGACCTAGCCTAAGGTGCCACAGATATCTATCATTTAGACTATCCCTAGATCATTTTGATCCTATGGCATTCATGTTTTGCTTGATATTGAAAATAGAAATATCAATATGTAACTGATAGAGACCATTTATAAGGTAACCACTTATAATTTTATTTTTTTCATAAAGAATATTACAATGGTCCTTAAGAAAACTAATTACATAGCCTTTCTGTACTAAACATGAAACAAAAATCAAATTCCTACTTGCTGCAGGTATATTAAAATAGTCTCTAAGAACTAAATTTAATGCTAACGATAATCGTAGAGGGTAGGTTCTCACGATCACTGCAGCCACTCTTGCTTCATTCTCAATGCATAGGATCATCTCACCATCCCTCAATCTCCTGCTATCCTCAAGACCCTGCATAGAAGTATATAAGTGAGCACTAGAACCAGAGTCAAGCACCCAATTGGATGTAGAAAAAATTATAAGGTTAGATTCTATAATGAGCATACCTCCAGAAGGACCTACTTTCTTCTTGTTCATTAGGCTAGCTAGGTTCAAGGGACAGTTTCGCTTCCAATGACCTTCTATGTTGCAATGAAAATATTTTTCTTTATCAGCGGCCTACTTTTTTGGCTCTGCCTTCTTCTTTTTTCCACCATCCACCTTCTACTTCTTCATGAACTTCTTCTTCTTTCCAAAAAACTTTTTCTTAAAAGGAGTTTGCTCTATAGCAAGTACTGAGCCTTCAGAATCTTTCATAGAAAGTTTAGTAGTAACCAACATATTCATAAGTTCTATCAGAGTATTATGTAGTTTATGCATATGGTAGTTCATGATGAACTATCCATACACATCAGTCAAAGATTGTAGAATTATATCATTCTGCAAATCCTTTTCCAACTTGACACTGAGATTCTCAAGATCTTCTAAGTCTTTGATCATCATCAGATAATGATCTTAGACTGATTGCCCATCACGCGTTTGAGCCTTAAAATGTCTTCTAGTAACTTGATATTTGGCTGCGTGACTTTGTTCATCAAACAACTCTTGCAGGTGAGCCAACATTTAGCAGCTAGTCTTAATATCTTTATGTTGGTGCTGGAGCTCATTAGACATCGAGCCCAACATGTAATACTTGACTTTATTATCATCATCAATCCACTTCTCTAAAGACACTCTCTGATCAACGAATGGATAGGCTGATAAAGTAGGAGGGTCCTGTACCAACACCTGAGTCAACTTCTCAAAATCCAAAATAATTTTGAAATTCTAGAGCCAATCCTTGAAGTTGGATTCGGTCAGTCTATAGGTGTCCAGGATACGAGCTAGTGGGTTGGATGCAAATATTTTTCTGTAGAGAGTCAAAGTTTCTAGTTGATTTTGTAATTAGACTTAATCAATTTATTTAAAAATTTTATTTTTAAATAAATTAGGCTTTCACTATTTTCTCGAATTTCTATACTTTCTGGGTAGAGATGCAAAAATCTTTACGATCAATTGATTTCTAATGGATGGTGCGGTTCCATTGACTGACTCACTATCTCACCTAATAGTTATTAGTGATGGATCAATCGATGAGTGGACAACTCTTATCCAATGATTCTTTAATCATGATGCACCTAATCCTAGTCTTTAATTCATGAATCTCACCGTGTCCGAAATATTGATCCATTTCTTAGTTAAGTCAGACCCACCATTTGTACGAATTAGATTCCTGATTGGGTTCCTCACCATATCTAGAATATTGAGCCCAACCCATCCTCCAACCCATAGCTTCCAATGCCTAATAGATATGGTTGCATCTTTCTGATGCAACTGAGTCACTATAACCAGCTGAGAACAATCAACCCCGAGAAGGGTCCACACATCTACAATGATGGAAGACCAATTGACTTAATCTTTTTTTAGAAAGATTCAATTTTGATCTCCTAGACTTAACTCGTCATAACGGTTATGATAAGCCTAGTAGCATGGGTTAGCTCGAATTGTTAGCCACCTCAAATCAGAACTGAATTGACACAAATGGCCAGGTAAATGAGATCGATGGAGGGATATGCCATTTACTAGATAAGAACACATTTAGGTAGAGTAGCTTCCAATTAAAAATCAATCAATCATATCTGCCAAACTTACCTTAGATACCAAATTGTCGAACCAAAACTAATCAGGTTAGCCTAAAATCTAGCCTCGATCCATGGAGCCAAATTATGTCTTAATTGGATTGATCACATGTGGCTTTGAGTCGACCTTGATCCAGACTTACAACTATTGGATTGGTCAATTCTAAGCACTCTTGATCCCACCTAACCAACTCTTGATTCGGTTTGATCAACCGCTAGACCTAATTGAGCTACCCAAGCCCAAACCCAATTTTATAAAAATATCTTAGAACTAAAAATTTTTAATTTTAGACCTAATTAGTTTCATAATCTTAATTCTTAATTAAGTTTAGGTTCATAAATAAAAAAATATGTATCAAAATTTTAGGATTTCAGGATCTAAGATTTTGCAGAAATATAAGTTCTAATTTCTAATTAAGGATGAACGCACAGCACACCTACACACCATAAGAACACTCCATTGAATGGAAAGAGAGAGCTTTTAAATCCTACTTTATTCTTATGATCGGACGATCAAGAAAAATATCTTAATTAGAAATATAATTGAAATGATAAAACTAGTTAGATCTAGATCATATATCACATATATAATTAATGATCTAACTAATACATGCTTTGCATACATCTGATGTATCATCACTAAATTAAACTTGCATATTTTTTAGATTTAAAATATTATATATGACATCTAAAAAATAGATTTAAATTTGATCATATCAAAATAAAACTATTCTAGATAATTTATAGAACTATTCTACAACTAGTCTAAACATGCATCTTTTCATATCACATATGAATAAATCAAAAATTAAAAATTTTATTTTTTATTTTCTAGATATAATTATAATAATTATAATATTAAAAAATAAAAATTAAATAGATTTAAAATTATATTTAATCAAATTAAGAACATGATTATACTAGACTATATATAGAACTATTCTATTCTCAGTCTAGTCATGCATCTCATACATATTAGATCTAAATGATTTAATTTTAATTTTTTAATTTTAAATCTAATCACATCTGATGTGATATATAAATCTTTTTAATATCAAATCAAAAATAAAAATAAAATTAGATCTAAAATAGATCTAAAGAACTGCAACCTGGCTCTGATACCAGTTGAAGGAAAAATCTATTTTTTCGATATAGGATCATTCAGATCTGATTGGATCCTAAAATTTTAATTAGATATGAAACTTCTCAGATCTGATCATAGAGATTTGATATTAAAAGTTAAAAAAAAAAATTAAATCAAATTTAATTTTAAGTACCTGATTTGGTAATCTAATTATCTTACGATGATCCTATTGATTCCTGAGGTTCTGGAAGGAGCCATGCACGCGCCTGGCCTCTATCAATATTTACTCAAATAGAATCTAAATATTTTTTCCTCATGAATCTTTTTTCTAAAAATTAGATCTAGATCTAATTTGAAAAGCCTTCAAAATAACTTTTGAGGATAGCCTATTCATCTCACGAACACCATCGCGTAGATACTGAATATTATGCCAAAAACCTTGGACCTTAAACTCAGATTTGTCCCTAATTTTTTAGGCATGTAGAAGAGAGGGAGAGAGAGGATAGAGGTGGTGTGGATATTAGAGGGAAGGCTCCTTTGGGTGTGGAAAAAATAAATTTCCTTGAGGCAATTTCGTGAGAAGAGTTCTTAAACTAGACATAGCACCATAAAGAGTCTCTTTTTGATCAAAAACCTTATTAATTTGACCATTGGGACCCTAGACTTGATCTCCATGAAAAACCTCAGATCTCATCTTATTTTGACACCAAAAATCCATCTAGAAGGTGGCAGCATGAAAGGATAAGGAAGAGTCCATGTGCGTCTAGGACTCTTCCCTCAAGAGTTTAATCCAAATCAAACTCTATCAAAAATTAGTCTAGGCACCTCAAAAAATCATAAAATTTTGCACACCCAAAGTATATCTTATTCCCTATCTCATAACCAAAAACTAAAGTAAAATAATTTCTAAAAAAATTTTTAAAATTCTCTGATCATATGACCCTTAATTCTCTCAATTGGGTCAACTATTGACCCTAGTCCAATTGCACTAGGAATAAATTTAATTTTCATAATTAATCTAACCTAGACTTATTCCAATCAGATGAAAATAAACTTATTCAGGATATAAAAATAAGTCAAATCAAATTTGACTCAATTGCGATGAATCAGAAAGATTATAGACGGAGAAAGTCAGGCTTAATCGTGTGCTAGCATGATTACCTTGAATCTGATTGGATCTAATCCAAATCAATCAAACTAGGTTAGCTCAATTGATAATATCCAGACGCAAATACTTCTTTATGTGATCTAGTTAGATTCAGTTTCGTATGATAATGAGATATATCATGATCTCCATCATCGACATCATCAAAACACCTTTCGATGGATCAAAATTTTTCTGATTCATATAATTAGAATGATTGATCATCAAAATTATTCTAATTGCTCTCAAAATCTATCAGTGATACTTAGCAGTATATGGTAGCAACCCATCAAAACTAAAAGTGAACCTCTCAGTGTAGCTACCTGTGTGATTGGGTTCTTCTATCTTGATCCCCGATAGGATTAGGGTTAAGGTAAATTTATCAAACCCAATATCCGTCATATGAATTAATCATTCGATTCGAGTCCTATATGAAATTCTTTATAGAAACTCTTTCTATCATCTTTACTCTACCATGGCCATGGGCTTATGGACTCAATTCTCATGATCATCATAGGGCTACTCCTCATCTATTGAGGTAGATAGATCCCTTATTGGTGCAATCCAATTCCTACAATGAAGGTACTATAGCCAACATACACCTCAGGATTCTAAATGGCTAAGTGATTGAGTTATGGTGTAGTCAAACTACAACACTCTCAAGGTAAATTATCGATGCACCTCAGGTCAAAGAATTAGACACACTACTGCAACATCGAGCCAGCCATCAATAAGAAGGTAAACTTCCTTATGAATGCTCGAGGTGGTTATGCTCAGTGCCCTCATTTTTTAACGAGTACCTGTACTCTCACTCCGATGTCTCCTCACCATAGACTCAAGATTCATCTACTTAAAGAAAGCAATCGTACACCAATCTTTTGGATCAATCACCATCCTCGTGATAATCCTATGCTCAGGAGCAGTTTATGAGTTAATTATGAAAATTCATATCTTAAATTTTTAATTTTTTGAAAATATGAATTGTCATTATCATTAACTCAAAGGATATATCACATACACTTTAAATACATACTATGATAGAAAAATAATTTTTTTTATTAATTTATAGTCAAAATTATAAAATTATTCTTAGAAGTATATTATAAGTGTTAGCCAATCTAGCTTCTAGGGCACACATCTAACACATGGGATATGCCTAAAAGCACGGGGGAGGAGGTCGTCAACATCAGGGATAGAGGGAAGGTCATCGCATGGAGAGGGGATCCATTGGAGCCATCACATGGAGAAGAATGAAGATCGATCGGAGGTTGCTGGTGCCATCGTGGCCACACCTAGAGCATGGGGGAGGTTGGCTAGACACGTGTGAATGCACGAGAGAGGGGAGATTGATCGGAGAGGTGCCGGCTACTTCTTTTCCTCTCCTTCTTCTTCTTCTTTTATCTGAGGAGGTTGGCGCCGCCTAAGATCGCAATGGGAGACTTCGGTGCCACTAGGATCATGAGGGAGAAGGAGGTCATAGCTGCTAGGATCATGAGAGAGAAGGTCAGATGCGGGGAGGTCACGAGAGGGAAGGTCGCTGACCCCGCCCCTCCTTCTATTTCCTCTGATTCTTTTTTTTTTGAAAATAGGGAACCGAACTCCCTTCTTCTTCTTCTTTTCTCTTTTTTTTTGAAAATAGAGAACTGAACTCCCTTCTTCTTCTTTTTTTTTTTGAAGTCGACGCCGCCTGGGATCGTGAGGGAGATTGGTGGAACGCATGCGCCAGGAGGACATCGGCTAGTTGGGTTGCCTGGGTTGGGGAGAGGCCTGTGGACACCATTCCCTCCCCTCTTTCTTCCTTCTAAAAGTCAAAATCGAGAAGAGCCAAATGCAATTGCATATAGTGGGAATTAGAGTAACATTAAAAGCACATAGGATTTTGGTGTTAAATATGAGTAAGTGGAAACCACTTGAGGTAATAAGAGATCAAACAAAATTAATAGCATGTAGAGTTCCAATAATAAATTCAACTTATGAGTAGTATGTAGCAATTAAACATCAGTCATCAATATAAATTTATGGCATTTGAAGAAGAGCCATAAAACTTCCAGTTAGTTGATGAGGATGATCCAGTGTCCAGATGGTGCATAATAGTAGCTGAGTTTTTGGATCTACATATCCCATTTAACAGAGCAATGTATGAAAAATAATAAATAGTTGCAGTAGTATCAAAGAAAATGACACATCCCTTAGCTTGGAAAATATAGTTCTAATTTGATCCAAATAAGTAAAATTTGTGACCCATGGGAGTAACGAATAGAAATGATATCATAGTCTTGAATGAAGATGTAATAAGTATAACAGTAGGATGCCAAAGTGACTGCCAACCTTGGAAAGTCTCTCTTCATTCTTCTCTAATTTTTTATAATATCACTTCATTTTTTTTCTTTCTCTCAGGATCTTAGTCTCTCCATTTCATTTTGGATTTCAGAGATTGCTTTTATTTTGCCCAGTATATTGTAGTGTAAATGAAGATCTCTCTTTTCTAATATTTGATTCTATCTAGAACTCAAAGGAATGAATAAAAAATCAAGAATATAATATGACTAAAAAAAGATTTGTATAATTATATTTCTTATCTGGATCCTGTGGTATTTTTGCTAGTTCAAATCATCCTTGTCATGATCTCTTTCCTTGCTTGGACCTTTTTTTTTGATTAAAATTTCTTTCTCATTCGAAAAACCCCAATTTAGGCCTGGATAGGTGAGTTTGAAGATGGATGCTAAATCCCATTATTATTATTGTTATTAGAGTAGTGCGATGGAGTTTCTCTTATTTAATGCTCATTTTCTTCCAAAATGGGCTCAAAGGCCCTTCCTCTAGCACCATCTATTGACATAGAAATTCATCTCGAGATTGGATCGCTGGAGTTGTATGATGATGGTGAGTCGGTGGCGACAGGATGGAGGGGGCCATACCTGCAAGAGAAGTCCTCGATCAGAGTTGGCTTTGGCGGGGGTCCTCTGATGCTCAAGTTAGTTTTTCATTCCACAGAGGAAAGAAGATGAGCGTTTGGGGGAGAAGAGTTGCATACCTTGGGGTTCCTCTTTTCTTCTTTTATAGAAGGGTCTTGAGTTTGTTAGGATGGATTATAGATTGTTAGTCATGGAAGAGCAGTGGATTATCAGAGATATTTTGTTTGTCCATTAGAATATTCTCAGAAATCATGTCAAGTATTGTCCTCTCATGGTATGTGGGGAGAGTGAGTTGACAACTTAGAGCCAAGAGTAGAGACTTTAGTCTCTTGATGAGCTCAAGTGCAGCCTGACTCAGGATCTCGTCCTCAACCTTTTAAAGACCATCAATTTAGTCTACATTATGACTGACTTTCATCTCTTGATGAACTTAAGTTTGGCTTGAGATAGGATTTTGGCCTCAGCCTTCAATGACCTTCAATTCAGCCTACTTTGTGACTGACTTCCATCTCTTGATGAACTCAAGTTCGACCTTAAATAGGACCTCGGCCATAGCCTTCCAAAGATCTTCATTCAACCTTCATTGTGACTTTGGCTTCCATCTCTTGATGAACTCAAGTTCGACATTAAATAGGATGCACAAACTTTCGAAGACCTTCATTCAGCCTTCATTGTGACTTTGGCTTCTATCTCTTGATGAACTCAAGTTCGACCAAAAATAGGATCTCGGCTATAGCCTTCTGAAGGCCTTCAATTAGCCTTCATCGTGATTTTGGCTTTCATCTCTTGATGAACTCAAGCTCGGCCTGACTTAGGACCTTAACCACAGCCTTTCGAAGATCTTCAATCAGCCCATATTGTCATGTCTTCGGCTGGTATAAAAATTCCCCAACAATCATCATTCAAAGATAATTTCATACTTGTCTCTACTAGATTTTGCACCAGATTGCAATCTTTCATTCTCAATCATTCAAGCAATAAAAGTTCTACTGTTCACCTCTAATATCCAAGAAAATAATTCATCAGCCAAGATCGGTCATCTCAAACTCATTAATCATAAGAATTCATCCAATATTTTTTCACTATTTTTCATATAAACTAAATGATCTATGTACAAACAAACAATTAAAATTTTTAAACCATCAGACTTGATGTAGAGTATGGTCTCACTTTCACAAGCCAAAACTCATTCTGAATACATGACCTTGGTGTTTGCTTCAGTACTCCATAAAGTACTTTATTTAATCTATAAATTATTGTCTCCTATCCTTTAATTCCATAAGCTTGTGGCTGCTTAACATACACTTCCTCATTCAAAAAGTGCATTTATAAAAGCCGATTCATATCATATTGATAAACATTTCACTTATTATGTGCAACTAAACCTAAAAGATCTAAGAGTTAAAATCTAGCAAATAGGGCAAAAGTTTTCATTCAAAGCAAAACCTTGTTGTTTGCATACCTTCACCACAATTTTTGCTTTTAGCTTTTGAACCGATCCATCTAGCTTGTGCTATATCTGATAGATCCACTTTAGACTAGCATCTTCTTTGTTTGGGGGAAGATCTATAAGCTCTCAAATTTGTTTTTCTTTTTTTTTAGTCTGTAATCTCTTGATCTATCCTCTTGTACCAATCCTTGGACTTTGCTACATCTTCAAACCTATGTGGCTTAACAATTTGACTAAACTACTTGTAGCAAAGACTTAACCCTTCTAGGAGGTTCTTTTATGGAAGTATTTTTTGATGTAGCATTAGAATAGGGGCTTGATGAAGCCCGAGAAGTAGGTTTCTCACTACCAAAAAGAGTAGGACTTCTATGACCATCTTTTGCTTCAACTTTCGAAGGTCCATCATCTAGAATTGCAATAGGATTACCCTGCACAACTTACTTCCACTCCCATGCCTTTTATGCATCAAAAATTGCATCACAATTAGTTAACAATGGTGGAATTTGTAGTAGGATTATAGAATCTATATGCTTTACATCTTTTAGAATAACCCACAGATATGCACTTAACATAATTATCATCTAATTTCTATCTTTTCTAATAGAACAAAATTATAAGAAAGACAACTGAAGTCTTTAAAGTGCTTTACCTTTATCTTCCATCCTATTCATTCTTCCTATGAGATTGTATTTTCTAAAGATGATGTGAGGTGTCTGCTCAAGATATAGGCTGCTATATGCATTGTCTCTATCTAAAATTTATTACAAAGTCCATTAGATTTTAGTATATCCTTTTATTTCTCGGGGGGGGGGGGGGGTAGGGATTGGGTTCTTTAAAAAAATAAAATACCAAATATATACTCTAATTGCTAATTGGAAAAGTGTTAGTGATGTGCAAGCAGTACAATAGTTAAAGCAGTGGAAAACAAAGTAAGTAATCACACAACCACAAACACAGAAAATTTATAGTGATTTGGTACCAAACTTAGCATCTACATCCACTCCTAAGACCGCCCGCTAGAGAATTTCAACTATATATAATCCTCTTAATTATAGTCCTATTATTTTATCTGGGCTTACAATCAAATCCAATTGATTTTGCATAAGCTCACCAACAAAAATCTTAATACATTGGTATTACATAGGATCATCAACAAAAATCTTAATCTCTCTAAGTCTTCCAAGACTTAGCCAACCATACACATCCAATTTTGGCCTTGGACTAACTTTCATCCCCAAGTTTCTATCTCCAAGAAACTTGTCATAAAGCAATGAATACATCAAGTAAGGTATTTAAAGCTCAAAACAAAAACCTATTGAAGCTTAATGGAAGCCATTGATGAAGCTTCTTTGAATGCTTTAACTTCCTCTAAATTGCTTGAGAGAGGGTAGCTAAATTGCTTTGATGAATTTCTCAATTGGAAGCATATTCGATGAATGCTCTTGTCCTCTTGAATGCCTTATATGATTGAAATTGAATGCACTCTCAAAAGTCCTTTTTTTTTTCCTCCCCTTTTATTTGGATGAGTTTCTCGCTTGAATTCATTGCTTAAATATGCTAAAAAATGGCTGGAAGGGGCAATTTGACTGTTGGAAAGCTCAAACTAGCCATTATCCTCTTTTCTACCTTTTGGAGAAGTTCTAGAAAACTAGCTGTTTAGCTATCAGGTATAGAGGGGTCAACTCATTTCACCTATCATCACTATCTGTGGTCAACTCCTTATAGTCAGGATCGACTCGTGAAGTATAGTGTCTCAGGATATCTCTCTATCTTTTAACGATGGCCATTTTGGGGTCAACTCAAATAAAATTAGGATTGACTCATTGCATTCTAGGGTCAACTCATGAAGTACTGGGGTCGACTCGGAAATAAGCCAATTTTCGCTGCTCTCCATCTTCATCTTAAGACCATTCTAGAGTCAACTCATATGGATTTGGAGTCATCTTCTGTTCTATTAGGGTCAACTCAATAAGCTCTAGGGTCAACTCGTAAGTGGGTCCAATTTCATAGCTCAGCTCTCTATTTGCACTATGAGACTCATTTTGGATCGACTTGTGTTCTGCTAGCATCAACACATAGATTGTATCATTTTTTGTTAGACGTGTTGAGATCGACTCTTAATATCTTGAGGTTGGCTCCTGAACTTTCAAAAACTTGATTGCCTTCTATTTAAGCTTGTGGTTGTTCAGGAGTTAGCTCATAATGACTAGGGGTTGACTCTTCTCTTCCAACAAATTGTTAAAATTTTTGGAAAACTTGAACTATAGTTATTTTGGAGATGATTTCTTCTTGATTTTATGTATAACCTTTGAGCATTATAAGAACTTCTGCAACCATTCTCTCAAACTTACATTATTACCATTTATACTCAAGAATTTTGGCATAATTAAAATCAATACTTTAGATCAACAATCTCTTCTTTTTTGATGATAACAAAATTCTTTGAGTACCAAGCAATAAGACAAAACAAAAGCTTGATACAAAGGATTAGAGTCATGCCATATTTGTGAGAGTACACAATTAAGGTGCTTTAACTAGCATTAGTTCTGATAGATAGTATTATTTTGAAAAGATTCAAGAATTTAAGAAAGAAAATTGCATTGCTCCCCCTTTTCCTTATAAATTATGCCATTTCATAATTTAAGATTTCATGTTGCAATATTCCCCCTTGTTTTGTAATTTATGCCAATTCAATCAAATGCAAATAAAAAAAAATTGCATACAACATACATACATTTTTCTGCCTTTTTTTTTTGTTCCAAGAAAAGTTAAGTTACTTATTTTTCTCTCCCCCTTTTTTTCGTTATCCAAAAGAATGCAATAGGATAATATATAAAATTTTATCCCTCCTCCTTGTATTCAAGTAAATACTAAGTAAAACCATTAACAAGATAAATTGAGCATAGAAAACAATATTCATTTGCACTAAGATAAAGAGTTGATATTTTCATTAATAATAACTTCCATTTACAAAGAAAGCAGAGATACATAACATCAAGCATAAGTAATAACCGAAGTTGGTACAAAGCATCAAGATGGGATGGCTAGGATATGGAACACTAGGGCTCTAGAAAATGAATCCTAGAATCCTAAATATGTTTGGAGAGAGGGAGGCTCCTGAATAGATGGTCTAGACTGGGTTGATGGTGAGGTTTCTTTGATCTCACCTTATGGCTGAATAGTCTGATCATGAGCACCTTGAAGCATCTAAGTTAGAGTCTTTTGCAAGTCCCGCTTGATCTCTATAGCAAACCTCTGAAGTTCTCCTCTAATAGAGGTCAGAACTCTTAAGCATAGACATGTTGTTGTCATCCTATCAGATGATGTGGCTTGAACTATTCTCTGGGTGAGTAGTCAGGATGCCCTAAGCTATATAGGTGGATGGTGCCTACTTACTTTGCTCTTTTATCTCCCTCTAAGGCTCAAGTGCAGTAGGTCACTCCTCAACTATTGGTGGTTCAAAGTTAGGTTCACCCTACTTTATATCATATTATCCTCTATGCTCATCCCTTTCTGTACCATAGTGCACCTAACAACCCTGTGTATTCTAATCATCTGTTAGGAGCATTTAGGTTAGGAATTGACTGATTTAATGACATCCTCTTAAGACAGTAAAATAATATGTACTTCGAACACTCTTTGTATTATGAAGAAAATCCTGATTTCCGGTCCAGGTTCGTTCAGATCTGATCAGATCAAGAGATATATTTCAAAAATTTTTCTCTTGATCTCAATCAGATCTTGATATGTTTCAGATCTGATTCTTATTATTTTAATAAATAAAATAAAATAAGATAAATTAAATCAAATTTAATTTACCTGATTTGGGTAATCCTATTACCCTGTAGATGATCCTGATTGCAGCGGAAGGTTCTGGATCTTAGCCACGCAAGCGCCTGGCCTCTACCGGTATCCACTCGGGTTGGATCTGGAGATCCTCTTCTTCTCTATCACACCTCCAAAAATCAGATCTGGATCTGATCTGGAGGATCTTCAAAACTCTTTTGAAGATCTGCAGTCGTCCTTTTGCAGCAGCGCAGCCTTCTTGCTTTTGATCGCCTTTCTTTGATCTGAATCGCACCAACCTAAGTCCAAAACTCCTTTTGGACGTGGAGAGCAAGGGGAGAAGAGGTTATGGCATGGAGGAAGGAGGGGAGAGGCAGCCTTGGGGCGTGGGGAAATTTATCTCAATTCAATTTTTTGAGTTGGGCGCAGGGTCTTATTTATAGACTAAGCTTGTGATCCAACTCCTCTTCCTCCCAACCAATCACAACCCTTTGTGAAATCAGATCTAAATCTGATTGGTTGGGAATAGAGACCCCTGGATTCCTCCTTAGAGGGTGCCTAAGACCAGTCAAACTGGATTCTTAGTAGAACTCTAATTGGAATCCAAAAGGGAGGTGGAGTCCTTGTCCAACAAGGACTCCTAGGCGCCTCCTACTTGGGCTCACGCCACCCTTGGCGTGCGCCCTTCTCCTTGCCAGGTTCTGGCAGGGGGACAGGCCCCCACCAGCTCTCCAATAGGTGCATGACATGTGGTCAAAAGTCAAAGGGTCAATGGTCAACGTTTGACCAGTCAAAGGTAGACTTTTGACCAAAGTCAAAGAACAAGAAATGGCAGGTGACCAAAAATGGCAGGTAATGTCTTACAAATAAGACAACCTTTTCTGACTTGGACAACCTCCAGTCAGACCATATGAAGGCCTCTGATTGAGCACAAACTCCTTTGGCTCAGTCAGGACAACTTATTTATGATAGTAAAAGAAGAACGTTAGGTTCAATCGAGTGCTAGCACGATTTCCTTGAACCTAATTGAATCTCATTCAGATCAATTGAACTAGATCAGTTCAATTGATGATCACCAGATTCAAACCCTTGTTTGTGTGACCCAGTTAGGTTCAGTTCTGTATGGTAATGGGATATGTCATGATCTCTATCATAGACATCATCGAAACTCCTTTCGATGGATCAGAACTCTTCTGATTCGAACAGCTAGAATGATCGATCATCTAAATCATTCTAATTGCTCCCAAAATCCACCAGTGACACCTAGCAGTATATGGTGGCAACCCATCAGAGCTGAATGCGAACCTCTTGGTGCAGCTACCTGTGTGATTAAGTTCTTCTATCTTGAGCCCCGATCAGATTAGGGTTAAGGTGAACTCGTCAAACCCTAGTCTCTGTCATATGATGTAATCATTCGATTCGAGTCCAATGTGAAAATCTAAATAGAAACTCTTTCTATTATTTCACTCTACCATGGCCATGGGATTTCTGGACTTGATTCTCATGATCATCATAGGGCTGCTCCTCTACCACCGAGGTAGATAGATTCCCATCTTGATGCAATCCAGTTCCTACAATGAACATGCTATAGCCAACATACACCTCAGGGTTCCATATGGCTAGGAGACCGAGTAATGGTGTAGTCAAACTATAACACCCTCAAGGTGAACTGCCGATGCATCTCAGGTCAAAGAACCAGACACACTACTGCAGCATCGAGTCAGTCATTGACGAGAAGGTAGACTTCCCTAATGACTACTCGAGGTGGTCACGCTCAGTGCCCTCGTTCTCTAACGAGTACCTGTACTCTCGCTCCGGTGTCTCCACACCGTAGACTCAAGACTCATCTACTAAAGAGAAGCGATCGTACACCAACCTTCCGGATCAATCACCATCCTCGTGATGATCCTATGGTCGGGAGCTGTTTATGAGTTAATAATGATTATTCATGTCTTAAATTTTCAACTCTTGAAAATATGAATTATCATTACCATTAACTCAAAGGATGTATCACAGACACTAAATACACATATGTGATAGAAAATAATACCCATTTCCCATTAATTTATAGTCAAAATTACAATTTTGCCCCTAGAAGTGTATTACAAGTGTCAGCCAATTCTGGCTTCTAGGGCACATATATCTAACAATCTCCCACTTGTCCTAAAGCCAATTGGCTACAAGTCTAAGTCCCATCTTCTCAAGGTGGGCTTCGATCTTCTGCTGGCCCAACGGCTTTGTAAGTGGGTCTGCCACATTATCTGCGGAGTTGACTCTCTTGACCTCAACGTAACCTTTCTCAAGGTAATCGCGGATGAGATGATATCGCCGCTCAATGTGCTTGGATTTCTGGTGAGACCTCGGCTCCTTAGCAAGGGCTATGGCGCCATTGTTGTCGCAGTAAAGAGGAATGGCATCTGATGGCATTACTCCAATTTCTGCAGCAAACTTCTTGTACCAGAATGCTTCCTTTGCAGCCTCTGATGCAGCTATATATTCTGCTTCCATGGTGGAATCTGCTATCACCAGTTTGCTTGGAACTCTTCCAGCTGACAGCTCCACCATTGCACACAAACAGACTTCCAGATGTCGACTTTCGATCATCTATATCGGACATGAAGTCCGAGTCTGTGTATCCCTGGAACTTGGAGTTCTCCATTACCAAAGACCAACATCATATCCTTAGTTCTTCTCAAGTACTTAAGGATACATTTCACAGAAGTCCAGTGTTCTTCACCTGGATTTGACTGATATCTGCTTGTGACACTCACAGCATGGGCTATATCAGGTCGTGTACATAGCATGGCATACATGAGGCTCCCTATTGCAGAAGCATAAGGGATCTTGCTCATGCGTTCTATTTCCTCAGGTGTGCTGGGGCACATCTTCTTGGAAAGATGAATACCATGTCTGAAGGGTATTAATCCCCTCTTAGAGTTTTCCATACTAAACCTCTTTAGTACTTCCTCTATGTACATCTTCTGTGAAAGTCCTAGCATCCTATTCGGTCTATCCCTATAGACCTTAATTCCTAGAATAAAGGATGCTTCACCTAGGTCTTTCATGGAGAATTCCTTGGACAACCACATCTTGACTGATGTCAACATGGGAATATCATTCCCAATAAGGAGGATGTCATCCACGTACAATACGAGGAAGACAACAGCGCTCCCACTGACCCTTTTGAAAACACATGGTTCCTCTTCATTTTTGATGAAACCAAACTTTTTGATCACATCATTGAAACGAGTGTTCCAGCTCCGAGATGCTTGCTTAAGTCCATATATGGACCTTTGCAGCTTGCAAACCTTGTGATCAGTATCACTGGATGTGAAACCTAGCGGCTGTTCCATATAGATATCTTCCTCAAGATATCCATTTAGGAATGCCGTTTTCACGTCCATTTGCCATATTTCATAATCGAAATAGGCTGCAACAGCAAGCAATGTGCGGATGGATTTTAGCATAGCTACTGGGGAAAAGGTATCCTGATAGTCAATGCCTTCGCGTTGACTATAACCTTTTGCCACCTAGTCTAGCCTTGAATGTCTCCACATTCCCATCTGCACCAATCTTTCTCTTGAAGATCCATTTACACCCAATAGGTACTATACCTTCTGGTGGATCTACCAAGGTCCAGACTTGGTTTGAGTGCATCGAGTCAATTTCTGACTTCATTGCCTCAAGCCATTTCTCGGAGTCGATATCTGATATCGCCTCGTTGTAGGTTTTGGGATCATCACCATGAGCACCATTACCTATGAGGAACATTTCCTCTACATCCTCTGAAATAATACCTAAGTATCTTTCAGGGGGACGGGAAAACTCTTTCCGATCTACGAGGTGGAGGAGGTAGTGTTCTTATTGGCTCAACCTGATTTGGTTCCACTTGGTCCTTAGCTCGTTCTGCTTGTGAGACTTTCTCATCAAGCTTAATCTGCTTTCCAATGCCACTATCTTGAATAAACTATTTTTCAAGAAATATGGCATGTCGACTCACAATCACATTGTGGTCTTCTGGAATGTAGAAATAGTATCCTAATGACTCTTTAGGATATCCTATGAATCGAGCTCTAAAGGACCTAAACTCTAACTTGTCCGCTTGTTGTCTTTTGACATGAGCCGGACAACCCCAAATTCTGAGATGACTCAGACTTGGTTTCTTACCGTGCCATATCTCATACGGTGTGGTAGGAACGGTTTTAGAGGGAACCCTATTCAGTAAATAGATTGAAGTTAATAATGAATGTCCCCAAAGAAAATCAGGGAGGTCTGTGAAGCTCATCATGGATCGAACCATATCCAATAGAGTCCGATTTCTCCGTTCTGAAACCCCGTTGAGTTGAGGTGTTCCTGGTGGAGTCCATTGAGAGACTATGCCATTTTCCTTAAGATAGTCTAGGAATTCCCGGCTAAGGTATTCACCTCCTCGATCTGATCGAAGAACCTTAATGGGTTTTCCAGTTTGTTTTTCTACTTCATGTCTGAATTCTTTGAACTTTTCAAAAGCTTCAGACTTGTGTCTCATAAGATACACATACCCATACCTAGACAGATCATCGGTAAAGGTAATGAAGTAGACAAAATTGCCTCTAGCCGGCACATCAAATGGGCCGCACACATCAGTATGTACTAGGGCAAGGAGATCTGTGGCCCTCTCCCCATGTCCAACAAAAGGGAGTTTAGTCATTTTGCCTTGAAGACAAGATTCACAAGTTGGATATGACTCAAAAGTCAATGGACTCAATAGCCCATTTTTCTCCAATTTGTTAATCCTATCTTCTGCTATATGACCTAATCTCAGGTGCCATAGATATCTGTCGTTTGGACTATCCCTAGGTCGTTTGGCATTCACGTTTTGCTCGATAGTTAAAACAGGTACATCAATATGCAACTGATAAAGACCATTAACAAGGAAACCATTTGCAATTTTATTTCTTTCATAAAGAATGTTACAATGGTCCTTAAAGAAGGTGATCACATAACCTTCTTGTGCTAAGCATGAAACAGAAATCAAATTCCTGCTAGCTGCAGGCACATAATAACAGTCTTTTAAAACTAAGTCTAAACCAGATGGTAATCGAAGAGGGTATGTTCCCACGGCTACTGCAGCAACTCTTGCTCCATTACCGATGCGTAGGATCATGTCTCCATCCCTCAGCCTCCTGCTATCCTCAAGACCCTGCATAGAAGTGCACAGATGAGCACTAGAACCAGAGTCAAGCACCCAACTGGATGCAGAAGAAACCGTAAGGTTAGACTCAATAACGAGCATACCTCCAGAAGGACCTTCCTTCTTGTTCTTCAGGGTGGCCAGGTAAGTAGGGCAGTTCCGCTTCCAATGGCCGTCGCTGTTGCAATGGAAACACTTTCCTTTGCCATCGACCTTTTTTCTTCGGTTCTGCCTTCTTCTTCTTTGATCCTTCCACCTTTTGCTTTTTCACAGACTTCTTTTTCTTTCCATAAGACTTTCTTTTGGAAGAAGTCCGTTCCATAGCAAGAACTGAGCCTTTAGAACCTTTCATAGAAAGCTCAGCGGTAACCAGCATATTCATCAACTCGGCCAAGGAATTTTGAAGTTTATGCATGTGGTAATTCATGATGAATTGCCCATATGCATCAGTCAAGGATTGCAGAATAATATCGTTCTGCAAGGTCCAAGTCCAACTTCACACCGAGCTTCTCAAGCTCTTCCATGTCCTTGATCATTGTCAGACAGTGATCTTGGACTGACTGCCCATCACGCATCTTAGCCTTAAAAAGTCATTTTCGTGACTTGATATTTGGCTGCGCGACTCTGTTCACCAAACATCTCCTGCAGGTGAGCCAACATTTGGCGAGCAGTCCCGATATCTTCATGTTGGCGCTGGAGCTCATCAGACATCGAGCCCAACATGTAGTATCTGGCCTTATTGTCTTCGTCAATCCATTTTTCCAGAGACGCTCTCTGTTCAGTGGATGGACGAGCTGGTAAGGTGGGAGGGTCCTGGTCCAAAACATGTGTTAACTTCTCTGAACCCAAAACAATTTTGTAGTTCCTGAGCCAATCTTTATAATTGGGTCCAGTCAGTCTATGTGTGTCTAGGATACGTGCCAGTGGGTTGGACGCAGACATTTTCCTGTAGAGAGTCAAAGATTCTAGTTAGATACTGTAATTTTGACTTGACCAATTTGTTTAGGGATTTTATTTTTAAACAAATTAGCTCCCACTATTTTCTCGGATCCCTACACTCCCTCTGTAGAGATGCGAAAATCTCCACGATTGATGATTTCTAGTGGGTGGTGCGGTCTCACCAACTGACTCATCACCTCACCTAACAGTTATTGGTGATGGGTTAGCCAATGAGTGAACAACTCTTGTTCAATGATTCTCTAATCATGGTGCACCCAAACTTGGTCTCTAATTCATGAATCTCACCGTATCCGGAATATTGATCCACTCCTTAGTTAAGTCAGACCCACCATTTGCATAGACTGGGTTCCTAATTGGAGTCTCTCACCGTATCCGGAATATTGAGCCCAACTCATCCTCCAGCCCATAGCATCCAATGCCTAATAGACATGGTTGCATCTTCCCGGTGCAACTGAGCCACTGTATCCAGCCGAGAACAATCAACCCCGGGAAGGGCCCGCACATCTACAATGGTGGAAGACCTCAGACTTAATCTTTTCTTAGGGAGAATTGATTCAGGTCTCATTAAACTAGACTTGGCTTAGTCATAACAATTATGACTAACCTAGTGGCATGGGTTCAGCTCGGATTATTGACCACCTCAGATCAGAACTGTGTCAACAGATATGGCCAGGTAAGTGAGACCGGTGGAAGGAATATGCCGTTAACTCGCACAAGAACGCATTCAGGTCGAGTAGCTTCCAATTAAATAAATTAACACACGTGCCCCCGTTCTAAAACTTAGAGAATTATTAAGCAAATACTCAACTACAAAAGCAACCAACCATATTCCACCAACACAACCCGTACAACCTACTGGGTGTAGGGCTTTGGGAATAGCCTCCCAACGATGATACGTACCTAACCAAGCCAGGTTGCATCAAACAACCGAACCTCCACAGAGACTACTGGTTAGATGGGATCAATAATGCTTAAAATTGACCAGCCTAATAGGATTAAGTCTGGGTCAAGATCGAGTCACGATCAAGCATGACTAATTAGGCTCAGAGGGTAGAGTCTGGATTGTAGCTAACCCAATTGGTGGTTGCTGCTCAACAACTTTGGTGTCTAAGGTAGAAAGTTACTTGCCTAACGACACGCCGATCTGATTTT
>QRFJ01000710.1:0-90462 GCA_006176705.1 Cocos nucifera
ACATGATGTATATATATATGTATGTTATGTATGTATGTATGTATATATACATTACATACATACATTACATACAATATATATATGTATATATATATATGTATATATGTATATATACATGTGTGTGTATGTGTGTGTGTGTATATATACACACACACACACATGTATATATACATGAATATATATACATGCATATATATACATACATATACATGTATACATACATATATACATCTATATATGTGTGTGTGTGTGTACATCTATATATGTGTAGATGTATAGATATATACATGTATATACATATATATACATACATATATATATTTATACATACATATACATATATATACACACACACACACACACATATATATATATAGACACACACATATATATACATACATATACACACACACACACACATATATATATATACACATATATCTATATACATACATACGTACATACATACATACATACATACATACATACATACATACATACATACATACATATATATATATATATATACACACACACACATATATATGTATACACATATATCTATATACATACATACATACATACATACACACATATATATATATATCGATATATATATACACATATATCTATATACATATATATATATATATATATATATATGTTGGTGCAAAATTTGGTTGACGTCGGATCAAGCTAGAGTCGAGGAAGATGAGATCACCGTCGGTGACCTACAAAACAAAGTCCCATCCAAAGTCGATAGTAGTAGCTCCGGTAGGATCCTTCGATGATCAAGTTAGCTCTTTTGACCAATAGAAATGGAATACTCGAAAAAGAGTTCGGCAGAGTTTGAAGAAGGAGAAGAGAGTTTAGAGAAAACATATCTAGAGGGTTTCTTTATAGGCGGAGCTTGTTGTAACTATGCTGATAAATGATAATCATAACCATCCTGATAAATACCAATCGTAATCATCCTAATAAATGATAATCATAACTATCCTGATAAATGATAATTATAACCATTCAGTAGTGGGATCGCCTGTAGGAATCTATCTGAAGAAAAAGTTCAGAAGGAGTTTGGCTCTTGTAGGAATCCGACTGCTGGAGGAGTTCGAAAGGAGTTTGGCTCCTAAAGAAATTCGACTGCTGGAGGAGTTCGGAAGGAGTCCGGCTCCTGGAGAAATCTGACTACTGAAGAAATTCGAAAGAAGTTTAGCTCCTAGAGAAATTCGATTACTGGAGGAGTTTGGAAGAAGTTCGGCTCTTGGAGGAATCCGACTATTGGAGGAGTCCGGAAGGAGTTTGGCTCTAGAGGAATTCGATTGCTGGAGGAGTTTGGAAGGAGTTTGGCTCTTGGAGAAATTTGACTGCTGGAGGAGTTCGGTTCCTGGAGGAATCTGATTAAAGGAGGAATTTGGAAGGAGTTCGGCTCTTGTAGAAGCCCGACTGAAGAAGAAATTCAGAAGGACTTCGGCTCCCGTAGAAGGCCAACTGAAGAAGGAATTCAAAAGGAGTTCGGCTCCCATAGAAGCCTAACTGAAGGAGAAATTTGAAAGAAGTTTGGCTCCCCTAGAAGGCCAACTGAAGGAGGAATTCGAAAGGAGTTTGGCTCCGATAGAAGCCAACTGAAGGAGGAATCCAGAAGAAGTTCAGCTCCTGAAGGAATCCGACTGTTGGAGAAATCTAGAAGGAGTTCGGCTCCTGGAGGAATTCGATTGTTGGAGAAATTTAAAAGGAGTTCGACTGCTGGAGAAGTTCGACTAGGGCTCGACAATTGAGGAGTTCAATTAGGTTCAGCAGCTGGAGGAGTTTGACCACTGAATGAGTTCGACCACTGGAGGAGATCGGATGTGGTTTGGTCACTGGAGAGAGAATTTTTGATTGAAGCTCTTCTGTGATTCAGCTGCATTAGGCTAAGCATCAGGCTGGATTTCAGCGGAAGTGGGGTTTATCTCCAATAATAGTCTTCCCACTTCTGAGTTCGAAACTCGAAGAAAGGAAGTACAAAAAAGACGACTATCGAAGTCCTCTTCAGGGCTTAGAACCAGTTTAGGTTGAAGCTCGGGGAGAGATATTATCTCCAGCTAAGATTGATGTTGACGTTGAAGTTAGGGAATTTTGTCTCCAACTGAGGAGATCTTATCTCTAGTCGAGAAAGATTTTATCTTTTATTGACATTATGGTTGAAGCTTCGTGGAGAGATCTTATCTCCAGCCGAGGTTGAAGAAGATCTTATCTTCTGTTGTCGTAGAAGCTCAAGAGAGATCTTATCTTCAGTTGTTGTCGAGCACAATGGGGCCATCATCGGGGCCTTTCCTCTCATCCCATCTAAGATGAATGAGGCCTTCGGCTTTGCTCACATTAGGATGAGGTTCTCCTCCTATTCCTAATGGACTATGGGGGTACATAAGGGCCATTGTCAGAGCCTCTCCCCCCATCTCATCTAAAATGAATGAGACCTTCGACTTTGCTCAGATTAGGACGAGGTTCTCTTCCTGTTCCTAACGGGCTGTGGGGACACATAAGGACCATTATCAGGGCCTCTCCCTCCATCTCGTCTAAAATGAATGAGGTCTTCGACTTTGCTCATATTAGGATGAGGTCCTCCTCTTGTTCCTAACGGATTGTGGGGGTACATAAGGGCCATTGTCAGGACCTCTCCCCCCATCTCATCTAAAATGAACGAGGCCTTCGACTTTACTTACGTTAGGATAAGGTCCTCTCCTATTCCTAACGGGCTATGGGGGTACATAAGGGCCATTGTCAGGGCCTCTCCCCCCATCTCGTCTAAAATGAACGAGGCCTTTAACTTTGCTCACGTTAAGATGAGGTTCTCCTACTATTCCTAACATGGCCACTTCTAATTGCTTCTTTTCTATCATTATATAATTTTTGCACCAAGAAACGATAATGTTGAAATGAAAAAGTTTTATTATGGAAAAATTACTAGTAGTACATCCTTAGATTTTTTGAGTTTCAAGATCGTGGGAGCGTTGTTCCTCCGAGCTCCTTTAGACGATAAGTTTTGGATCGGACGACCTCCACCATTTCATATGGATCTTTCCAATTTGGGGCAAGCTTCCCCTGGCTTTGAGGCTGAGAGACGGTGACTCACCGAAGCACTAAGTTCCTCACTCTGAATGTTTTACTTCTGACTCTAGAGTTATAGTATCGGGCCACCTTTTATCCATAGACCACCATCTGAACCTAGGCTTTCTTTCTTTTTTCTTCCAGCAGGTCGAGGATGACTCTGAGGTTCTATGGGTTGTGCTACTCGTTGAAGGCCATGACCCATGCTGACGGGAGTTTAAGTTCAATCGAAATGACTGCCTCTGTTCCAAAGGCCAAGGTGAATGATGTTTCCCCAGTCGACAGCCTTTGAGTAGTTCGGTATGCCCAAAGAATGTGGTAGAGTTCGTCCACTCAGGCCTCCTTTGCTCTGTCGAGCCTTGTCTTGATGAGCAGAATTCGGTTGGTCACTTCAGCTTTCCTATTTACTTATGGATGAGCTACTGATGTGAAGTGGTAGAAGATGTTTAGGTCTTCGTAGAACTCGATGAACCTCGTCCCAGTGAACTATCACTTATTATCGATTATGAGGGTTTGGGACAGACCGAATTGACAGACTATTAATTTTTAGACAAAGTTCTGTATCTTGGCCTTGATAATTTTGGCTAGTGGTTTGACTTCGACCCATTTGGTGAAGTAGTCGATCACGACCAGGAGAAACTTCTATTGTCCTGATGCTGTCGGAAAAGGGCCAACTATATCCATTCCCTACTATGCAAATGGCCAAGGCACGCTTAGCGGAGTAAGCTCGGAGGTCGGCTGCCTTTGTACGTTTGTATTCTTCTGACAACAATTACATTTCTTAACATACTCCACAGAATCATGATATGAGGTCGGCCAATAGTACCCTTATCGAAGTAGCTTTTGTGACAGGGATCTGACTCCTACATGATTTTCATAGATTCCCGCATGCACTTCCCATAATGCGAAGTTGGCCTCTGAAGGTTGAAGACATCTCAGCAGCGGTAGCGAATATGACCTCTTATACAACCTACCCTCATACAAAACATACCGGGAGGCTTGATTCTTAAGTTTCTCAGCTTCTTTCGGCTCATGAGGAAGGACTTCCTCCTTGGGGTAGGCAACCAATGGGTCGATCCAGTTTGGCTCGAGTTTCGTCTGTAAAATGACCTATGATTCCTCTGGGCTTGGGCACTTCAGAGTCTCAAAAAATGCTTCTTTAGATAGTTCGGTTGGAGCTGAAGTGGCCAACTTAGAGAGAAGGTCGACTCTTATATTTTCTGCCTTTGAAATCTATCGAATGCCAAAACAGCTGAAGGCCAGAGTCAAGTCCTTTACTTTCTCAAGGTATTTCATTATACTTTCCTCCCGTGCTTCATAGTTGCCACTAACTTGACTGACCACTAATTAGAAATTGCTGTAGATTTGAAGTCGATCTACTTTTAATTCTCTTGCAATTTTTAACCCAGCGATTAGCGCTTCATACTCGGCCCCATTATTAGTCACAGAAAATTCGAAGCATAGTGCATACTCGACGACGACTCCCTCGGGACTGATTAAGACTAACCCTGCATCTGCTCTAGGAAAGTTGGACGAACCATCTACGTATAGAGCCCAAAAATCTTCAGAAAGGTCAGCTGCGTCTTCGAGGAGGCTCGGTTATGACAGCAGAGTGTCGATCTCGTTCTGTTCAAGCTCGGCATTATCGGGAATGGTATATTCCACTATAAAATCTACTAATATCTGGGCTTTGATCGATGATCGAGATCGATAATTGATATTGAATTTCGTGAGCTCGATTGCCCATTTTGCGATTCTTTCAGAAGCGTCCATTCATTGAAGGACTGCCTTTATTAGTTGATCCATGAGGACCATTATGGTATGCCCCTGAAAGTAAGATCGAGGCCTCCTAACAGCAATTAGAAGAGAGTAAGCCAATTTTTCTAGCTTAGAGTACCTGACCTCTGCATCCTTTAGGATCCGACTTATGTAGTAGATCGATCGCTGTATCTTTGCTTCCTCCTTAATTAAGACTGCTGCCAAGGCCACCTGAAAGACCGCTAGGTACAAGAATAATTCTTCTCCAATTTCGGGCTTTGCCAGCAGTGGGGGTGAGCCGAGATAGTTTTTGAGCTCCTCAAATGCCCATTGGCATTCCGTCGTCTAGCAAAAATTCTTTGGTTGCTTGAGAACTTAGAAGAAGGGCATGCATCGCTCGGCCAATCTCAAGATGAAGCGATTTAGGGATGCCACTTTTTCAGTCAAGCGCTGAACTTCTTTGATTATCTTCAGAGCGGTCATCTCTTGAATGGCTTGGATTTTCTCTGGATTTGCTTTAATCTCGCACCTCGATACCATAAATCTCAGAAACCTTCTAGAGGTCACACCAAAGGAGCACTTGGTCGGGTTCAGCTTTATCTTGTGCTTCCTGAGTGTGCTGAAGATTTCTTTGATATCGATGAGATGGTTTATAGAAGCTCGGCTTTTGATGAGCATGTCATCCACGTACACCTCCATGTTGCAGTCGATCTACTTCTTGAAGATCTTCTTGATCAGATGCTGGTACGTTGCCCCTGCATTCTTGAATCCAAAGGACATAACTCTGTAACAATAAAGACCACGGTCAGTTACAAAAGTAGTTTTCTCTTCGTCCTTCAGTGCCATCCATATCTGGTTATAATCGGAGAAGGCATCCATGAAGATGAGGAGCTCATGGCCTGAGATTGCGTCTATCAGTTGATCAATCCTGGATAGTGAGTAGCTATCTTTTGGGTAGGCCTTATTTAGCTTCTTAAAGTCGATGCACATTCTCCACTTGTCATTGGCTTTCTTGACCAGAATCACATTTGAAACCTAAGTTGGATAGCTGACTTCTCGGATAAATTT
The DNA here is from genome assembly GCA_006176705.1 of Cocos nucifera. Classification (NCBI taxonomy): domain Eukaryota; kingdom Viridiplantae; phylum Streptophyta; class Magnoliopsida; order Arecales; family Arecaceae; genus Cocos; species Cocos nucifera. The sequence continues at coordinate 5,917 of QRFJ01000710.1, forward strand.
GGCGTTGAGAAGCTTGTCGACTTCTTCTACTATTATCTTTTGCCTTTCTGGTACATGGCCTCAAACTCTTTGTTTCATTGGTCGATATTTTGGGTCAATGGCCAGTAGATGTTCCACAACCTTGGCGTCAATCCCAAGCATATCTATCAGAACCCAGGCGAAGATGTCGGCATTCCTTCGTAAGAAGGCGATGAGCTGCTCCCGAACTTCATCTTCCAGATAGGAACCAATTTGCACCGTATGCTCCGCATTTTCATCATTCAGGGGGATGATCATAAGATCTTCTAAGGGCTCGTCTCATTCTTCGGCAAAGTCATCACGGACATTTAGCCTGTCAACAAGATAAGGGTCGAACTGTGCTTCTTTTCATAGGGCAATTGAGTAGCAGTGCCTTGCCAGAGCTTGATCTCCCCTGATCTCTCCAATCCCGCAACTTATCGAGAACTTCATCTTCAAATAATAAGTGGATACCACCGTCTGAAGTGTATTTAGATCAGATCGACCGAGAATGGCATTATAGGCGGATGAAGTCTTTACGACTAAAAAATCGATCTGTGCCTTAGCCAGTTTCGGGCATTGTCTTGCAGTCACGACCAAAGTTATTATGCCCTCAATTGGTACGGCATCGCCAGTGAAGCCTATCAACAGGGAGTTCATAGACCCCAAGTGGTTATTGAGTAGAGACATTTTTGAGAAAGTACTATAAAATAATACATCGGTCGAGCTTCCATTATCTACTAAAATACGGTGTACATCATAGTCGGCAATGTTTAAAGAGATTATAATCGTATCATTGTGCAGGAACTGGAACCCCAGAGCATCTGCCTCTATGAAGGTTATGGGTTCTCCAGTTCTCCATCTCTTCACTGATCCCTTAGATCTGCTGGCCTCTCCTTACCGAAGTTACCCCGAGATCATATTGATGATGCCGAGAGGCAGCCGATCTCCTTGTTGATCCTCTCCCATTGGTGGCTGAGGCTATGGCAATGCCCTCGACTGATCTTCCTGCCCTTCAGACCATCGTCGCAAGAATCGGCCTAGTCTGCCTCACCTGATGAGATCTTTGATCTCATCTTGGAGTTGGATACACTCCTCAGTGTCGTGACCATGATCACGATGATAAAGGCAGAACTTGTTAGGATTGCGCTTGTTGGGGTAAGAGCTCATCCTTTTCGATCTCGGCGGTTGCTCCTTGATTTTCATCAACACTTGGATTTTCGAAGCATTAAGAGGGGCGTAGTTGTAAAATCTTCATTGGGGAGAACCCGACCGCGCCCTTCTATCCAGACTTCCCTATCTTCGAGCCTGGGGAGGAGTTCGGATTCGCTTGCACTCAGAGAAAGTTTGGGAGTGCGGCCAAGCTTCACTCGACTTTCCTTCCTCGGTGGATCTGTTTGGCTCGTTGATTCACCGCTTACTAAAGGCTTTATCGTCCTTGACCTTGAAGGCCTCTTTAGCTCAGGCGTAACCTTCAGCCTGAGCTAGCATATCGGTGAAGTCCCTAGGGTATTTTTTTCAAGAAGAACAGCAAATCATTCTTCTAAAGACTGTCCTTGAGTGTGGCCATAGCGACGGATTAATCCAGGTTCCAGACCTCCAATGCAGCTGCACTAAACCGGATGACATAAGCCCAAATGGATTTTTTCTCTTTCTGCTTGATGGTCATCAGAGAATCCAAACCTCGATGCGGACGTCGACTGCTGATGAAGTGAGCCACGAACTGATGGCTCATCTGACAAAAAAAAAAGATGGTACCCAACTTAAGTGTCGAGTATCAGTTCCTGACGGCTCCTTTGAGGGTGGATGGAAAAGCTCGGCATAAAATAGCGTCTGGCATGCCATGGAGTAACATCATTATCCAGAAAGCCTCTAGGTGGTCGAACAGATCAATAGTCCCATCGTAACTCTCAAATTATGGGAGTTTGAAGTTCGACGGGATGGATTCCTGCATAATCTCTTAAGAAAAAGGAGGATCAGTGCAAATATTATTACTGTGTGGGGGGGAGTATGATGGAGCTCTTCGATCCGTCAGCTCATTTTCTGGAGCCTTTGATTAAGAAGATCTTCATGATTGTTGATCTCTAGAGTTTTTTAGTGGGATGGGGGCAAAGCTTCCCCCGAGGTTGAATCATGATTTGAGCTATGGCTCTCCACCCTCTGTTTTTCTTTTTCGAAGGTCATCGGTCGGTTAACTTGAATCGACCATTCTCCGATCGGATCATGGGGCTTCGAAAAAGCCTACTCCAGCCGAATTTGCATTGAAGCTTGCCGATGTATGGCCTACACCACCTCTGTGAGACCGCGGACTTGTTGGACCAGCAAGTTGAACTGCTCCGCATCCACCATGGCTGTAGGTGGAGCTTGAGTTACTGGAGCTAGAGTGGGAATGGATGTATCTAGACGGGATCTAATTGCAGAGGCCATTGATCGTCGGGTCGAAGCTTTCCTAGGAGATATTTTTTCTGAGAAGAACTCTAGATCGTTGTTGAGCACTCCTTTAAGATCAAGGAAACCTCAAGAATAGAGGTCCCTTCCTCTAGCGCCAATTTTGTTGGTGCAAAATTTGGTTGACGCCGAATCAAGCTGGAGTCGAGGAAGATGAGGTCGCCGCCAGTGACCTGCAAAATAAAGTATAGTCCAGAGTCGGTGGTGGTGGCTTCGGTAGGACCCTCTGACAGTCAAGTTAGCTCTTCTGGCTAACATAAATGAAGTGCTCGAAAAAGAGTTCGGCAGAGTTTTGAGAAGGAGAAGAGAGCTTAGAGAAAATGTATCTAGAGGGTACCTTTTATAGACGGAGCTTGTTGTAACTATCCTCATAAATGACAATCATAACCATCTTGATAAATGCCAATTGTAATCATTCTAATAAATGACAATCGTAATTGTCCTGATAAATGATAATCATAATCGTTCAGTAGTGGGATTGCCTATAGAAATCCATTTGAAGAAAAAGTTCAGAAGGAGTTCGGCTTCTGTAGGAATCCGACTGCTAGAGGAGTCCGGAAGGAGTTTGGCTCCTGAAGAAATCCGACTACTGGAGGAGTTCGGAAGGAGTCCGGCTCCTGAAGAAATCTGACTATTGAAGAAATCTAGAAGAAGTTCTGCTCCTGGAGGAATCCGATTGCTGGAGGAGTTTGGAAGGAGTTCGGCTCCTGGAGGAATTTGATTGTTGGAGGAGTTCGGAAGGAGTTCAGCTCCTAGAGGAAATCCAACTGCTAGAGGAGTTCGGCTCCTGGAGGAATCCGATTGAAGGAGAAGTTCAGAAGGAGTTTGGCTCCCGTAGAAGTCCGACTGAAGGAGGAATCCAAAAGGAGTTCGGCTCCCATAGAAGTTCGACTGAAGAAGAAATCTGGAAGAGGTTCGGCTCCCATAGAAGTCCGACTGAAGGAGGAATCCGAAAGGAGTTCAGCTCTTGGAGAAATTCGACTGCTAGAGAAATTCGAAAGAAGTTCGGCTTTTGGAGGAATCCAACTGCTGGAGAAATTCGGAAGTAGTTCGACCGCTGGGGAAGTTCGAGTAGGGCTCGACTGCTAAGGAGTTTGATTGGGTCTGGCAGCTGGAGGAGTTCGGCCACTGAATGAGTTTGACCGTTGGAGAAGATCGGGTGGGGTTTAGCTACTAGGAAGAGCATTTTTGATCAAAGCTCTTCCATGATTACCAACTGCATTATGCTAAGCACCAGACTGGACTTTGGCAGGAGCGAAATTTATTCCTAACAATATATATGCATATATCTATATATATATATATATATATATATATATATATATATATATATATATATATATATATATATATATATATATATATATATATATATATATATATATATATGTATGTATGTATGTATGTATATATTCATTGTGTATATATATGATATATATACGTATACACATATATAAACATATATATGTAAATGTATATATTCATCGCGTGTGTCTGTCTGTATATCATTTTTTAATTTTGAAAATCTATAATTTATTATATGTATATATAAAATAATGCTTTATAGAGGAGTGTTTTGGTAATGCCACCTCAGCATCTCAGATAATTTTAGTTGTATAATGTGACATCAAAATATTATTTTTTAATAATAATAAAATTATATTTTAAAAATTTAAAAAAATATTTTAAAAATAAAAATATTAGAGAGATAAGAGATAAAAAATATTTTTTAAAAAAATATATATTTTTTTAAAAATAAAATATTATAAAAATAATAATAATATTTTTTTTAAAATTTTAATTTATTATTATTTTAATAAGATAATATATCATTTTTAAATTTTAAAAATAATAAGATATAAATTTATTTTTTTAAAAATAATATTTTTATTATTTTTTAAAAATAATATGTTTTGAGATTTGAATGGATCGGATTGGATTAAATCTAATAAATTATTTATAAATAAAGCATCGTACTTTATTGATTTGAAAGTCAAATCTTTGCATTTAATAACCTCAAAAAGTTTAGAAAAAGTAAGAGAAGAAATAAAGGGACGGGGGTATGATCGGGATTAGCGTTTATTGAGAGAGAAGGAGAGCCATGGTGGGGTGGTACCGACGGATATGAAGAAAATATGATAAAGAAAGAAGAAAAAATAATAATAAAATATTATTTTATAAAAAGAAAAGAAAAGGAGAGAGAGTTTCTCTCTCTTCCTTCAGTGGTGGCTACAATGACGGTGGTATTGATAGAAGCATCGGGGGTCGGGTGTGATCGAGATCGATGTTTGTCGAGAGAGAAAAAAAGCGGTGGTGGGGCAGCAAGAGATGGGGGCATCGACAGGTGCGAAGAAAGTATGATAATAAGAGAGAAGGTGGGGGTGCGATCGGAATCGATATTTACCTAGAAAGAAGGAGAGCCATGGTGCAGCGACGAAAAGGATGCGGCAGCACTGATGAGCATGTAAAAGATACAAAAATAAGAAAAAAAAAGAAAAAATAAAATATTATTTTATAAAATTATAAATATATATAATATATATAATAAATAAATAAATAAATAAATAAATTTAAAAAATATTATAAATATTTATTATTAAAAAAATAAGTAATTATAGGCTGTAATTATCTGCTCCGTACGTCGGTCTTCTTAGCTCAAGTGGGTTGAGTTTTTTTTAAATTTGATTAAATTTTTTATAAGATTAAAATAAATATATTAAGAGGGTACTTGGTTCGTGATTGGAATTGGAATCGAAATCGAAATAACCTGATCCTATCCCATGAAGTGTTTGATTTATGATCGAAATCAAAATCAAAATTAAAATTAAAATAAAAATTTAAATTTATAAAATAAATAAAAATTAAATTTTAAATAAATTAAATTATTTTCATTCTATCCTAAAATCAGAAAAATGGGAGCCATCCATTTCGATTTTCGATTCCTATTCCCCCGACCAAGCACCCCTGGCTTCCTTTCTTCCCTGATCTCCGTGAACGGTGATCTATGCAATACAATAATGGACCGTCCAGAGCTCTCTTAGCACTCCACGTGGCAAGCTCGGATTGGATTTTTCTGCGGCGGCAGCGTATTTTCTTCTATTTTTTTTTTTTTTTTTTCCTTCAAACCCTTCCCAGGCCCCAGCGGACGCCCACCTCCTCGCCGCCACCTCCCGCCTGTCTCCACCGTCGCCTTTCCCCATCAGCCTTCCCCTCCAATCTTCAGGTGGTCTTACTTTTTAATTTGATTTGTGAGTACCCGAATGAATAGAGGAGACCGAATAGGGAACTTTAGACGATGGCTAATGGTTTTATTGGAATTTGTAAAATTGGAATTTGTGAGTGCCGAATGAATAGAGGAGTTTAGATCTGTGAGTGGAGACTTGGACGGGTCGAATAGGGAAGTTTAGAAAATGGCTAATGATTTTTTTTTGGATCTGTGAGTACTCATTTTGTCTGATTGAATTTACTTGGTTGAAGAAACCACAATATGAATGATAAAAATATAAAAAATATATGGCGATGAGGTATTAGAGAAACTTGAAAAATGAAAAATTGTTTTTTTTTTTTTTTTTTGAGATAGTAAGGATTCGATTTATTTGTTTATTTGTTATAAAGTTTTTGTTGTTTTTAAAATATGTAGATCACACCCATTCCAATCGGAGCGCTAGAAAAGAATAAAAGATTGATCGATGATGCCACGGAGAGCAGGGAGCCGAAGCCCTTCCATTCCTCCCTTCTCCTCGTCTCATCCGCCCCAACCAGCGGATGAGGAAGGGGAAGTCGCTCTCGCCACCTCCGACCAGAGGACTCTCTACCTCGTTTGTAACCCTAAATCTTGAGCCAAACCCTCTCTTTCCATTCTCAACTTCTTCTTTTTCTCCTCTTAACAATCCTTTGTAGGTCAATATCTTCATCGGCAACACTGCACGCTTCCTCAACAACTTCGCCGACCTCTGTCAGGACAAGCTCGCTCACGTCCATAGGTACCCAGTCCATTCATTCTCTCCTTCTTACCTGTTGATCGATTCAACCTTCTCTTCGTAATGTTGTAGAATGATAATCTCTGAAATCCCTTTCGTACCGAGAATTGGAACCACGGCAGTCCTATAAGATAGGTCTAGCTCTCTCTGTACACGGTTTTTGGTTAAATTGTGATCCAATGGAGGGTTAAGATTTGGTTTCTCGGCCCAAGATGACTTAGTGAGGGTAAAACAATCTCAGGGGTGTCGTTTCCTATCAAGTTATTGTGAAATAAGAATACTTGGGATCAGTTTGTAAAGTGATTTGGATAGAGTTCATGAACGGATACAGAAGAATAAATTTTAGGAACTCATGTCTGTGAAAGGAGTCGTCCCGTGGATGTCTTTGCTAATTTTTTACTCTGAGGATGATTTTCCCCTTGATTCTAACAAAGTATGATTTTTCAGGTTTTTCCTTACTAACTTGAACTGACACTCTGACCATACTGAAGTGTAATGAATGTTGGCGATTGGACCTGTTGGGGATAAATCCCGCTCCTGCCGAAGCCCGGCCCGACGCTCAACCCAATGTGACCAGAGGCCACTGAAGAGCTATAGCGCCAGGCGCCAGGCCGAGCCCCTACCACGGCCGAACTGCCTGGAGGCCGAACTCCCCTGCGCCAAGGTCCGGGCCGAACTCCCACCGCCAGCCGAACTCCCTCGGACTTCCCACGGCCGAACTCCTTCGGACCGATCTTAGGCGACCGAACTCCTCAGCGAGCCCTGGCCGAACCAACTAGCAACCGAAGTCCTTCAACTGGCCAGCCGAGCTCCTTCGAACCTCTCAGCGGCCGAACTCCTTCGGGCCGACTCCAAGCGGCCGAGCTTCAATGAAGTCCTCTCAGCGGCCGAACTCCTCAGCAGTCGTCACTTAGGGGGCCGAACTCCTCAGCAGTTGTCACTTAGGAGCCCGAACTCCTCAGCAGTCGTCACTGGGCCGAACTCCTCAGCAGTCGTCACTTAGGAGCCCGAACTCCTCAGAGCCCGAACTCCTCAGCAGTCGTCACTGGGCCGAACTCTTAGCTCACTCCTCAGCAGTCGCCCTCATCAAACTTCGGCCGACCGAGCTCCTACCGAACTCTCGAGTGTCCAAGCCTCAGCCCAAGCCCCAACAGCCGGCCGAACCCCAGACGGTCGAGCTTCAACTTCTCAGCAGCCGAACTCTTCTGCGGACGAGCCTTAGTTGCATACCTCTTGCCAGACGCCTATGGGAGCCGAACTCCCTCCCATCTTCCTCTTCAGGAGCTCGAACTCCCACGAAATGGGCACACGACGAAGGCCTTCAACCCTTCATTCGGCAAGCTCTGCCACCATCACTATCAGTCAGTCCGCCGTACCATCGGTCAGTCCGCCGCGGGCGATAGCGACCCACTGCCAGGCGGCGATGGCTGTCACCCTCAATCCGCCGCACACGGCACCAGTGGGACTGACTCCGCCGAACCTCGAGCGGCCCGCCAGCACGCGGCTGCAGTTGTCACCATCAAGCTCCGCTATAAAAGGACCCCTCCCGACATGCTAAGGCTAAGCTCCCTGGACTCTTAACTCTCTAAGCTCTCCTCCACATCTCTAAGCTCGGGAACTCATTCCGAGCACTCCATTACTGTTGGTCGGAAACTAACTTGACCGTCGGAGGGTCCTGCCGGAGCCACCACCCTACCGGTTCCGGACGGGACTTCGTTCTGCAGGTCCCCGGCGGCGCCCAGCGGCCTCGATAAAGGCGACCTCCGGCGGCGACGGATTTCTGCACCAACAGGACCTATGAATTGCAAAGTACCTGCAGCAATGGTTCGCCTTAAGCCATATCTCTTCATACTTGTCATTGATCTATTGACTGCAAAACATTTAGCTTAGGCCCACTCTTCCCTATGATAGGACAAGATGATGAATTCTATATGACTGCATATGAATATTTTTAAGCATTCCAAAATTCAGTTAATAGAATAATAATCCATACCATATGGGATGCATGGATAGATTACAAATGAAAATGATTTCCTTAACAAAATTTGGGCATGAAGTGCAGTCGAACAATTGTCTTTGTGCTTTCAAAGCTATAACACGGTCAGGGGATAGGCAAAGGCATGTCTGCAAAAACAAGGTGGGATGGATAGAGCTTCGCAAAATCATGGCGCAACGATAGACGCAGGGGAAGATTATATATGACAATGATATAGTTGGCTGGTTTTATGGTTCAAAATGTTGGGAATTGAAGGAGGTTTTGTCAAATAAAATTAGCATTTTCAAGTGAAGCATACGTTAGTGGATAACATAGCCAATTTTTTTACATATTTGTAGAATAACATCCTTAAAGGAAATAGCGTACTTTGACTAAATATTGTAACATGAACATTGATGAGATCCATCACTAAATCATTGTTCAAATCTATAAACAACCAATAATACTCCATGCCAATGTTTTAAAACCTGAACCATTCATGGAAATAGTTTAGTGACTGCTCATGTCAGCTGGAAATGAACCCAACATTATTATGATAATATATACACACACACATACATATATTCAATAATATAAGCAAACTAAATCTGTAGATAAATATAATTGCTTAAAAAATATTTTCTAAAGATTAACATCATCCTTCATGCTTTTTCAACACTATAATTGAGGCATGATGGTTCAACCAGATCAAAAAGTCAATTGGGATTTTCCTCTCAAGTTTGTCTACTAATGATGTTATGTGCTTGCCATTCTACCATGGCATTAGGAAATTGTAGAACCATGAAATGAAATAAACAAGAAATGGAAAGATTATTTCCATGTAACTCTTTGAATCTCCAGTTCTCAATTTTGATAAAATGTTTTCTTAAGAAAAAGGGAAAAAGGATGGTAGGAGTGCATGGGTTAGGCTGCGTTTAAGGAATATTTCTCCTTTTATTGAATCCTAGCTAGAGGGTCTCAAAATGTTAAATAGAAAAGGAAATAAGAAAACCCAACTAGAGTATGATAGATTAGAATGGACTTTTGAATTTCATCTCCTATCATGTCACATCAATCCATTTTTTCAGGAGAGAGATAACCAAAGGACTGTAGTCTAGATTGTCGGAGTTGGAGGTTGAAGGAATTAAGGGAGAGCTGCTGCATGGTTTTATGACCCTCACTAAAGGAAGAAAGGATGTTTGGGAGGAACAAGGTGTGTGAAGTGTCAAATGCCGGGGAGAAGTGTGGTGTGAGTTTACAAACCCTTAGTTGTTTTGGAAAAACCCTAGGTGCTGTGGCAATGTGGTGAATGAAAGGGGTTTTTTGTTATGTGGAAAACAAGCTGGATCATGAAAACCTAGGATGGTTCACATGGGCTGTCATTTCAATTGATGGTGCAGATGCTTTTACATTTAAAAAGGTGGCACACTGCATGAGGCTCTCACTACTATGAGGCTTGGGAATGTCAAATGTATGCAGCCTTACTCCTGTATGTAGAGAGGCCATTGACATTTTGCAGCCTAACTCAGCTCCAAAACCCATGAGTTTGACATCCCTAGCCTCTATCACTCACCCTATTGTACTGTTTAGTTTGTAGGCTAGGTATTTGGACCATTATTTGTTGATTGAATGCTCAATTAAATTTGAACCCTGTATTTGTCAACAGCACTAGTGGTAGCATTTGCCATCTATATACCCTTTTTATTTCTCTTCACTTGTTATCTATTTCATTGTTCATTTTTTCTTTATACATAAAATACATATCACACTCCTCTTTTATCTTGTAGCGAGCCTGGACCTACAGTAAGATCTGATCTGGATCCAAATTCAATGTATTGGGTTTGTGACATGCTTGATGCTGCCTGACCTGATGGAACTGATGAGTTTAAAAATTTCCATGGAGCCAACCAGCCTGATCTGGCTAGCCTTAGGCTAATGGTTTGGATCCTGGTTTAAAATCATGACCTGAAAGGAGACAGAGTCAGGTCTCATCATGCTTTCCCCAGTGCGAATGCGGCCTAGTTGCAGGCCTAGCTAATATTAATCATCATGATAAATATGTGTTTCTGCAACTTTTTTTTTTCAATATCTTTCAGAGTTGTGATTAAAATGAAAAATACAAAAGTTCCATCAAAATGATTCAACAACAAATGGTATATAATTAGTGCAGCAGCCACCCTGGTCTTAAAATAGATACCGAGCCTTAGATATCCACAAATCATCAAAGCAAAAGCCCAAGATCTTGCAAGGTGGACTCTTTCAAATTTTGTTGGTATTTTGGGGATATTGGGAATATAAATAGGCCAACCAGTCAGCCTTAGAACACTCTTTCCTTTTGTGTTTAACCATCTCAGTTGAACATATTCTTTGGCAAGAGCATTATTCCTTTGGTGTTGATTGACAAGACTACATGTCCCTCTGAGTTCATAGTGTAAATCTCGTCTTGCTTATAGTGTAAACATTTTGGATTAATAAGGAGAGAATATAATATGGTAACTGTTGCTTCTTTTGAAGTCTATGTTTTGATCTTTTGAGAAACCCATTCTATCCAAACTTGACATTCAACTACGCTTCAACCTACGCAAGTGTCTATTGTGTTGCCATTTTATTTGCACATGATTGACAGCATAATCACATTGCACTTGCTGAGATAATTGAAGCCCTCCAAAGTTGGCTGGCGCTTGGTTCTGCTTGCAGATTCCATTAGTTTGAAAATTATATCATTTCCTTGTAATGTAGGCAGCTAGTCTCATTTTACATTGTTGGATAATATTCTTGAATATATGACATACCTATGACACTGCTAATGACTTAATTGAATTTTATAGCACTTGTTCTAGTTTTTCGTTTTATGTTTTTGATCGAGTCTGCTGATGCCTATCAATTTCAATATGGTATGTTCAGGAGAATCTTGCGGTTAGATGCAAGTCTTACTCTTTTAGAAGCAAAGTTAAGGAGCACATGTCCCAAGCAAGAGTTTGAGGATGACAGTGGCTTCAATACCATGGGTTCTTCAAGTCAATCTATTCTTTCTAACCTGTTGCCACTTGATAATTCATTATATTCACCTTGTGTATCTGGTGAATCTTCAAGGTTAGTGTATATTGTTACATGTACCATCTTTTCCCTTTCTCTCTATTGCTGTGATATTATTGCATTCCTTGCTTTTACTTGTGTAATTGACTTGATCTTGATTGAGCCTAGGACCAATCAAGTTTGGCTTGAAATATTTTTGGACCTGAATTTTGATATCATCGTCCATAGTTTGATCAAACCTGACTCAACCATAAATTCACATCAAGTTGAACAGTAGGCTAATTGATCAGATTGATAACCTCAAATGGAGCCGAAATTAATTCAGATTGTATTTAGCTTGAACAAAACTGGATTCAGATTCTATTCAAAGTTGAATTAAAGTTCAATTTATTTGATATTTAAATGTAGCAAAAAATGAGTATTTAATTTAAAACATAAAGTTAGAAAAATTATCAAATATACTATGAAATATATTATCAGTTATCACTCCATAAAACATAATATTAACTAAGCCATCAAGCATGACTTTTATATGGTAGTATATTATATAATATATATTATTCTGTATGTTTTCAAGCTTTATTGAGCTGGATTGATTTTTGGCTTGGCTTGAAATTAATTTCCAGCCTATGAGTCAGGTTCCAGCTTCGTTCAATTAAATTTTAGCCGAGCTTGATTCAAGCCTCATTTAGTCTGAGCTTGCACTCCTCAAATCAATTGACAACCATATATGTGTTTTATTTGTATTATGATATATTTCTAGATTGCACGCATTTTTTCATACGCCTTTGAGGTATTGCAAGTTATTGCTTCTCTATAACTAGGATTCATAACCTCTATCATCACAAACGATAAGCAATAAGCATTGTTCCAATTGCATGCTCTTAACTTTATAAATTATCTTTGTTTCCAATGACACCGTGAGGATGACATCCCAACGCCCTCTAATAGTGCAAGGCTTTTGGAAACTTTCACACAACTCCCATCTATTTCTGCTCTTCCTTGAATGCCTGGTACAAATATTATCATGTAAATCTAATGGAGACATTGAGGTTGGCATATTTGCTTTATTGTTCTGCTTCCATTTTTTTTTCATTTACTTTGTTATTAATGCTTAATCACTCCTTCCTTTTTTTTTGGATTGGTTCTTGTAGAGATTACAAGAATTATAAACAATTTATTTATAATCATTTTGTTGGACATTTTTACAATAACTGATAACTTCTACTGTTATTCTAATGATTATTTATTAGTTTTGTAAAAAGAATTTGCCAATGGGTTTTTAAATACTTCATTTCCTACATTCTTACAGAGCTGCTTTCTGTGTCAATGCAAAGTGATTAAATCCTTTGAACATCCAAGTTATCTTTGTTTTGCTTCATTCTCTTAAATTTTTCTATATAATCTGGCTTTTACTTTTCATGCATTTTTAGAGGCTTGACATATATTGCACATGGCCACAATATGACGTTTTATTTTATTTTATTTTATTTTTATTTTTTTATAAATTCAGTGTCAACTGATACAATTTCTTCATTTCAAACTTCAGACTTGGTTTTATCACAATCCTTGGAAACATTTTTCATCACGTTGTTTCTTTAAGTATGTGCAAGCCTTCTCTTATTGAACAGCATTCTGAATATACATCATTGCTTGCTTTTGCAATCTTGTTATTTTTTTCTTTATTGGCCTTTGTCCCACTAAATAATGAAAAACAAGCCTTACATTTGAAAAACTATATGCACACCTTGTAAGCTCCAGATGCCTTGGTTTACAATCCAATGTTTAGATTGTGATGGATGAACTATGTTTATAAACTATATTTCGTTCCTTTCTAGTTTGTTGATTTTGGTTTCTAATGTCATTTAGGAAGCGATGTGCAGTACTTAAAGTTATTTGTTATATAATAAATTTGATAATATGCATGTAGATGCATCCATGCACATTCAAAGTATATATTACCAAATTGTTGACTCCTACTTCGCAAGAACTATATAAACTAAAGCTAGAGGTGATTGGGCATGAGAAATTATGAGGGATCAAAGAATTAAAGAAAAATGTGGGCCAACATCATTACTCATCCTCTCCATAGCACTTTTCTGTAAAAATTCACATGCTATTGGGTCCCCATAATTGTGACTCTGATGGTAGGACTATATCTGACATAACTCAGATTTCAATTTCTCTTAGTTTTGCAACAAGACCCTACTTTCTATGTTCCTAAATGTTGTTATTTAAGCAGAGTTAATTTTGGAGCCAATCATATCAAGCCATTTAACATCCCTACTTATCCACTGAGCTAATGATTTCCAGCGATATGGGGATTTTTGTCTTGAGGAAAACAATTTCAATTCTCAGACAGTCTTCACTTATTGAGGTTTTGTGCACCTATTAACCACCCTTCTCTCTTACACACGTATAGTTGTTATCTGTTTAGGAGCCCCATCCCTTCATTGTGATATAGTGACTCAATTACAAATATCAACTTAAAAAAGAAAAATTCGTTGAGGTCTAATCTGTGAATTCATGCTCATGCATTTTGATCTCCTACTCATGCAGAATTTTTTTGATTGCTTATTGCATCATGAAACAAAGCCATTTGACATGCATATGCCCCAATAAATTCTATCTCACATAAGCTTCATCATTTTGCTCACTTCATCATGAAATCATAGCCATTTCACATCTCCCACCCCATCAATTCTATCTGGTAACAATCTCAAAATTTTGGTCTCAAGTATCCACTTCTGCAAGCATCACAAAATCACAATCTTTTCTTTTGGTTCTCTTTGATAGAAGAGTTGCTTTAGACCTGTTGAATCACAATTGATTAGCCATAGCTATTTATCTTAATGTCTTGCATCCATCCTCTTGAACCCTATCATAACTCATTACCTAATGAGAAAGATGAATAATGCTCCATGCTAGCAAAGTTCATTCATGGGAAACACTTTGAAAATATATAACTATAATAGAACCAAAGGTAAATGCTGGAGAGAGTTAAGAACTTTGAGTATAGGTTAACTAAATTATGATAAACATAAAGTACTGAATATTAGAATATCTGCACCATATTAAAATATATCCAGCATATTGAAATATTTACAACATTGTTGTTTTCATTGTTCTTTGCCTTGTGATAAGAAAGGATTTTTGCATATATATGCTGCCCAAAATTCGCTATCTGGGTATCGGACCTTGCACCAGTACTATGCTAGTATAGCATTGGTTCACTCGATATAGGGTTCGGTTTAGCTTACCAAGACTCGATACGCCTCTTATATTGAATTTTGATTTGGCATTGGTAAGGTATGGTATTGCCCACTATAGGGTTATATGCATTGATGCAGTGAACCTTATATTGCCATTTCAAACATAACAAATATGATGGTTATTGATCCTGACACCTCCGACCATCTGAGCTGTGTGGTCGCTGACCCAAATGCTGAACTGAAGTATGCGGATTTGAGTTATTTTCGTCCAGTTTGATGAGCAGTCCATTAAGCACGTGGGCTTCTTCTGTTGCCTCGATCAGCTAGTTTCCTGACACGTATAGTAGCCATCCATCATAAGTAGATAAGCTCAGAAGTAACTAACTCTCCTAATTCTGCGGGAGTAAATAAGGGCTAGAATATCTCGTCTACAACAGCACGTCTAAAGGCCTAACAACCTCGGAACTGCACGTTCCCACGGTTGTTCGACCACCTTCTTTATAAATAGCCAAAGCCTTGAGAACCCAGAGAATCATTGGTTGCTCCTATTGTTCTCTGATTCCTGATTTGAGCGTCGGAGGATCCTCGTCGGAGCGAAAACATCTGATCTGGACTTTGTTTTGCAGGTCACTCCAGCATTCTTGTTCAAAATCTCAGCCACTCACCTTCCGACCTCAGTTGGAACCAGCAGCAATAGTTATTATGATAAAAGAAATAATATAATTCAAAAAATAATCCTTGAAGAAAAAATTAGGTTAGTATTGGTAACTTTCAATGTCATAATAATGCATCGCACTTTGGGTTATTGACAATTGGAAGGGTATAACAAATTTTACTAAAGCCATAAATTAGACTCTATGCAAGATAGTTCCATTGGCTTTCTCAAAATTATTATTTTATTAAAGAATGTTATGTGAATTACAATAGTGGTTTGGTAAAGTCGATTTGTTTATATACTAATGGATTCAAATCCCGTTGGAGTGAGACGGTATTGGTAACACAACATTGTTCTGACATAAAACCAGCATCGCTACGAGGGTCACTTTGCTGAAATCAAGTGGTATCCACTACTAATGGGTATTGTAGGAGTATGCATTAATACCAGCATTGGTTCGACCAATATTGAACCAACAGTTGATGGGGCGGTAGAAGTGACAATCTATTGTGTGTATGTATATATTTTTGCCAGGAGATCGATGACATGGTGCAAACCCTTGGTTGCTGAAATGGATTCTCACTCGAGATGATGATGGTCCTTTGATCGGTCCTCCATTGGGTTTTGCAAAGTGACGATGATGGGGGAGGTTTCCAAGAGGGAGGTGGATGCATTGGGGAGGTAGCAGGGAGGTGGGCATGGGAGAGGAAGATGCACATAGTGATGTGACCTTTGGATCCCTGTAGTAATTCAGGGAAGGTTGGAGAGATATTTATGGGTAGAGCACATGATGGTCCAGTTTGGGTATTGACCAGGGCCTTTGGATCTGCATTAAGATGCATGTTCACCTCCCCTAATTAAAAATGCTATTATTCTTGTCCATCTTATTGAAAGCTCTTGAGACTCTAAAAGCCATCTTATTTCTCCTTTTTTTTTTTAAAGCTTAGCTCTCTTTGTACCAAAGCCATGGCGTCTGCACCCACCAATGCCATCCTCCTTTCACTGCCATGGTCGAGCTCCTTGGCCTTCTCCATCTTCCTAACTCCGTCTCCCTTGTCTCCTTCAACCCATTGTGGTCTCCATCGTAGCTTCATGTGTTTTTTGATGGATTTGATCTTGATTTCTTGACTTGAGGCTCCATGTGGACACCAAGATCTCATCTTTGCATGGAGTAGAAGGATCTCCAAATCAAGGAAATGGTGGTAGATGGGACAAGATCAATAGTGTTCGTGGCAGAGAAGCTAGGGTTGGAGGGGTTGGAGATGCTATAGAGTCCATGAACATGGACTGCATGTCATATAGTGCCAGGATGTCCCTCATATGGTGAGTTGAGAAAGATTGGACCAGTACGGTACCAGTCTGACAGAAAATTGTTACCACCACTGGTACCGGCTTTTAAATCATTGATACTAATGTTTGACTCTTCCACAGATGATGTTCTAATCAATAACTGTGTTACATGCATAGAGATTGATAACATGGTACTTGCCATCCTGATTCGCTGAATCAATTCATCCTTGCTTTGCCTTATTCCTATTATTGCTCCTTGAACAATCTTTGAGCTTGCAATCTCATCATTGATGGTGCACTCATATAATTTTCCTCTCCACCAAGTGACCAGGCACCTTCAATTTCCATCACATCATTGACTAAGGTAGTGTAGCAAACCAATCAGTTTCTTCAGATATATTTTAGTCTGAATTGGCATATCATTTGGTCACAATCCTGCATTTTCTTGCATTCTGTTCAAAGCCACCCATTTCATCAAGAATTTTTCAATCATTCTGTTCTAGCCTTCTCGGTGTTAAAAGAGAATAGACATTTTACTCTGTTTATGCTGCCAGTAGAGTTTTTCATTCAGAAATTTTGTATTCTATGACCATGAGTACCAGAACATCTACATCCACTAGAAAGAGAAAGTACAAGAAAGCCGAGTGTAGAAAATAATATAATATTGAGTGAGAATGATAGAGAAAGACTGTTCACTAAGGGCACTGTGTGCCATAGGTGAGCTATGACATAATTTTTACAGTAGGGCTGTTGAGGTCATGATGATGTTGATTGATATTAGGCACTTTTCATTAAGGTTTTTGGTTATTGAAATGCCAGAAGTATGTAATAACTATTGAGAAAAGCTTTTCTTATCAGCTGCTACGTAGACATTTTGAAATCTTATTCACCCAAAAGGACCTAAATCTTGGCTAATGTTGAAACATGTAATTAGCAGGTGTTTAATGCTTTAATAGGCTAACTTTATGATGTGCATGCTTGGACTGGGCTTCAGCGTGTTTGCTGATATGTTTCATGCAGTACTTATATTCATGATGCTACAAAATGTGCCTACAGGAAAGGACCTATACAGCACTGTAAAAACTTGATAATTTTCTGGAGAGTAAAATATATAGAAAAAAAGATTCAAGCATAAAGGCCATGCTAAGTGTAGATCCAGGAGAAGAGGTCATCTTTATATATTTGCTCAAATTTATTGTCTCAGACGGTCCACATGTGAGGTAACAAGTTTTGCACCAATATTGGCCTTTTTCTCATCTTTGCATCCTTGGCTGCTGACATGCATCCACCATGCAGGCTACAGTCTTGTCTCAGCTAAAGTCTCTGTTTAGTCTTCTTTCATGGAGTCCCTATATATCTGATGAGGACTATATGACTATGGGGTTTGGATGAAATAACCGTCATCCCCACTAAAGGAAAGCTCTCATTGTTCACCACATCAATGGCCTTTTTAGTATCCTCATGTTTTTATACCTTCATCCTATTGTTCCACAGTGACTTCAAACAGCAATCTTGTTTTGATATCTAACCTGACATGCTGGTATAGTATGTCCTTTAATTTGCTTTTCCTGTAACCTGTATTTACTGGTAACTTGAACTCCTGATAATGCCACCACTTTTAGATATCTGGAATGAATTTGTTCTTCATGGGAACTTAGGTCCTCTCTGCTTGATGTCCATTCTTCACAAGAAATTCAGGCCTTTAGGCTGTGTTTCATTATGATGGAAGTGAGAACAAAAATGTAGTAAATGGGGGTGTATTATGCTTAGAGTAATGCGTCACGTTGAAGCAATGTTTAGCCATTGCCTCTGGAGCTTTATGATCTGATAAACAGCATAAAATCTTTGTAGATGACATACTGATGTTGATATTCAAATGCTTGAACCATGATTAAGGCTCTAGTTCACAAATATGCAGTGTTAATCTGTGGATTATCTTTTAAGTGTTGTGTAGTAGTTTGAGTATCGTGTCCCCTAAGATGGGATTAGGCTCGGGTTAGGGATCAGGATAATCTAAGCCTTCTCTAAGGATTCATCTTCTTTTTCTAATAGAAAAGCCAATTTTAATCTTATTTATGATCACCTGCTTTACTCAGGTCCAAGTCATTTGGGCTGTTGTGTCTAATCTACTTGCTAACATTTTCTCAATGGCTTATCTATTGCCAGGGCTTCTACCGATGTTCAGCAGATAAGTTCATCATTACCATTCTCTGAAAGGTCCCACAGCCAAACTTCATTGGAATAGTTATGCTAGCAGTATCTATTAGTGGGTTCATGTTCTTTTTCTTTTTCTATAATACCTATTTCTCGATTCTCAACTTTTTCTTGAATTTCAAATGTGTGATTATTTGAATATTTTGTGAAGGTTCACTTATTTTCCAACCAATGCTTATTACCGCTTCATTGTTTCTTCATTGGATGTTTTAATTTTGTACTTGACACCCATACTTTCTTTGTAAATAGTAATTTTGTATATGGTTTTATGCTTGTACCTTGCTAGTTTTACATTCTAAATTTTAAGGCATAAATGTTTGTTATCTTGAGATGACATGTGGAAGTAGTCTCCAGTGCATTGCTCCCTGGCTTATGGAGTATGGACACAACTGAATTTGATTTTCTTTTCTTTTGCTTCTTAATGCTACAAAATTCATCTGTCATAGTTTGACTTTCTTCTGACACATTCTCTTTAATTATTTCAATTTCATCTCAGTTGGTGATTATCATAATCTTGTCATAGGACTGTGTCACTTCAGGATTCTGGGCTGATATGTAATTTAAGATTTCATAGTTAAATTCTTTATCCATTTCATGTACCAAAATGTATTGTCACCTTATGTCCCATTCAGTGATGCATCATTAACAATCAAATGCTGCACCTTTAATCTGTCTTCCATGAAGGTCTATGATTAGTTATTTATGTTCAATGTTTATCCAATTGTTGACCAAATACAATGAATATGGAAGGGACTGATGAAGTGAGTTTTTATACTGAACCAGAAATTTGTCTGTTTAGTTCCTACGTGGCATGGAGAAATACAGATAATTGGAACCTGTTAATCTTCATCATATTTCCTTATGGTGAAAAGTTATTGGGTTTAGTTTCCACTGCTCTGTCCTGCGCAAAATCCCCTTGTCCCCCACCTAAACCACATCCAATTAGTTTTAGCTGAGCGATAGAAATAGCATTGACTAGCCTACATATGGTTCATGAAATCGGGTAATTGGAAATCTGACATTTTCAAACTGTCATGTACAAACAAATTGTGGTTCGAAGCTCAGAGACATTGAGTACGTCCAAGGAATATCATGTTTAAGCAGTGGTACATATGATGGAATAATTATGACTTTGGGAATGCAGATGCTTGCTAAGCCTGGATGCATGAACACTGATCATCTTAGGTTTGTGGGATGACTGTAATTATAATTGTCTGTCATGACATGGGCATTAGCTTTTCTAATAGTAGAGCTTTCACGGCACATGTTCTGAAAGTAAAATGAAGATGTCAACAATTCTGTCCAGCTAAGTTGATGTCATCTTGATAGCTGTATATTCTTCAACACAGTGTTCTGCTATTTTCTTGTTCAGTTTTTTCTGTCATATAAATTTTACTAGAACTGGTAAATCTAGGTGATATTAAGCACGTAAATGCTATTATATTGTGTCTATCTGTGCATATGTGCAATAGGTTGCCACTACCTCGCTATTAATGTTCTATCCTCGCTTTCATCAACAGGAAGAAAATAAGAAACATTTTAAACCAAATATCTTCAATCCATGGGTTCATTAGGTATTTATTGTTTGGTCAACATGTTTATATAGGAAAGTTAACCATCCACCAATTCTTTAGCCAATTCACTTCCATAACCTTTTTTTTTGTTTGGGTTTTTGCTTTGTTCTTTCTTTCTTTCTTTCTTTTTTGTTATTTGGGTTTCTTTGTGTTGCCCAACTAAATAAGGCTTGGTCGGATATTGATATATTCATATCCATATTTATTTTGTTTGGTGAATTTAGATATGAATATGGATATTAATTAAATGCAAAAATTCATATTCATATTTATTTTAAATGGATGCAGATATAAATCGGATATCGAAAATATGGATACAAGCCAGATAATTAAATTTTATGATCATAAAATTAAAGATATTACTAAATAGATTATAAATCAAGTTAATAGCATATTAATTTGATCTTTTTTTTGGGTTAAAAGTTTATAAGTATTCTATATAAAATTAAATAGGATTATAAATGGAATAAGATATTTAGATACAGATTTGATAATTATTTATCCATATCTATATCTATTTTTCTTTAATAAATATGGATATTAGTTGGATGTTCAAATTTTTATCCGTATCCGTATTCGGATAGATTCGGATACGAAAACGAATCCGGATAAATATTATCCGATTTACTTTCACCTTATAGTTAAGAGGGGCTTAGTTGGATTTCTTAAAAATTGTAAGAGCTATGTGTAGTAGCAAATTCGATTTTTAAGGTGTTAGTGATGTGAAGCAGCAAATGTGAAAAGTAAACATGATCAATAATCAAGTAGACAAGGCAAGCAATCGAGAGATTACAAACATCAAGAGCTTTATAATGGTTTAGTATCAAACTCAACCTCTCATCCACTCCTTTGGCTCGTACTTGAAAATTTTTAATTCGCTAATCATCCTCAAACGATTATAAAGTCGGATCGCACTGACTACGCATCCTAGCTCTTTCCAAGTTAGTAATTCATTTCCTGAGCATGGCTAAATACATTCCGTTTCAAAGTATGGATCAACGTATTCCTTGAGTTTTAGTTCATCCAAAACTTATTTCCACATGTACAAGAATAAGTCAATAAAAACAAGCTCCTTAATGAGCATAATAAAAACAATTAAAGCATTTTACAAATGAACAAAAAAGTCTCTTAAATGCACCCTTCAGTTGGAAATGAATGGTGGAGGTACTTCGAAGTGATGGTTGGAGATGGAGCGAATGCTTCTTGCAGTGAATGCTCAATCTCTTTGAAATTAGCTTGTCATTTGATTCTTATTGTGTTTTTCCAGCTTTTGAAAGCCTTTTTAAGCTTAAAGGTTGCTGGGGAGTCGATATTTTGTTGCTGGAGACCATTGTGAAGTGGTTGGAGGGCATTTAATGTAATTTTTTGGGCTAAAACTTGCACCTATGAGCGGACAGGGCACAAGGGCAGACATCAATGTCGGCCCCTATAGTCAAGGGTCGACATCAAGGTCGCCTCCTATGGAAAAATATAAAAAGTGCTCTCTATTTCCACTTGTGACATAATAGGGGACGATACTAGTGTCAGCCCATAGCATAGGGGTTGATATAAGTGTTGCCCTTTAAAGTGTGCCAAGTGTGCCAGTTGCCCTTTTTCATAGGGGATGACCTAGGAATTGCCTTGTGAGCTCCAGAGGTTAGCTCTTAATGTCCGGATTGCTGATTTTTCAATGTTTTGGCCGTCGAATACCATGAAATCACTTTTTATCTATCCAAAATAATCTTTTTATGCTTTAGAAGCTTTTGAAAACCGTCGTCTTTATCTCCAAGTTTGAAATATTGATCCTTTGGCTTTCTCCATGCATATTTATTTGCTCAAATATCTTTTAACTTTCTTGAAACCGGCTTTTAAACTATTTTAAAGAAATGTAGCCATTAACACTTCTTTCAAATATTCTATAATCATCAAAATTAATTCTTGGGTCAATAATTTATCCCTTTTTATTGATGACAAAATATTGAGTATAAGTAGAATAAACTTAATAAAGTATCGAAGCAAAATAATGTTTATAACATGCCATTTAGGAGAGCTTATCTCTCTTCAAAATCAATTGGTCATGGAGAAGGCGGCTATGGCTCGTCGGAGAGTCACGGAGGTCTATGTAGAGCTTAGTGCAGTGGAGTTCGATTTGGGAGAGGTAGATTAGAGGGTGTCCGCTCTGAAAGAATTGTAGGCGGCTCGTCAATAAGTTATGAAGGTTGAGAGGAGGGCTGCATGTGTGATGGAGTGCAACTCCTCAATTAGGTTGGAGAGGGAGGTGGTTAAGCCTTCGGAGGTTCAATGGAGATCTCCCTTATAAACCCTTTGGGGCTTCTTAGGAAACACAGCTTAAGATGAAGCATGAACACCTTAACACCTTTTAGATGTAGTTTGCAAGGATCTTGCCATCCTCGAGCTGTTCGCCATCATAGATGGAACTAAGGTGCCAAGTCCATCGGTTGCTACAGCAAATCTTGTGTAGATTGGGGCCTTTGCTTTCTTTTTTGCTTTTTCATATGTGCTCGTGCTCTTGTAATTGGAATTGATCGATAGAAAAACTCATTTTCCATACGTTATGTCAAATTGCCCCTTCCTTTGTATGCAATGTCTGCCATTGAGGTAGTCTTTTAAGGCCTTTTGATGGTCAACTTGAAGGAAATCGAGCAGGATTTTTAGCATGCATTTTCAAAACATTTTTGAAATTAAAGCAGTGGAAACTAAAATTAATCAAATATTAATCTATTGCATGCATTGATCTAATCAATTTAAACCCTACTCAGGATCTAGACATGCTAATATGTAATTTAAAATTTAAATGAGATTGATCAGCAAATCGAATCTGCTGACCGATATGAGTTCAGAACTCGATACCTATGTGCAGGTAGCTGATATCCGCAATCTGAATCCACCGGAATAAGTTGTGGTGTCACGTTGCAGCCGTATACTCGTCCGGCTTTTATGGTTGGTCCACACGGAGCTCTTGATCCCGACCAGCTCCATCGGAGTGCTATCTCCTCGCTGGGGTCTTTGACGGCTGATCGTGATCGATCCAATAAATCGTCTTCTTTTTGATTTCTCAGACACTCTAGAAAATCAGAACACGGAGTATGGAGGATGATGAGTCGGTGTCTGAAGTTTGGTGACGATCTGATGCTCATAGCACTCAATCTCTCCACCCGAAATCAGGGTCCCAACTCTAGGGTTTCACTCGGCCCAAAAATCTTGATGCACTAAAAATCCTCTCATGCCCTCTCTGTGTGGAGTTTTTCCGCGAAACAAGTTTGCCCTATTTAGATCATATCTAAAAATTGGGTGTCCTTAGATACGAAAATCAGAAGAGAAAAGAGGTATGAAGGAAAAATAAATGTGCTGTAGAATTTCGCTCACCTTCACTCTAGGATTTTTTTTTCCTAAAAGCAATGCCCAATTACTTTCAAATTTTTACCATGGAAAGGTAACCCCCCTCAGGCTTTACGCACAAAAATTCTCATAATTTATTGCATGAAAAATAAGTGGAAATTCCATGTGGAGTGGATAGGTTAAGATTGGTTGAACTAGGTTAAGATTGGTTGAACTAGTTTCAACCAACTTCTAGAATTTGAATTCAAATGGGGTCTTATCCTTTTTCAATGCCTATGCCAGAGGATGACGAGCAGAAGGACTCTCCTTCTGCTAGCCCTCAATCTGAAATTGCCCAAAAAAATGTGCGATAAAAGATAGGTAGGCGTGGATTTTTCAAATTTTAAACCAATCAAGTTGAATTCAAAATTCAACTTAGTTTGAACTGGTCCAACCCTTGGATCAGGTCAAAGGCAGAAGAGAGGAAGGGCGCACATTCATTTCTGCGTGAGAAATCTCATGCAAAAATCAGAGGGCATGGGTCAAGGTGAAAAAGTCAACTATGGTGGACGCTAGGGAGAATTTAAATTCAAATCTCATTTGACTTGGTCCTAATTGGTTTCAACCAAATTAATTAATTTAAACCAATTAGACCAGGTTTAACCCAATCAAATTAGGCTTAATTCAAATCAATGCAATTCTTATTAAATTAGAAATTAATTAGGTCCAGATCCTGATCAAATCAGGATCGAATCTTTCTTAGCGATGAGGTCATCTCCTGATCGGGTCAAATCCAATTGAATCAAATTCAATTGGACTTAATCGAATCCTCATCGTTCAATCAAATTGAGCTAATTAGCAATCAAATTGCTAATTAATCCTCCAATAAACATAGAGTCCTAATCGGGTGGGTGTGGGCAATAGAGTTTCATCAACATGATATTCCTGAAGAGTTCCAAATCAGTGGAATTTTTGAACCCAGTGTTCCAAACGAATCGAACTCGCGATCATAGAGTCCCAGACCAGTGGGATTCTTGATCAGAGAGTCCCAAATGAGTAGGACTCAGAGTCTCAGTCCACTAGGATTCTTGGTCACAGTGTCCCAGTCCAGTGGGACTCTTGACCACAGAGTCCTAGGTCATTAGGACTCTCGATCAGAGAGTTCCGGACACGGACTCAGAGTCCCGGAACGAAGGACTCAGAGTCCTAGTCCAGTGGGACTCTTGGTCACAGAGTCCCAGTCCAATGGGACTCTTGACCACAGAGTCTTAGATCATCGAGACTCAATATCAGCCATCAGATCAGGTAGAAATTCTTATGGGGTCAATTGTGTGTGACTCCATAGGTTCGAATCCTAAGTCGGTAGCACAGAAACTAATTTTCTGTACCAATCGATGTGACCATCTAGTAATGATATCCGACGTCCGGATAGGTCGAATAATTGCAACGCAACATCGACGAACCTGTGGCATATGGTTACCGTATAATTCATCCCCTTGATCTTGATGCTCAAAGGACGATATAGGATTTACTGTCAACCCTAAAATTCATCCACAGTATATTTCAAAACTTAGTGTCCATCACATGGACCATCCCGGTCGAGGGTTTGCTAAATTGAAATATAGTGATGCACTTACTCCAACACTTGGAGGGATCAATTCCATCTTGACTTACACATCGACAAGCTAAGTACTTGACTGCACCCAGTAGCCTTTCGTCACTGAATTAGAAATTCAGATAGTCCGGTACCTAAGTATAGTGAGTTGCTTGCAGGTCACCGTGGTGATCTCAGGTCTAAGGGACACTTATACCCATATCCTTCGCGAGCAACTTTTGACAGTAGAGAGCTCCGCAGTTGGATCATGTTCAGTGAAATGTACCTCTACAAGTGATCTAATCAAATCCCAATTGACCATGTTGGCCAGATAAGTGAGATCAGTGGAAGGGATATGCCATTAACTCGTCAAAGATCGAATCAGTGCGAATAGCTCTTAATTAAAAACCACTGGTCTAAACTGCCAAACTTATCTTAGATACCGATCGGTTAATTAGGTTTAATCTGATCAACTTAGCAATTTCGGGCTAGACCACTTAGCCATGAATTAAGTCCATCTTGGTCTTGTTAAAGACATGGACTCATCCAACTACAACCATTGGAGTTGATTCTAGAGTGTCCTTGACCTAATCTAATTCAACACTTGGTTAGATTTGATCAATTATTCTAGATTAATCCATTCTTTAACTTACCTTAGGTCTAATCCAATTTATGAACCTAATTCATCTAACCCTTTAATCTTTAGTCTTATGATTTTGTCTTAGGATCTTAATTCATAATTCTAGACCCTATGAATAATACTTAATTCTTTTAATTAAGTTTTTGGGCTGATGGGTCAGGGTTTGGCATTTCAAAAATAGTTTTCAAATTTTGAAAGATTTTCATTTTCTATTTTCCAAATGGGTCGACTCATTTCAAAAACGGATCGGCTTATTTCTCAAACAGCAATCTATTGCTAGTTTTAAACAGAAAACAAAATATAATGAAAATTAAACTATGAATCAACCTTTTAGATTTAATCTAAAACACATTCATATTTAATTTTTCAATTGAAACAATTTCAATCATTAAAATTCTTTCACTGTTCGTCTTAATGAATGAGTTCACGGTGGCATCCCTACCATCATAAAGGATCCCCACTGAATGGGAGGAGATGGCCTTTAAACCATACTTGTCCCTTATGACCGAACGGCTTAGTGGCTTATTCATTCTCGATTACTAAGTTATTTGGATTAAACATATCAAATATACTAACATTTAATTTCTAATTACATATTAGACATGTCAAGCAATCCAGTTGCTCTGATACCATTGAAGGAAATCGAGCAGGGTGTAGGGTTTTTAGCATGTATTTTTAAAATATTTTTGAAATTAAAACAGCGGAAACTAAAATTAATCATATATTAATCTACTACATGTATTGATCTATTCAATTTAAACCCTACTCAGGATCTAGACATGCTAATATGTAATTTAAAATTTAAATATAATTGATCAGCAAATCGAATCTGTTGATCGATACAAGTTCAGAACTCGATACCTGTATGTGGATAGCTGATCTCCGCAATCTGAATCCATCAGAATAAGTTGTGTCACGTTGCAGCCGCACACTCGTTCGGCCTCTATGGTTGGTCCACACGGAGCTCTTGGTCTCGACCAGCTCCACTGGAGTGCTAGCTCCTCGTTGGGGCCTTTGACGGCTAATCGCGATTGATCCAATAGATCGCCTTCTTTTTGATTTCTCAGACACTCCAAAAAAATCAGAACACGGAGTATGGAGGATGATGAGCTGGTGTCTGAAGTTTGGTGGCGATCCGATGCTCACAGCACTCGATCTTTTCACTCGAATCCAGGGTCCCAATCCTAGGGTTTCACTCGGCCCAAAAACCCTGATGCACTGAAAACCCTCTCATGCCCTCTTTGTGTGGAGTTTTTCCATGAAACAAGTTTTCATAGAAAGATGACTTTCAAATCTATAAATCCTATTTAGATCATATCTAAAAATTGGGTGTCCTTAGATACGAAAATCAGAAGAGAATAGAGGTATGAAGAAAAAATAAAGTGCTGTAGGATTCTGCTCACCTTCACTCTAGGAGTTTTTTTTGCCCAAAACCAATGCCCAATCACTTTCAAATTTTTATCACGGAAAGGTAACCCCTTAGGCTTCATGCACAAAAATTCTCATAATTTATTGCATGAAAAATAAGTAGAAATTCCGTGTGGAGTGGATAGGTTAAGATTGGTTGAACTAGTTTCAACCAACTTCTAGAATTTGAATTCAAATGGGATCTTATCGTTTTCCAACGCTTATCCCAGAGGATGACGAGCAGAAGGACTTTCTTTCTGCTCCCCCTCAATTTGAAATTGCCCAAAAAAATGTGCGACGAAAGATAGGTAGGTGTAGAGAATAGATAAGAGATGAGGTTTTTCAAATTTCAAACCAACCAAGTTGAATTCAAAATTCAACTTAGTTTGAAGTTGTCCAACCCTTGGACCAGGTCAAAGGCAGAAGAGAGGAAGGGTGCACATTCATTTCTGCGTGAGAAATCTCATGCAAAAATCAGAGAAGGGCGTGGGTCAAGATGGAAAAGTCAAATATGGTGGGTGCTAGGGAGAATTTAATTTCAAATCTCATTTGACTTGGTCCTAATTGGTTTCAACCAAACCAATTAATTTAAACCAATTAGACCAGGTTTAACCCAACCAAATTAGGCTTAATTCAAACCAATAAAATTCTAATCAAATTAAAAATTAATTAGGTCCAGATCCTGATCAAATCAGAATCGAATCTTCCTTAGTGATCAAGTTATCTCATGACCTGGTCGAGTCAAACTTAATCGAATCAAATTCAATTGGACTTAATCGAATCCTCATCGCTCAATCAAATTGAGCTAATTAGTAATCAAATTTCTAATTAATCCTCCAATAAACATAAAGTCTCAATCGGATGGGTGTCTGGGCAATAGAGTTTCATCAACATGAAGCTCCTGAAGAGTTTCAGACCAGTGGGACTCTTGAACTCAGTGTTTCAAACGAATCGAACTCGCGGTCATAGAATCCCAGACCAGTGGGACTCTTGATCTGAGTAGAGTCCCAAATGAGTAGGACTCAGAGTCCTAGTCCACTAGGACTCTTGGTCATAGTGTTCCAGTCCAGTGGGACTCTTGACTACAGAGTCTCAGATCATCAGGACTCTCGATCAGAGAGTTTTGGACACGAAGGACTCAGAGTCTCAATCCAGTGGAACTCTTGGTCACATAGTCCCAGTCCAGTGGGACTCTTGACCACAGAGTCTTAGATCATCGAGACTCAATATCAGCCATCAGATCAGGTAGAAACTCTTATTATGTGTGACCCCATAGATTCGAATCCTAAGTCGGTAGCATAGAAACTAATTTTCTGTATCAATCGATGTGATCATCTAGCAATGGTACCTGACGTTCGGATAGGTCGAATAATTGCAACGCAATATCGACGAATCTGTGGCATATGATTACCGTATAATTCATCCCCTTGACCTCGATGCTCAAAGAACGATTTAGGATTTACTGTCAATCCTAAAATTCATCCACAGTGTATTTCAAAACTTAGTGTCCATCACATGGACCACCCCAGTTGAGGGTTTGCTAAATTGAAATACAGTGATGCACTTGCTCTAACACTTGGAGAGGTCAATCACATTTTGACTCACACACCGACATGTCAAGTACTTGACTGCACCTAGTAGCCTTCTGTCACTGAATTAGAAATTCAGATAGTCCGGTACCTAAGTACAGTGAGTTGTTTGCAGGTTACTGTGGTGATCTCAGGTCTAAGGGACACTTATATCCATATCCTTCGCGAGCAACTTTTGACAATAGAGAGCTCCGCAGTTGGATCACGTTCAGTGAAATGTACCTCTATACTTCACCTGCATGCCATAATACTATCTCTATACTTCTTGGTTAAGAGGACAACCAGTACTTATGGCACACGACGACCTACACTCGATACGTTGTCGTCCTGGATAATAATGAATCATTTGGTTGCGAACACGTTTTAAGGACTAAACGACAAATCTTCTTTTATCGAGTCTAAATAGTCCTAAGGACTTCATCACAGAAGAGTTCATTATAGAAAGATGCACAAAGTAATGAAAAGGCCAAAATAATAATTTTATTTATTAATAATTCAAGTACAATTACATTTAGCTCAACCATCTACAATCTAGATGATTGGGCTTTAGGATATAATTCCCAACAAGGTCGTCTAAGGCCTTGCCTCCTAATGCTAGTAGAAGCATATTGAACTGTGGACTTGGTGTTTGCGTACTTCAAGTGCTTGACTTTGAGCTATCCATGCTTCAAGAACTAAGTTGCTCCCTGTTTGGCATGTGCTTCAACTAGAGTTGTTCCATCTTGAAGTGGTTGGGTGAGGGTCGGGTGGTGCTTCGATGATTGAGTTGCTGCTCATCTAGGTCTTCCATATGAGGGCTAGATTATGCTCGAGTTGAACTGCCTGTCGAGGTTGGTGAATTGCTAAGGCTTTGGTATGGTAGCCTCAAGCACTTAGGATGTACCGCATGTAGGTCAGCAAGGTTTTTGGGTGTGATGGCCCAAAGCACTCAAGTCATCCCGCCTATGTAGGCCAATTAGCTTTCAAGACTTAGACATGAGAGCTAGAAGTGCTCGAGGTATCTTGCCTATCTAGGTCGATTGCTGAAGCTTTTAGCTCGAAGCAATAAATGATGAATCTCCAGACAAAATCTCGGGCATTCTTCTCTATGATCCGAGCTAGTGGCTTGGCCTTAACTCATCTGGTAAATTAGTTAATGGCCACTATTAGGAACTTCCTCTACTTGGTGGCTTGTGGATAAGATCCAAGAATGTCCATTTCCCACTAAACAAATGGCCAAGGAGAGTTGATTGGAGTGAGTTGGATTGCTGACTAATGCTGAATGTTAGCATGTCATTGGCATTGATCACACCACTTTATAAAATCAGCTATATCTTTTTGAATGCTTGGTGAGTAGTAGCCTTATCATAGGACTTTGTAAGATAAGGCCCTACTGCCAAGTGATTTCGTGGATGCCTTCATGTACTTCCTGAAGTATATTCTTTGCTTTAGAGAGACAGAGGCATCGAAGGAGAGGCAAATAGAATAATCTTTTATAGAGCTTTCCCTCTAGCAGAACATAGCACGTGGCCTGGTTCTTGGTCCTCCAAACTTCTTTCCTGTTCTTAGGAAGTTTTCCCTCTTATAGATAGTCGACTAGTGGATCCATCCAGCTGCACTCGAATTCAACCTACAGAAGTAGGGTTGAATATTCCTTAATGCTTGGTTTATCAGGCAACTCTAGGTAGGCTATCCTTTGGAACTCAGAGTACTTTGAGGTCGCCAATTTTGAGAGTAGATTAGCTCGGCTATTCTTTGACATGGGTATTTGCAAAATCTCAAACTTGTTAAAGTAGGAAGAGATATCTTGTACCTTTCAGAGATACTTTGTCATTCCTGGGGCTCTGGCCTCATACTTTTCTAGGAGTTGTCCGATAATTAGCTAAGAGTTGCTAAGAGCTTTGCAGTGTTGAACTCCAACCTCCCGAGCAAGCTTCGGACTTGCTAGGAGAGCTTCATACTAGGCCGTGTTATTAGATGCCTTGAAGCCAAAGCGAAGGGTATGCTCTACAATAATGTCATCCGGCCTAGTCGGGATCAACTTATCTTTGCTTTTATCGGTATTGGAAGATCTATCCACATGGAGTGTCTAGAAGTTCTATTGGTTCTTAGTTTATTGGCTCCATGTTGATCTCTATTTTCTTAGAGATTGTGTACTTTATGAGGAAGTCCGCTAATGCTTGGGCCTTGGGAAGGTCGAGGCTAATAATGGATATCGAACTTCCCAAGCTTAGCCACCTATTTGGCTAATCTCCCTAAAGCATCAAGCTTTAGGAGAACTTGTCTCAGACGTTTGTCGGTCAGTACTGTGATGGAGTAAGCTTAGAAGTATGCTCAGTCTTTTAGCTAAGATGACAAAGGCATATGCAACTTTCGAGATCCCAAGATACCTCGTCTTAGCATCTTGGAGAACTTGGCGGGTGTAGTGAACCGCCCTCTATACTCCATCTTCTTTTCGGACTAATACTGAGCTTAGTATCGTGGGGGACACTACTAGATAAAGGTAGAGCATCTCCTCTGGATAGGGCTTCATCAGGAGCAGTGATGAGTTGAGGCAGTTTGAAGCCGGTCGAAGGCAATCTGGCATTCCTTCGTTGGAAGTCCTTGATTTGCTTTAATGCCTTGAAGATGGGCAAGCATTTCTCCGCAGATTTGGCTATAAATTTGCTCAAATTATCAATTTGCCCTACTAGGCATCGGACTTCTTTTCTATTTCTCGATGGTGACATCCTCACGATGGCTTGATCTTCTCAAGATTGGCTTCGATCCTACACTAGGTAACCATGAGATTGAGAAACTTCCATGAGGTAATTCCGAAAATACATTTGGTCAAATTGAGTTTCATGCGATACTTCCTCAGAGTCTAAAAGATCTCCTCAAGATCAACCACATGTTGATCAGCTCAATAACTTTTCACTAGCATATCGTTGTAGACCTTCATGTTGCGGTTGATTTGGTCCTTAAAGATCTTGTTGACGAGATATTGGTATATGGATCCTGCATTCTTCAACCTGAAAGGCATGATCTTGTAGCAATACAACTCTTTGTCGGTGATAAAGGTCCTCTTATCCTCATCCATGGATGCCACTTTGATTTGGTTGTAGCTCGAGAACATATGTATGAAGCTGAGCATTTAGTGCCCCAAAGTGCATCGATGAGCTACTTGATCTTAGGCAAAGGAAAACTATCTTTTGGGTAGGTTTTACTAAGATCAATAAAATCAATATATACCTGCCATTTCCCATTCTCCTTTTTGATGAGGATGATGTTGATGAGCCAGTCGGGGTAGTTTATCTCATGGGTGAAGTCCATAACAATGAGCTTGTCTGCCTCCTCGTCGATGGCATGTTGTCGTTTTGGGATGAAGATTCACTTCTTCTGTTGAATAGGTTGATACAATGGATTCATGTTAAGCTTATAGATGATGACCTCTAGACAGATTTCTAGCATATCTAAGGCCGACCAAGTCTTATCAGCATTGGCTCTAAGGAAGTACATAAAATGATATCGGGCAGCTTCGTCCGATTGAGCTCCAATCTGCACTGCTATGCTCGGGTTTGAATCATGTAGGGGGACCAGAGGAGTGCTGTTGTTGGTTCTCTGTGCTGCTACCATTATTCATCTTGGATGTCAAAGCTCTCAATGAGTAGTATTTTTATTGACCTTTTGCCTCCAAGGGCCGTGATGTAGCATTACCGAGCGAGAACCTAGTCACTTTAGACTTCTACATCTTTGGTTGTGGAAAACCTTATTAGTAGGTGATAAGTCGAGACAATGGTACCAGAGCATTCAAGCTGTCCATCATAGTATGATATTGTAGCGACCATGAGGAAGTCAAGCATAATTGTGGCGTGCCTTAACGCATGTCCTATAGTAACAGGCAAAGAAATGATGCCTTCCATGGAGACTAGATCTCCGAAGAACTCGACTAGAAAAAAGTTAGGTATTCTAAAGTTGATCCTTTGGTATGTTCATTTTGCAAAAGGCATTGTAAAATAAGATGTCCATCGCACTTCTATTATCAACTAAAATGTGTTTTGCATTGTAGTTTGTAATAGTTAAGGAAACTATAACAATGTTATCATAGGGGGTTTAGACACCATCAACGTCTGAGAAAGAGATTACCTCGTATAACCTCAATCTCTTTGGTGCTAGACTCTCGGTTTAGATTATAAGGGCATAGGTCTTCTTTATGGACAAACTAGTTCTGCGGACTGCTGTTCTGCTTGCAATGGTGTTGATAACCCTTGTGGTAGGTCGGTTGTTAAGCAGAAGCTTTAGGGCAGGCTACTCTTGACCAGAGGTGTCATTGTCTTATGGGTAGCAAATGTAAGCATTGAGGAAGCCCCACTCTTCTATTTCTTTTTTCATTTGGTAGCTGTCTTTGATGTCATGGATATGGTCATGATGGAATTCGCGGTATTTCTTCATGTCTTTATAGGCATTTGACTTTATCTTGCATTGCCATCTGATGATCCCTTAGTTCTTAATCTCCATTAGGATTTGCCATCAGGAGGTGTTGAAAGGTGTATACCTCTTGATCCTTAGAGAACTCATTGGGAGCTTGCCCTATTTCTTTTGGGCTTCTTGTAGGGTTCGTCCTAGTCATCCCTAGCCCTTTTCTTTCTTTTTACTAGTCGAAGACCTGTGCGTTGCACGGAATAGATAATTATGATTTGTAATTATTAAAATTTTTAATAATAAATATTTTTTTAATATTTTATTTATTTATTTATTTTATATAATATATTTTTATTATTTTATAAAATAATATTTTATTTTATATTTTTTTCTTTCTGTTTTCATACCTTCTACGCGCTCGGTGGTACCACTGC
Source organism: Cocos nucifera (assembly GCA_006176705.1). NCBI lineage: Eukaryota > Viridiplantae > Streptophyta > Magnoliopsida > Arecales > Arecaceae > Cocos > Cocos nucifera. The sequence goes on from QRFJ01000710.1 coordinate 39,660, forward strand.
ATCTATCGCTTTATCATGGTTTCTTTCTCTCAACAAATGCTGATCTCGATCGTACATCCGTTTTCTTTCTTCTCGTATCTTCTTCGTGCCTACAAATGCCGCCCCACTCTCTTGTTGCCTCACCATTGTTCTCCTTCTCTCTTGACAAACGTCGATCTCGAACGTACTCCTCGGCGCCCTTATTGGTACTGCTGCCCCAAGCACCGAAGGAAGAGAGAAACTCTCTTCTTTTTTCTTTTCTTTCTTTTCTCTTTTTTTTTTTTATAAAATAATATTTTATTATTTTTTCTTCTTTCTTCCTGTTCTCATACTTTTTTCGCACCTGTTGGTGCTATCCTACCATGGCTTTCCTTTTCTCTTGACAAATGCTGATTTCGATCGCACCCCTATTCTTTTACTTCTTATACCTTCTCCAAACTTTTGGAAGCTATTAAATACAGAGATTTGGATTTCAAATCGATGGAGTATCGTGCTCTATTTATGGATAATTTATTAGATTTGATCTGATCTGATTCGATGGATCGATTTAGATCTTGAAATATATTATTTTTTTAAAAAATAATAAAAATATTATTTTCTAAAAAATAAATTAGTATGTTATTATTTTTAAAATTAAAAAAATGATATGCTATCTTTTTAAAATAATAATTAGTATTTTTAAAAAATATTATTACTATTTTTATAATATTTTATTTTTCAATAATAATAATTTTTTAATATATTTTTGTTTCTTATTTTTTTATTTTTATTTTTAAAATATATTTTTTAATTTTTTAAAATATTATTTTATTATTTTTTAAAAATAATATTTAAGTTATTATAAATAATAAAATAATAATCTACGTGGCACAACTAAAATCATCCAAGATGCTAAGGTGGCAACACCATAATACTCCTCTGTAAAGTATTATTATGTATATAATAGATATTTTTTAAAAAAATAATAAAAATATTATTTTTAGAAGAATAAATTAGTATGTTATTATTTTTAAAATTAAAAAATAATATGCTATCTTTTAAAATAATAATAATTAGTATTTTCAAAATATATTATTATTTTTATAATATTTTATTTTTCAATAATAATATTTTTTAAAATATTTTTGTCTCTTATCCCTTTCTTACTTTTATTTTTAAAATATTATTTTTTTAAAATTTTTTAAAATTCTATTTTATTATTATTTAAAAATAATATTTAAATTATTATAAATAATAAAATAATAATTCACGTGGCATAATTAAAATCATCCAAGATGCTGAGGTGGCAACACCACAATACTCTATAAAGTATTATTATATATATATAATAGATTATCAGTCTTCTCCATTTACTTCTCTGTCATGGCCTTTTTAGCATTAATATACTTGTCTGCTAGGGCCAAGAGCTAGGTATAGTCTTTGAGAAGTCTCTTTTCTAGAGAGAAGCTGCATGGCTTCAACCCCCTCCTTAGGATTAACATTGCAAACGAGTGATGTAGGTCACAGATCTCCAATAATATTATGTTGAAGCAGCTAATGTAATCTTCGAGGAACTCGTTGTCTCTCCTGTTGATGGCAAAAAGAGGATATCTAACACCCTCCACTGCTACCTGCTGCTATTAAGTGAGCAACGAAGAGACAATCGAATATCTTGAAGGAGTGGATGGAGTTTGGCTGGAGCCCAGTATATCACATCCGATGGCCTTCGAAAAAGTGGTAGGAAGGCCCTGCACATCATTGAGTCAATGGCCCCTGGAGTATCATGATGGCCTTGTTTCTCTCCAGGTGGTCATAGGGATTAGTGGTGCCATCGTAGGTCTTGAGCTACAGCATCTTGAAGCAGGGTGGAATAGGCTACTTCATGATTCTCACCGAGAATGGAGGTTGGATAGAGAACTCCAAGTCATTCCCCAAGGCCAGTTGGTGCTAACATAGGGCCTCGAGGTACTGATCCACCTCCTGTAGCATCTGATCGATGTCATCATATCTTGCGGAAGCCTCTTTGGGTCAGTGGGATGGAGATCTGCCACCAATTGAGTCCTGCAAAGAAGTGGAAGAAGGGGGGGGGGGGTGTAAATACTCCTTACCTCGTTCAAAGCTTCCCACAAGAGTAATAACTGTGAGGCCCCTTCCTCGGGCTCGGTGGATGAGGATGGTTATAGTGGGAGGCTCGCTCCAGGCTCCAATGGGAAGATTGGTGCCCACGAAGGGCCTTCTCAAAATTGAGGGAGTGGAATGATGGCTCTGCTTTGGACTCCGTGGAGGAAAACTCGAATGCATTGAGATTGGCTGATCGCCCAGCGCATGAGTGTGCTATTGCTGCTACTGTGAGACCACCTACTACAAGCCCTACACTACTATGGTTAGTGCCTAGACCTATTGCAAAAGGAGCTGAAACTATTCAATGGTAACCATTGGAGCTATTTGCACCTTTGATGGGAGTAGAACCTTTCGGGAGCTCTGGATAAAGTCATTGGACTTTGCAAGAGCATCGGGATGAGTAGCAAAGGGCACTGCTTGTGTCTTTTTAGATCTTATGGTGATCAAAGTTGATGAATGGTTGGAACCCCAGATTATGGATTTGGACTCTTCCTCTAGCACCAATTTATTGTCGCCGAGGATCGATTTGGCTTAGGCCAATGAGTTGGAGCCGATGATGGAAAGCCGAGGGTGGCAACTTAGGGACTTTGGAAGTTGGCCAACGATCTCGATGTAGTTGAAGAGGATCGGATCTTTTCTCTAACATCCAAGAATGACTTGAAACACCATAGATTGAAGAAGACCTTTTGATGGCGGACCCTCTAATGCTTAAGTCAGTTTATCTCGGTGGAGCAGAAGAGGTTCTAAGTAGAAGAAGGCAAAGAGAGAGAGAGAGAAGTCAAAAGAGAGAACTCTGTGAGTTTAGGAGAGATCCGTCCCTCCTGAATGTTGCTCAACCTAAAATTATGAGTCTCTTATGGGGATCTCCATTGGCACTTGTCCTCCAAGCTCACGGTGGGACTTAGAGACTTGTAGTTTCTAAAGATGCTACTGGACTTCGTTTGGGGTTCCGACTTATTTGGAGAGACTTCAGGGAGTGGTTATATAGGTGAGGATTGGAGTTCATCGTGATCGGAATCTTGGGACATACAAGAGAGGCCATTGAGGATAACTACTTGTATGTCTAGAAAATATGATTCAATACGATGAGATGCGAATATGATGGTTAGAGAGGCTATGCTGCTGTTATGAACCAGCTGACATTGGGTGGTAGGAGATTTGGACATCTCTGTACACCTTCAAAGTGGCTATATGGCGGGAACTAATTGGCTGAATTGAGAGCTTCATGGCTGGTTCGTGTCAAACCCTGATTAGTTGGCAGTACCATATCAGTTAAGCCGAATCCCAGGTGTATCAACATGTACCGGTACCGAATTGGCAAATGTATGTGTTTTTTGATAGTCAATTGGAATCATTAGTATTATTTTAAAGCTCCCAAAGGGAAATGGAAGGGAGAACCCCGCGGCTGGGCTTTCCTATCCAATGTGCTAATCTTTTGATTCTTTTATGACTGGGTTAAGGAACTTCCTTGGGACCTGTCGGTGAAGCTTGTGCCAATAGCATGATAGTAGTCATTTTGGTGAAGCATGCACCAGTAGCATGGTAGAAGCAACATCCTTTCCTCACTCATAACCACTTTTGATCCAAGCGGGGACATCTTTCTGGTCGGCATATTATTTTGCTTGTTAAAGGAAGGAATTACTAGTTGTTGAGGCATCCAAAAGTATGCCGGAATTCAGGTCTGAAAAAGCCATACATCTCTGTTTGTCGAAGAGGGATTTTCTAACCATATATTAAAGAGGGATTATCTGATTAAAAGTTGCTATATAACAATCATGTGCAATTGTCCGTTTTCCCTTATTGTTGCTTTGGCTAGGTAAAGTGAACAGTCATTCCTCCGACTCCGTATTCCATAAATTGTTCATGCATTTTTCTAATTACTTAACTAGTGGGCTTAGAGAAAAAAAAGAGATCCCCCTGCTTTCAAGAGGTGTGTTATATGCAGTAATATTGGTTATATTATTTCTACTAAAGCAGATTTCTAAAAAAAAAAAAATCTATTAACATTTTCCGTTTCTCGTTAAGATCATTATTATTCTTCTGAGCAAAAGCCTAGTTTCACGTCATATGACGTTTTTGCTCCTAGTATGTGTAAATGCATATAATTGTTTGAGCATGCAATGTATGTCATGTTGCTTTACTGGTCCATTAATTTATTGGTGGATTTGGTACAGCAAATAACACATCCTGTTTGGACAACTATGATTTTCCAGCATGTTTTTTTTTTTTTTTTTTTTCACCAAAACAGTTATTTGTGGCCCTCAAACTTTCTCCTGCACTTTCAACGATCAGGGAATGGCTTGAACAACAAATTAGCTGGATGCCCCAGTTTATCGAGTTTTAGCAGCTGGTGGTACTTGTACAATGAATTAAGTTGTTGCGGCCGCCAGCGGCTGCATGATTGATTTATTTTATATACATCGCTTTTGCTTGGGGGAATACATGTATGCAAGCCCTATATGTTGTGTATATATCATTCATTGTAGGAATTGTAATAACTAACAAATAAGAACACAAAAATCATGATTGACAAAAATATACTTAAATTTAATTCACACACCAATCTTTATTCCAAAATGCTGCAAACCAAATTTTGCAACTCATCATCAACAAATGCTATAAAATAAAAAGAAAATGGATGACCGGTCTCAAGGAAATACACTCCCTTAGCGAAAGGTACAAAATAGTAGATTATGTAGTGCATATATTTATGATCATGCAATTGTCGAGCCAATAGCGTCTCCAAATATCTTGTGATTTCTCTCTCAAAAGTCCTGCCATGCACCCTTTCCACTGTAAATCTCTCTCAAAAGTCGGTGCCAGGAGTAGCATCCCCTAATCATCTTGGACAGGACTGTTCCTACAAATAACATTTTGTCCAGCCACATGTGAAGAAATCAATCAAATGGATCAACAAAATTTTGGAAAAATATTATATACATCAAGTCAACAAAATTCTGATTATATCGTCAGAAGACTCAAGATACATACTGCAATCAGATCTCAAAAGCGATTCTTGTCTCTGATGACCTGTTAAAAGACTGAAGGCTTTTTTAAGGTTAGGTTTACCAAAAAAAAAGATCCAAGTATTTGTCTCTCTTTGTGCCCTTGGTATGTCTGCCACCCTTTCTTAAAGACTGAAGCGTTACATCACCGTAGTGGGCCTTCCTAAGATGGATGATTTAATATAATTGGCCTCTCCTACACGCTGACACAAACGGAAAACATTGCTCGAATCGTTCGAAGAAAACAAGCAAGACACTATCTGTTCCTCAAATCCAAGCAATTAGCACCATGCTTTAGATATTTATCTGAATGGTAGGTCGATGCGGGAGAAATTGACGTCTATTCTTCAAAAAATCATGTAAGAAGCTACTCTTTGTCAACCTACACAATAATCTCTGTATCATTGTACGCTGCAAATTAAGAATCATAAGTTGAGTTCCTAGGACGCTGAGACGGTAGGGGGAAAAAAATCTCACAGCCATGCACCAGCATCCAGTTTGTGTGCATTCTAGTCACGAGCCACCAGTTCTTGTACAAGTACCACTTTGATACATGGGCATCTCTGATCGAATATATAATTTACATATGCATCTATGGCCTTTAGATTGTAATAGAATTTGGTGAGGATTCGAGTAACAATGTACAGAAACTCAAGAAATGACCATAAAGCGATCACAAAATATCACAATGCTTGCAGATGCAAAGCTTTAAGTAGTGCCACAACAATTAAAAAAGTTTCAAAGATGATTACATTACTCACTAAGAATGAGAAGGTTACGTTAGCATACAAAGGTCTACCTCCTCTCCTGATAAGGTTGCTAGCACCCTGGCAATGTACCTCCACCAAAAATGTTATATAAAAGTTAATTATGTTTTCTTCTCAACAACTAATAAGATAAAAACCAATAATGTGTTGTTGCTTGGAATTGGCGTGACTCAAATGCCTAGTTGGCTGATCTGTTGCAGGGCTGGGACAATCGGATGAACAAACCAGAGGGATTTGCCGGAGATTACATTGTACCTCCGAGGTGATGGTGCTTGAGTACTGATGGCTCCAATGCTGGTTGCTATTGAGGTGATATCGGAAAAAGGGAACCATGCTCAGACCTTCATATTGATGCTGGATCCGACTTGAAACAGCAGAAATGAAGAAGTCCTCTTGTTAAAAATTGTCGAGCGAAGAATCCTTTGATGCTTAAGGCAGATAAACTCTTAGGGAATAGTGAATGTGTTATGGAAGTGATAGAGTGATGGCACAAGCATATGAGGGCTTGAGAGCACTTATATGGAGTCCTTCGAGAGTGGTTTATATAGGTGAGGATTAGCACCCATCACCGAGGAATTTGGTGTATGGATTGGTCATTTTTGGTAGCTGATTGTACGTTCTATAGATTTTGTGCATATATTTTACCTATGCACTATGCTTTGTGCATGCCAACCTTGCGGTTATGGAAACTGCTCATGATTGTGGTCGAGAAGTCGCTAGGTTGGAAGAGAATTTGAATTCTTCACATGCCTCTAGATTAGTGTTGAGAAAAATACCTCAAGATTTGGTACATAATAAGTTTAAAATGAGATTGAAGATAACTAATGAAATCCAATAAGACTAAGAACAGCTTAAATGGAGTCAGACGAAGAAGTTATGCATGAAGGAAGATCGGAGCAAGGTGGAATGGCCTCGGGCCCACCAAAGGGGGCCTATGGGCTGGCACAGGCTAGCGGCAACATAGGCACGTGCAACCCCAGTAGGCATCCTAGCCTGTTGCGTGGTCCACGCGTGTAGGCATGGACTAGCCGAGCATTTTCCACCCATTTGGCGTGGTTCACAGACCCGTCCGTGGATGGCATCGCGATTTGATGGCTCAAACTCAAGTTGGTCATGATTGGATAGTCTAGGTGTGATCTGAGTATGATCAGAAGATCTTTTGTGCGATCCAATAACTTAGGAGCAAGCCGATCGCGATCGGACGGTCCAGAACTGATCTCGGATGTGTTTGGGACTGAATTTTCTATTGAAATACTGTTTTTTAGATTTCTGGAGTTTATATAATTTTGATTGATGAATCATTTATTGCGTTGAAAAGTTGGTGATGTCTTAGAGGCGCTGAGAGAGATTTTAGAAAGATTTTATGAAGATTTTAGAACTTCTTGTTGAGAGATTCTTGTATAAAGTTTGAGTAGTAAGTTTTTTTTGTATTTGTTTGATTCTCTTTCTCTTATAGTGAAGTTTGCATGCTCCGTAAAAATAGATTTTGGTCTAATCCATGTATTTGATTGTATGCTATCTCTTGTCTTTTATTTTTTTTTCTTATGGTATCAATACATGATCAAGTGCAACGTAAGTGGTATCAAGAAGATCCTAAGATGGTGATGTCTTGGCCAGACTTTCTCAATAATTAATATCAGAGCGAGTTGATATCCTAACAATTGGTATTAGAGCCAGGCGATATTAGTGCACATGGTTGTCTAGATCATGACGGTATTGATCGAGATCAAAGAAGATGGAGAAGACAAGCACAATCAAGATGGAGATCGATTTGTTCGACAGAAAGAATAATTTCTTCTTATGGCAAGCGAGAATGAAGGACGTACTCATCCAACATAGATTGATCGACGCTTTTTTGAATAAAAAAAAGCCAGACACCATAGAGAAGAGGATATGGGAGCGGCTACAGATACAGATTGTGAGTACCATCTGCATGTACCTGATGGATGAGGTGGTGATTCATATATTTAGCGAGACTTTTCAATGGCGATGTGGTCGAAGCTCGAAGAATTATACATGGCAAAATCACTCACCAACATGCTATTTTTTTGGAAGCAGTTCTACTAATTATGGATGATTGAGGGATAGAACGTGCAGAAGCATCTCAGCTATTTTCAAAAAATTTTCATCAATCTTCTCAGTGTAAATAAAAAGGTTGAGGAGAAGATCAGGACGTTGATCTTGCTAGCATTATTTTTTTCTTTGTATGAGTCCTTGGTGACTGTTCTTCTAATGGAGAAGAGCACCATCAAGATGGATGAGGTTACTGTAGCAATTCTCCATAACGAGATTTTTAGGAAGGAGAACCCAGCTTCGAGCTTAGATGGCAGTAATTCAGCTTTGGCAGTTTCTTAAAAAGTAGATGGCAGTAGATGGAGTGATAGAAGATCGCGAGGTGGCTGATCTAGGTTCAAGACGAGGAATCCTAGCAAGATTAGATGCTACCGATGCGATAAGTTGGGACATCATGTTAGAAATTCTCCGTAGCTCAAGGATCAGATGAGAGTTACTATAGCGACGATCAGTAGCGAGTTAGAGGATGATGTTCTGATGATAACTGATAAAGTATCTACTTCTTTCCAGTAGTGAATTTTAGATTCTGAATACATATATCATGTTTATTATAAAGAGGAACAGTTTGACTCTCTAAAGAGTAGTGAGAGCACTATTCATCTACCGGATGGATTGAGCTATGGGATTAGAGATATTGGGATAGCTGGAGAACACATGATAGTGCAGTGAGGAGATTAGGGAAGGTCTGATATATATCCAATTTTAGATGACATATTATCTTACTAAGTAGATTGGATTCAAATGGCTGTAAGTTGGTAGCTGATGATGAAATTCTGAAAGTCATGCATAGTGATAGGATGATATTGGAGAAAAATAAAAAGATGAGAGGATATTACTATTTGGCAGAGAGCCTAATGCGAGGTAGAGTTTCAGGAGCCAGAGAAAGCTCAGTATAAGATGGAGTTTCAAGTGGAGGTGGATCGGGCAGGAGACGAAAGACTCAGAAGGATGAGAGGCAATGCCGCAGAGTAAAGTTCATATTGCCATAGAAGACTTTTTTGAGCAGGTCTTTGGTCAAAATGGACATAGCCTATGATGGAGGTGGGATCGATTGGCCTGACTCGACTCTCATATTTGCTCATCTATGAGACAGCAGACATGCCTCAGGGAGTGGGGCCAAGATGGATCATAGGCTCTCGAAGATAGGTGAAGGCCAAAAATCAAATCAAGGTGAAGATTATTGAAAAAAATGTCTTAAAATTTGATCTATAATAAGTCTTGAACGAGATCCAGGACAACGAACAGAATACAACGAGATCAAAAATAGACCAAATGGAGTCCAGATGGAGAAATTATGCATGAAAGAATGCTGGAGCAAGGTGTCACGGCCCACGGGTCCATCAGAAGGGGCCCAAGGGGCGGTGCGGGCTCGACCTAGTGCCATGCAGCGCATTGGGCTAGCCATGCGGGCCTAGCATGGGCGCATACAAGCCCAATGGGCATCCCGACCCATTGCGCGGTCCACGCATGTAAGCATGGATCAGCCGGGCATTTTCCACCCATTTTGTGTGGTTCACAGACCTATCCATGGACCGCATCGCAGTCCGACGGCTCAGATGCGAGCCGATCATGATCGAGCAGTCCAGGCATGATCCAAGCATAATCAAAAGACCTTTTGCATGATCCGATGGTCCAAGAGCAAGCTAATCATAATCGGACGGTCCAAAACTGATCTCAGGTGTGTTTGGAACTAGATTATCTACTGAAACATTATTTTTAGATTTTTAGAGTCCATATAACTTTAATTAACGAACTATTTATTGCATTGGGAAGCTAGTGATGTCTTGAAGGTATTGAGAGCTTTTTGAGAGATTTTAAAGAGCTTTTATGAGAATTTTAGGATTTTTTATTGAGAGACTCTTGTACAAGAGTTGAATGATAAGTTTTTCTTATATTTATTTGATTCTCTTTTTTTCATAGTAAAGTTTGCATGCCCCGTGAAGGTAGATCTTAGTCTAATCTACGTACTTGATTGTGTACTATCTCTTATCTTTTATTCTTCTTTCTTTCTCTCATGGTATCAATACGTGATCGAGTGCAATGCAAGTGGTATCAAGAAGATCCTAAGATGGTGATGTTCTGGTCAGACTTTTCCAACAATCGATATCAGAGCGAGTTGATATCATAATAGTTGACAATATGGTAGATTTGATTGATTGATTGAAGGCTTCATAGTAAACTCTGATTGCTCAATCTGTTACATGGGCTATGGTTAGTTCTGAGGTGTATCACTTGCCCTCTACTTCTGAGGGTGATGTAACTTGTTGGCTCAGATGAAGGAAATAGATCTATTGGTGAAGACGACTAGCTGAGGCAAGTCATGAAGTTGAGTTATGGGGTTAAGCCATGAAGTCAAGCCATAGAGTTAATCCATGAAACTGAGTCATCGCAGTTGTTCTTTCAGTTTTATTGCAAAGGTCTTGTAGATACTGCATTTTTATGAAGTACATGCCAATGTCTACACTTCTCAAGTGGTATAATGAGTGGTAGGATTTCTAGGATGGTGATTGGATGCTTTGTTGATAGTGATCCTAAAAATGGTTTAGAGTCCAACTCTTGATTGACACATGATGGAGATCGGACTGACGGATCTAATAGTCATGTCGATTTGAAGCTCCCAAGGCTCTATACAAGGCCTAAGATTTACACTTCATCATCCTTTGAAATTTTTGCACCTAATTGTCTTGAGAGCGGTTGAAGGTGAACTAGTGCTCTACATTGAGATCCTCTTTCCACCCAATCTTCATCCAAAGTTTACTTTGTCACTGTTGTTAGCATCAAGTTATATTTCCTGGGAATTTCTTCATCCAAAACTTTAGGTCGGCCTTTTTGCTTCTTTATCCCAGTTCCTTCTCTCTGTTCTATCACATTTTTCCTCTTCCTTTCATTTTTTGGTTTGAGAGAAGTGTTGAGGTTGATGGTGGAGAGGTTATTGAATGGTGGGTCGATGGCTCAATGCTCTTTAGATTGAGCTTCTAGAGGCTCAGAGGAACCCTATTCAGCCTCCGATTTTGCCCCATTTGCCAAGATGAGCATATTGGGGGAGGTCGACCTAGAGAGGATTCATCCTGAGTACCATATATCCTAGGGCTTTGCTTTGGAGTTGTCAAGCTCTTCTAGTATGGTAATGTGATCGAAAAAAGTCATCTCTCTCTTTACAAGGAAACTCTAAAGGCAAATTAGAGGATTCCCATCTCAAACCTTTTTATATTGTACTTCTATATAGCTTTTGGCTTGTCCCAACCCAACTCATCCCCAATGCTTGAAGGATGATTATTGGGTTCTTCACTTTTCATATTGCCCATGGTTTCTATCCTTCTTTGGGGCTACTCTAAGTTTTCTTCCTGAAGGAGCATCATTGAAATAGGAAGTGGTGGTATCTTTCTAGTAAGAAAGGTTCCACATTCTTCATCTAGCCCTTCCTCCTTTCATGGTTAGAAGATTTATTTTTATTTTATTTTTATTTTTTTACTTTTTTTTGGTCCTAGAGAAAGGTTGGGCCTTCCCGTCATAGTGATCCATGCCTAAGAAGGTGATGAATTTGTTCCTAATTTTGTCCACTGAGAAGCAGGTGATGGTCGACACCCTTTGCGGTACATAAGCACTATTCATTGATTGAATTGCTTTCCAAGGCCACCTTAGTGAATGCTAGCCTTAGCCCAACCTCCATCGAGGTTAATTTCTTAGTCTAATCAAATTTGAATCTAAATTCTTCTTGGGCATGCATGCTTAGCTTTTCTAAGATCTTATTTGTTTTGCAAGAATGAAGTTTGACTGCAACGATCTAATGTATGAGGCCATTGAGGACACTCCTCATAAAATGAAGCATGGCGGGAGTGACGCCAATCTTTTGAGGAAGAAGAAGATGAAGACACTTGCTACTCCCCTTATAATTGGTGTTGAGCTTCACATATCTCCAAGTTTAGCAAGTATGTTGGGTTGAGACCCGATTTGACAAGGTAGGGTCACTTGCAGTGAAGGTGATCGCCTCGGTTCTCACTTGTCCATCTGCTTTGGAGGCTCTTCCAAACATTGCTCCTAAGGGTCCCCTAGGGATATGCCTGCTGTCCCTGAAGCTCCCTTGGATTTGATCTTTAATCCTACAATCACCATCATGCTTGCTGAGATGCTAGTGGCTATTGATGAAGTTCCTTCCACCCTTGAGTCAGTTCCTACGCTAGCATAGGTTCCAATTCCTGATCCTAGGCCCTGGAAGCATCAAATTCCTAACAGTCCCCATTTTCATCCTAGGGGACCAAGCTAGAGATTTTTCAGCCATTATGGTCACAAAGGGTCAAGGATTTGGTCTTAGAGATTCAGTAGAGATGGTCGGGGGGATGATGGTTCTAGAAGATGAGAAGCATCTTTAGGGGATGATGGTGGATGAGCTCATCATGCCATGTATATCGAGACGATCAAGGTGAGTGTCCAGGACCTAAAGTTGTTTTTTTTTATGCATGATTCTTCTTGCTAACTTTACTTCTTTATTTGCAAATGTCTTATATGGTTCATGCTTTGGGAGTGTCATTCCCCATCCCAATGTATTAAATGAAGTATGGGCCTAATCTTTTAGACCAACCCAGATGACAAAATAAGCCACTAGGAAATGGCCCAAAAGAGTAGCATGGATCTCAAAATATGAATGTAAAAAAGAAAAAAAAAGACTTCCATTAAGAGTTTCTTTCTTCCTGAAATTGCTGGAGGAGTCCGATGTTGAGGAAGACTAGGACTCCTCCCTCCATCCTATTTAAAGAGGATCAAGCCCCTATTGAACTCAAGTGGCGATCGGCCGCTGGTTGTCACCAGAAGGGGGTTGAACTTTCCTTCTTCTTTCAAAAGCATTCCATCTTATTTGTCATAGATTGGGGCCAAGCTTTATCAAAAAAGAGGTAATGATCCTCTCATCTTCAAGTTGATCTTGTTTGTTATTTTCTTGAGCCCTTAGAAGCTCGATCTTTAGCCAGCTATCATCGACTTTAGGCTGAGAAATAATGCCCTATTCTGAATTTTATTTTCTCTAATTTTTTTTAGTATTTTTCTTGATTTTTGGCATCGATTGTCACCATCGACCACTGGTTGGGGCCATCGTGACCCCAACCACTGTTGGCCATAGCCACAGCTAGCAGGAGGCCAGCTACTTTGGGAAAAGAAGAAAAAACTAATCACCTATTTTTCTATGTTTTCTTGATCACACCACCATAGTTTGTTGCCGCCGATCATCGGACCGGAGTTCCTTGGTTGCCATTGTGGTCTACCCTTCGGGCCATGGGTGCTACTAACTATGGGACCCCCTTGCTTTGGAAACAAGGGGGATAAAAGGATCCCTGTTCTGTCAAATAAGAGAAGAAGGAAAAAAAGAAAAAAGAAAAGAAAGAGAAGAAAAGAAAAAAAAGAAAAGGAAAAGAAAAGAAAAGAAAGAAAAAGGATCTTCTCTTTTTTCCCATCTCTCCTCTCTCCTTCCTCTCTTTTTCACTCTAGTTCCTCTCTTCATTTTCTCTCTCTAAATTATTTCTCTTTCATTGGATTTTCTAGATCTTTGATAAGACTGATGATGTGTTTAAATAACTCTAATGAAAAGATCCTGATTGTGATCATCGATTGGTTTGTCGGCACCGACTTTGATCAGACTAAATTTTATTAGATTTGTTTTTCCATAATTTTTATTGAATCATATGTACATTAGTTCAATCGTGATTTGATGAAAATGTCTTGATCGGATCGATCAAGGTATTGAGCAATATCGCCTAATCAATTTTAGTGTACCTCGTTAATTTCTCTCTCCTCTGATTTTCTCTTTTCACTTGATTTATGAACTCAATGAAGGATTCTCAGTCCTGTCATTTTGAATCCAATTTGACCTGATAGATAAACTTTGAACTACTTTGTTGATTGAATAGTATATTTGTACCATCTGAGTTTTTATTGAATATTATAAAATCTAATTTTTATTGATCTTTATTAAATCTTTGCATCCTTAATGATCATGATTAAATGAAAATATTTGATCAAATTAATCTTTGGTTATTGGATGGCATATCGATCTCCATCTCGACTCTTGCTAGATACTACTGATTTGATCACTCTCGATCTTTATTGAACCACATGTCTCTTAGCCCAATCTTGATCGATGAAGGATGATCAGATCGATTCAGACCATTGGATGCGACTATCCGTTAATCTTATCTTTTCTAATTATTCATATCCTTTCTAATTATTGAAATTAATCCTGTATAAGATTATGGATATCCGATAATGGGATAATGTAATATGATCTATGAATCCAAAATTTTGGAAAGAAATTTCTAAAATTATGTAGATTTGTTAAAATGTGTATGAGGTAACTAATGCTTCACTATTTCTAGATTGATCAATAAATTATAAAATATTTTTTTGACATGATTTATGATATGATGCATGATTTAATAAATAATATTTTACTATTGAAAATATCTTATTTTAAAATATTATGATGAAGCATGATTGAAATTATTGATCTTATTATGCATCACATTTAATTGATTTTGATACCATATGATTATGTGTACTCTTATCAAATTGGAATATGAAATATGATTCGTGAAAAGAATTTTAATTTGAGAATGACTTTAACTCTCAACCTAACTATACGTAGGATGCCACCAATGGGGGCTAATATGTTAGCAATTGATGGGTCCTAAAGGTTTATGTTGCAAGCAGATACTTGATATATTGCTAACAAACCAATGACAAACTACTAGTAGATTCATGGTTTCTAAAGACTTTGCTGTTAGATGATCCACAACATGCTGCAAGATGACACAGTTTATCATAAGATGATATGTAGTATTATGACTTTGGTACTAGATAATACATAGCACGTTGCAAGCTAGATGACATGTTGCAAGATGACATGCAGCTTTCTATAAGATGATATATGATGTTATGACTTTACTGCAAAATAACATGTTGCTTACTGCAAGATAATATATGGTATTATGATTCTGTCGCAAGATGATACGCAGTGTTATGATCCTACCATGGGGATAATATAGTCATAGCTTATGGCTGATGATAACTTAATAATTTGAAAGAAATTGAATTCTTGAATGAAACTTAATTTTTGAAAAAAAAAATGTAGATTTAGCATGAATAATGTTTTGATAATGCTACATCATAGAAATTGATTTTGAATTGATGAACTATATGCTTATTTTCTTTAAATGATTATTATTTTATTTCTTAATCTAATCTAGTTGAAGTGATTATTGCTTACTAGGTTGTCTAGCTCATTACCTCTTATTTTACTATTTTTATAATTTTGAGAACTAAGTTAAGAAAATTTTTGGGTATGCATACAAGATCAATATTAAAAATTTGTAGCAGAAGAGATCTAATCTAGCATGCATATATGAGATTACATCTCATAAATCTAGGATTTATCGTACCCTTAAGATCAAGACATAAATACGAACCATGAAGATCAGATCTTCACTTTTGCATAGGTAGATCTTCACCATGGTTTGATGATCATGGATATCTTTTCAGGTTCTTTGAAGAGCCACATATGCATTCAGCTTCTACAAGTATCTACATAGGAACGATCTAGGATGCTCGTCTTGATTTTGATCTTTCTTCTCTAAGAAAAATCAACATGCAATCGTTCTTGATCAGCCCTCAAATTTGAATCAATGCTTGATTCGAATGCATAGAAGGAAGAGTAGAGGGAGATAGAACTTCTTTCTCGCTTCTGGCAGAGAAAGGGAATGCCTAACTTGGGCGTGCGTGGAGTCAAGGAACATGTGAGAGAGAGAGGGCATGAGGTAAAGAAAGGGGGCACATATTTATTCTTTTTTTTTTTTTATGTGAGAGAATCCCAAGCCATTTTATAGCAACCTTTAGGATTTTGATAGATAAAAAAAAGTCCTAAGAGCTTAAGGCTTAGACTATTCAATGCCTTAACATAGAAGGACTTCTCCTCCTTGGGTGTGCAACATTTTGGATGCCTCCTCTTTTCTCCCTTTCATGCACAAATTAGATGGGGGGGGTGCCAACTTCACCCTTATCGAGTGGGGTGTGCGCCTCTTACTCCTTCACGCCAAAAATCCAGATGGGGCATCCAACTCTTGGCTCTCCTCTTGATGTATACTTTTGACTTGATCAACTTCTTATCTTAAAAGAAGTTCAAGTCTCAAGAAGATTTGGATTTGACCATGTACTAGCATGGGATTCCTAAATCCAATAGGATTACTTATAAATACTAAGCTAATAGAACTTCATAGGCCCAATTGTATAATCTTAGACCAATTATTTATTATGTATGATCCCATAGGTTCAATTTTGTCTGGTAGTGAGATATATTATGATCTTCATCAACAATATCATTGAAACTTCTTTTATTGGATTGGAATACTTTCAATTTAGCCAATTAAGAATTATTGATCATCAGAATAATTTTATTGATCTCACAATCTATCAGTGATACCTTGCAGTATGTAGTGAAAATTCAGTAGAATCGAATAGATGAACCTCTAGATACAGTTACTGTATGATTCAATTCTTTTATTATGAGTTTCGATAAGATGGAGGTTATAGATAACTCGTCAAACTCCTTATCTGTCATATGTAAGATTCAATGAATTCGAGTTCTTTTGTAAAATCTTATGAAAACTTTTTTCCATCATTCATACTTACCATGGCCATAGTCTTCGAAACTCAGTCTCATGAACCATATAGGACGTCTCCTTATCTACCAAGATCGATAAATCTTATCTAGGTGCACACCATACTCTTACAATGAACCTACTGTAACTAACATACACCGTAAGATTTCGAATGGCTAGGAAACTAAATAATTTATGGTCAAACTATAATAATCTCATTGTGAATAGTCGAGACATTGGAGGTCTAAAAACCGCCATACCACTACAACATCAAGTAAGTTATTGATGAGTGGATAGATATCTAAGTGAATTCTCATGATGGTCACACTCGATATCCTTATTCTCCAACAACTACTTACACTCTCGCTCTAGTGTCCTCATATTGTGACTCAAGACTCATCTATCCAAAGAAAAGTAATTCGTATACCAATCTTATCGGATCAAACATCATCCTCGGATGATCCATCGATCAAGAGTAATTTATGAATTAATTATTAATGATACATGCCTCAAATTTTTAATTATTAAGAATATGTGTCATCATTGTCATCATCTTATTAATTCATTAGACGATTTGTGGATACATTATACAATATGAATAAAAAATAATTTAATTTATTTATTTTAATAATTTAATTAAAATATTATTCTTCTAAGAAGTTCACATGTGTTAGTTTACTTGGCTTCTAGGACATACATCTAACAATCTTTTACTGCACTAAAGTTAATTGACCATGAAACCAAGCCCCATGTTCTTAAGGTGAGCTTAAATTTTCTGTTGGCTCAGTGATTTAGTCAGTAGGTCTTCCACATTCTCTGTGAAGTTTACTCTCTGTATCTCGATGTATTTTTTCTTAAAATATTCATGAATCAAGTAGAATCATCGCTCTATATGCTTGGACCTCTAATGAGATTTAGATGCTTTAGCTAGAGCTATGGCACTATTATTATTGCAGTAGAGTGGTATGGCATCTGATGGCATCACATCCAGCTCCTCAACGAACTTTATAAATCACAAGACTTTCTTAGCAACCTCAAAAGCGGTGATGTACTCTACCTCCATAGTGGAATCTGCAATGATCGATTATTTAAAACTTTTCTAATTTACTGCACCACCATTACATAGGAATACATATCCTAATGTAGACTTTCTATCATCGACATCAGACATAAAGTCTAAGTCCATGTATCCCTGTATCCTCAACTCTTTTTCTCCAAAGATTAAGAATAAATCCTTACTCCTCCAATACTTAAGGATGTTCTTCACAGCTATCCAGTGCTTCTCATCTAGATTCGATTGATATCTATTCGTGACGCTCACTGTAAGAGATATATCAGGTTGTATACATAACATAACATATCTGAGACTCCATATGGTAGAAGCATAAGAGATCTTGCTCATATGTTGAATCTCCTTAGGTATGCTGAGATACATCTTCTTGAAGAGATGAACTTCATATCTAAAGGGTAACAATTCTCTTTTGAAGTTTTTCATGCTGAACCTCTTCAACACTTATGCTTTGTATAATTTCTGTAAGAGACCAAGCATTCTTTTAGATCTATCTTTATAGATCTTTATTCCTAGAATGTAGGATACTTCTTCAAAATCTTTCATGAAGAATTTTTTTGACAACCATACCTTAATTAATCGAAGTCATCATGGGAATATCATTACCAATTAGGAGGATGTATCATTCACGTACAATATGAGAAATATTACAGCACTTCCACTGATCTTTTTAAAAATACATGATTTCTTCTTCTTTTTGATGAAATAAAATAATTTGATCGCATCATTGAAATGAGTGTTCCAACTCTGAGATGCTTGCTTAAGTCGATAAATAGATCTTTGCAGTTGGCAGACTTTGTAATCTTCATCACTGAAAGTAAACTCCAGAGGTTGCTTCATATAGATATCTTTCTCAAGATATTCATTTAGGAAAGTAGTTTTCACATCCATCTGCTAAATCTCATAATCATGAGATGCTATAATTGTAAGTAGTATTCGAATGGATTTTAGTATAGCCACTATTGAAAAGGTATCCTGATAGTCAATGCCTTCATATTGACTATAACCTTCAGCCTTGAGCTTTGCCTTAAAAGTCTTTATCTTTCCATCCAAACCTATTTTTCTTTTATAGATTCATTTACATCGAATAGGTACTATACTTTTTGGTGGATCTACTAAGATCTAGACTTGGTTGGTATGCATCAAGTAAATTTTTGACTTTATTGCTTCCAACCATTGCTAGGAGAATTGTACTAATGTTTGACGTCACCTCGTAATAGATTTCAGGATCATCTTCATGTTCTCTATCATCCATAAGGAACATTTTCTTAACATCCTCTATAAGTATACCCATATACCTTTTAGGAGGATGGGAGATTCTACTGGATCTACAAGATGGAGGAGGTATTCTATGTACTGGCTCATTAAGAATAGGTTCTATTGGTTCCATGACTCGTTGTTACTTTTCAGAGACTCTCTCTTTGAGCCCTATTTGCCTTCCACTACTTTCATCTTGGATAAACTATTTTTTCAAAAAGATAACATATCGGATCATAATCACATAGTGATCCTCTAGGAGGTAAAAATAATATCCTAGAGATTTTTTTGGATATCTTATAAAATAAGCTATCATAGACCTTTTCTCTAACTTGTCCATCTATTGTTGCTTGACTTGGGCCGGACATCTCTAAATCTTGTGATGACCAAGACTTAGTTTTTTACTATACCATATCTAATATAGTATGGTAGAAATAGACTTATAGAAAATTCTATTCACTAGATAGTTAGTGATAAGCAAAGCATGTCCCTAAAAAATAAAAGAAAGATCAGTAAAGCTCATCATGGATCGAACCATTTCAATAGGATCCAATTTTTCTATTCTGAAATCCTATTGAGTTGAGACATTATAGGTGGAGTCCATTATGAGACTATGCCATTTTTCTTGAGATTTTTGAGATAACAAAAAAATTTCGTACGTAGATATTCTCATCCTCGATCTGATCGAAGTACCTTAAGGATTTTTCTAGTTTGCTTCTTCACTTCATATCTAAATTCTTTGAATTTTTCAAAGACTTTAGATTTATGTCTCATAAGATACACATACCTATATCTTGAATAATTATTGGTAAAGATAATGAAGTAAAGATAACCTCCTCTGACCGGCACATCAAATAGACTGCACACATTAGTGTGTATTAGGATAAGTATCTCAGTGGTCCTTTCTTCTTATCCAACAAAGGGCAGTTTGGTTAATTTTTCTCGAAGACAAGATTCATAGACTGGATATGACTCAATAATCAGCGAGCCCAAGAGCCCATCTTTCTTCAGTCTATTAATCCTTTCTTTTTCTATATGACCTAGCCTATGCTACCACATATACTTAAGGATTAGTTCATCTCTGGATCTCTTAGATCTTATGGCACTCACTATCTGCTCGGATATATTCATGGATACATCCACATATAAGTGATAGAGACTGCTAATCATGAAAACCACATCCAACCATTTTATTTTCAAAATAAATAGTATAGTAGTCCTTATGAAAACTAAATACATAATTATCTTATACTAAATAAAAATAGAAATCAAATTTCTACTACTAGTAGGTACATAATAATAGTTCCTAAGCATCAAACTAAATCTAAATGATAATCGAAGAGAATAGATACCTATGGCCATAGCAGCAACTATTACTTGATTGTCTACTCGAAAGGTCATCTCATCTTCCCTCAACTATCTACTTTTCTTAAGATTTTGCATAGAAGTGCATAAATAAGCACTAAAATCAGAGTCTATAATCTAACTAAAAGTAGAAGAAACCATAAGATTAACTCCAATCATGAGTAGATCTAATATACCTTTTGAAAGTGTGTCCCTTTTATTTTTTCTTAGACTTTTAAGGTATACAGGACAGTTTCTCTTTCAATGGCCATCAAAGTTACAGTGAAAATAATTTCCTACGGCCTTCTTCTTAGGAGCTTCCTTCTTTGGTTTGTTTTCTATCTTCTATTTCTTCACGAACTTCTTCATCTTTTAGGTAGACTTTCTCTTGAAAGTAGAAGACTGCTCTACAACAAGAATCGTGTCCTTTGAACTCTTTAAGGTCCCTTCAGTAGTCACCTACATATTCAATAATTCAACTAGGGTGCAATCTTTCTTGTTCATGTGGTAGTTTACTATAAACTACTTATAGAAACTAATAAAGGATTGCAAGATCAAATCCACTTGTAATTTCTTGTGCATATCATGCCGAGTTTCTCAAGCTCCTCCAAGTCCTTTATCATTATTAAGCAATGATCATGGACAGACTGCCCTTCTCGCATCTTAGTGTTGAAGAGTCTCATGGATACTTCATAATGTGCAGATCGGCTCTTCTCACAATACAACTCTTATAAGTGAGTCAATATAGCTCTAGCAGTCTTCATGTCCTCATGTTGGCATTGTAGTTCATTAGACATTGTGTCAAGATATAGCACCTGACCTTATAATCATCATTCATCCATTTTTCCAATGCTTTCGATTGGTCAGTAGTTAAACAGTTTGGTAACACTGGAACATCCTGGTCCATGACATAGCTAAGCTTTTCGGAACTCAAAATTTTTTTTCAGGTTTCTTAGCTAGTCTTTATAATTTGAACCGGTTAGATGATTATTTTTCCGTGTACAGGTAAGAGGGTTGGAGGCAAACATTTTATACAGAGAGAAGATTCTAGTTAGATTTTTGTAATTGACTTATTTTAGTTTATTTTAGAATTTTTATTTTAAAAACAAACTCGACTTCTATTATTTTCTTGAATCTCCCATACTCCTCGAGTAGAGAAACATAAATTCCTTCATGATTAGGGTTTCAAATGGTACTGTGGTCCCACCAATTGGCATACCACCTCACCTGATAGTTATTGACGATGTGTCAACTAATGAGTGGATAACTCTTATCCAATCCTTCTCAAGCAAGTTGTAGTGAATTTCGATATCTAAGTTCTGAAGGCCTTACTTGATAGTTATTAGCCTCATTCCTTAGTTAAATAAGATCCACCATTCTTGCATAAGTGAAGTTGTCATTAGGTCCCTCACCTGAAAGCTATTGGGCCCAATCCCATCTCCACCCCATAGCATCTCATGCTACTAGAGTGGTTGCATCTTTCTAATGCAACTAAACCACTATATCCAGTTGAGAACAATCAACATCAAAAAGAATCCATACATCTATAATAGTAGAAAACTGCTCGACTTAATATTTATGAGAAAATTTAATTTAGATCTCTGTCTTAATTATTTATTTACATCCGATGTAATCCATAATTACATTAGATCTACTTGAGAGATCTTAGCTTGGTTCATCAGGATTGGACTCATGATGCAATGCAAATGTAGTAATTGAACACTAAGCACCCCAAAATAGAATTTGGTCAACCAAATTGACCAAATAAATGAAGATTAGTAGGAGGCTCCCCATGCGCATGCAATGATCCTAATTAAATAATCTCATTCCTAAACACTTTCTTTAGACATGAATAGATCAAGCTATTCCAAATTGGGTTCGGCTTTTGGTTTCCCACCATAGATTGCAAGATTGCAACTATCTTAGTATGTATTCATCATACAACCCTACTTGAAGGGTTGTAGTGATTCATTGCCACTATAAGAATTTTGATTATTAGCGATGGCTAAATGCCATCGCTAAAAGTCTATATGCCATCGCTAATAATCTTACCATCGCTAATATTGTTGCAAAATTCAATCTGAAAAATTTTTATCACTAATTATCATTATTAGTGATGGTAACTATTGCCATCGCTAATAACCAATTAGTGATGGCATTAGCGATAAAGATGCTATCGCTAAAATTTTAATTTTTATTAATTAAATTGATAAAAATCTATTAGCAACAACATTTTTGTCACTAATGTCATCGCTAATAATTTTTAATTTTTTTATAAAAAATTTATAAAACTATTAGCGATGATAATTTTGCCACTAATATCGTCGCTAATATCTTTTTTATTTTTTTAAATTCTAAAAAATTATTAGTGATGGTGATCTACTATTGCTAATAGTTTTAAATTTTTTTTTAAATTATAATTAAATAATTTAAAACCTACTAATAATAATAATATTTTTTAAAATTTATTAAAAATAAGATAATAACTATTTAACATAATCATAAATATAATTAAAAATATAAATTTTATAATTTTACATTGAGACACTATTTTATAAGTATCAAAATTATATACAAATAAAAAAAAAATTAGGTAACATCCTCATTCTCCTCTTCATTCTTTGGCTCTTCTTTAATAGTTGGTGTATGAGAGCTGGATATTCAAGCATCTTGAAATGAAGAAAATAAAATATTATTCATAAGTTTCAATATAGAGGTGTATCTTTCGATACAAAAGTATATCTTTCGATACTCTCCTTCAATTCTCGAATAGATTATTCCTACACATTTTATTCTATGATACGGAACTATAGACACCCTCGATCCATCAATTGGATGGTTAGATTAAATTTTTAGCTCCTAAATTCTCTTTCTCAACTCAAGTATAGCCTAAATATGTGAAGCTTCTAAATATGAAAACTTAAAATAAGTAAAAAAAATTACTAATAGAATTATCTAATGTGATGGCTGGGACAATGAGCCTAGTTGGTCGCATAGTTGTAGGTCCTAAAAAGCCTCCACGATCGCATCGTGAATGACATCCTGAATGCTGTGAGGTTGCTAGCTTAAAAGTCTCTGCATGACCTCCTCCATATAGGCATCATTTCAAATCTATGATGTCGAGGCCTGTGAGGATGCCAAAGATGATCGAGCCACTGGAGGGTCAAAGCTGTGGTCAAATCCTATGATCCGACTCCTACTCATCCCTCTGGTGATCTTGAGCCATTCCTCAAGATCAAGGATGGGCTGAGTCGATGGATCATTGCCATACCGTGTAATGACATACTCCATGTAATTTGCTACATAGTTCAAAAATACATTAGTTCTATATACATATAAGATCCTTTGATAATTTAATAAATATAGTTTAAAATTTTTATCATGATCTGTCACGACCTAGAATCTAAATAATCACCAGTTCTCTTAGACTAGCATATAAAATCAAGGAAACAACAACCATCTGTATAGATATACAAAAAGTAACAGAAACCTAGCACCTATCGTAGCATAATCACTGATATCTAAAGAGACAAAAGCTTTAATTGATGATGAAAATTAGAGATCTGTATGCCAAGACTATGCTGAATAAGCTGCAAGCAAGATGACAATAAAGATAATCTAAGGCTTATATTCATCTTGGTTTTTCTCATAGCCAAATCTAATTCATCACCTCTAAGGTAAGATATGTAGGCCATTGCTAATGATAAACAATTATTAAGAAGAAAGTGATCTCCTTCACTAAGGTCCATATAATGCCATCTCAATAGATGAATAGGCTTTATAAGCATATGTTAAAAAATATGTCCCAAAGTCAATCGTCAGTCTATTGATGGTTGAGCTATATTATAATTATAATTAATTTATTAATAAATAAAATAAATATTTTAATATTTTTCATCATAAAGCCTACATCTTCTAATGAACTTTATTATTGTGATGAAGTCCTTAGGACTATTTAGTTTCGATAAAGAGGACGATAATCTATCGAACATAGATTAAATGATCAAATGATAGGCTGTTAATAAGGACGATAATCTATCGAACATAGATCGCTGTATGCCATATAGGTTGGTTGTCCTATTAACCAAGAAGTGTGGATATACTAGTATGACATATAGATGAAATGTAAGAATATATCATCACTAAATATAATCAACTCTAGAATATTCTATTATCAAGAATTGCTCTGATGGGATATAGGTATAAGTATCCCTTAGACCTGAGATCACCTCAGTGGCTTGCAAGCAACTCACTGTGCTTTGGTACCGGACTAACTAAATTTTTAATTCAGTAACAGAAGACTTCTGAGCATAGTGAAGTACTTGCAAAGTCGGTGTATGATCAAGATGGGATTGACCACTCCAAGAGTTGGAGAAGAATGTACCACTATATTTCAATATAACAAAATTTTGGCCTGGGTAATCCATGAGATGGATTTGATATTTTGAAATATAATGTGGATAGCCTAATCAAGGTTGATAGTTAAACTCTAAAGTGTCCTACGAGCATTTTGATCAAGGAGATGAATTATATGAAAATTATATTCATATAAATTTTAAGGATGTTGTTCTACATATTTGACCTATCCAACCGTCGGATATCATTGCTAGATGATCACTTCAATTGGTACATAAATTTATTCCTATACTACCGACTTAGGTTTGAACCTATGGGGTCATACATATAAGAGTTCTCGATCTAATCGAATGGTCGATCGATAATTAAGAATCATTCTAGGATTAAACAATCAATATGATTGATGTTTAACTTAGTGCAAGTATTACAGAAGGATCGATTAGCAATTGGATTGCTAATTAGCTTAATTTGATTAAGTCAAAAGATTGAGATTAAGTCTAATTAAATATAATTTAATTAGATTAGGTTTGGACTTGATTGAATCAAGTTCAGTTGATTTATTAAATGAGCCAATTGTAAGGAAGAACGAGTTCTTGTTCAATTAGGACTTGTGTCAACCCAATATCTAATTTGATTAAAAATTAAAATAAATTTATGTCTAATTTAATCTAATTTAATTAGATTGTTAATTAGATTAAGATCTATTCTAATTGGATTAGATTAGATTTATTTTAATTTGGTTTAATAAACCATATTTGATTAAGTCAAAATAGGAATCCTAATAAGACTAGGATTCCCTCTCCTTGCGCCACTTTAGTCCCAACGCCACTCTCTATGCCCCTTTTGTTTTGCATGAATTCTCCACATCCCAAGGGTCTTCACGCACACCCCATATCTCCCTCTCTCTCTCTCTCTTATTTGGCAAGTTGTTGTGGACCAAATCGAAGGAAGGTAAGTAGTTTTGATTTTGAATTCTATATGATAGAATCCTAACAAACCAAAACTCTTCCCTTATGGTGCCAATTTTATCCAAATTTTTTCTAGAATTTTCATGTTTTTTATGGTTAGTTTTGTGTATCCTTTGCTGGTGGTCCATGGCACAAAAAAGGGAGGGGGCACCCAAGAGTTGGGTGCCCCAAGTCTTGTCCAATTTGGACATACCTTGTCTCGATATTTGACCAAGACAAGGACTCCTACATAACTCCCTATTTAAAGACAATTTAAAGGGTCTTTGGATCTAATTTCTAGTGTGAATTCAGATCTAAGAGAGGGTTTTTGGGCATGAGAAAATCAGGGAGAAATTCATCTTGAGTGTGGGAATTTTAAAGTTACTAATCAAGATGTCTAGGTGAGAGAACAAAGAAGAAGAAGAGGGTCTTCTTCTAGGATTATTTTCTTCTACCTCTTCCTCCATTCTTTAGAGATTTTTGAGACATGTCTTAGGTCCTTAAATCTCTTTCCTTTTTTTTATTTATTGGAGAGTCCAAACTTTGAAAGAAGGAAGATCCGGATCGATCATCAAAAAAGAATCAGTATAGTACTGGCATACTATGCTAATTTTTGGGCATCGAACTTCTGATCAGTATTCTTGGGCTCATGTGGATAACCTTTAGAGGTCAGACGCATGTGCGGCTTGGAGCAACATCTTCAAGCCTGGATTAGTGAGTTAGAAAGTCTAACTTGCAAAGGTAATAAAGATTTGATCCCCTGTTACATACTTATATTAGATCTAGTGTAGATCTATATTGATATGATCAACATATTCTTTTTTGATGATTTTTTAATTTTTGATTTAATTACATGCTATAATCATGTAATAGGATCCTAGATCTAGAATCTTTTCTAATATTTTATAAATTAATTTGATTAATTCTTATCTTTCGCTGCTTAGATCTAAAAGGTTTCAAGATCTAACCCTGAAATCCTAGATCTAGTTCCTTCAATTGGTGTCAGAGCTATGATTCATTATTACATGATTAATGATGCATACTTAGATTATTTTTAGATTAGATCTAATTTATAATCTTATAATTAAATCTAAAATCAAAAAAAAAATGATCATATGAACTGATATAAGGTTGTCCTACTGTAAGATTTATCCCTTACAGTAGAGAGGTTGTCCTAGTTCGTATAGATCTATTACTAATCATAAATTTATTATATATGATCTAATTTTATTTATAATTTATTAGATTTAAAAGAATTTTAAATCTAAAAATAAGTATTTTAGATTGTATGGATTGATTATAAGGTTATCTTGTTGTAAGATTTATTCCTTATAGTGGAGAGGTTGTCCTAATATGTGCTGATCTAAAATCTTGATAATAAAATTTTAGATTAGATCTAAAAAATTTTATGATTTGATTAAAAATATTTTAATCTAATTTTTAATCATCATAAATATGTTAGATTTGATTTAAGATAATTTATGATTGATCCGATTTCAATTACATAAACCTATTTAGATTAGATATAAAGTAGTTTCATATTAATTTTATTTGCATATTGATTATGAATCAAACATGCAACTTGGTTGATATAACCATATTATAAAAAATATTTTACAAATATGAAAATTATTTTTGAAAAGCCGAACCCCAATCCTCACTCCAAAACTTAATTCAGAATTAAGAAGTTGTTTGATTAGGACCTATGATTGTGAATTGAAGATCCTAAGACACAAATCATAACACATTGGGTTAAGAGGTTAGTGGAAATTAGGTTCATTAATTGGGTTAGATTTAAGGTTAGATTAAAGAATGGACTTAATTAGAGAATTAACTAAATTTAATCAATTATTGTCTTAGATTAGGTCAAGAATTTTTTAGATCAATTATAATAGTTATAGTTGGTCAAGTCAATGTCCTTAACGAGACCCAAGATGGATGTTGGGATAAAATGACCCCCACCACATGGATACCAGATGACCTCTCCAAACATGGTGACTTCTATCCAACCATTGTAAATCCTGTCTATGGTGTGGCAAACTTC
The DNA here is from genome assembly GCA_006176705.1 of Cocos nucifera. Taxonomy (NCBI): domain Eukaryota; kingdom Viridiplantae; phylum Streptophyta; class Magnoliopsida; order Arecales; family Arecaceae; genus Cocos; species Cocos nucifera. Next base: position 67,240 of record QRFJ01000710.1, read on the forward strand.
GATTGGCTGAACTACTTTCCGTCGTCCAGTGAGTTCCATCTAGCCGAACTCTTTCCAGTTGCCCAGTAGGTTGCATCCGGCCAAAATCCTTCCAATTGCTCAGCAGGTTCCATCCGATCAAACTCCTTCCTATTGCCCAGTGGGATCCATCTGGTCGAACTCCTCATCGCCCAGCAAGTTCCATCCGATCGAATGAACTCAAATTATAAAAGGATCTTATCGTCGACACAAGTTCAAGCCCCGACTTAGCCAGTATCAGCCACCTTGCAAACGACCTTGAAGATGTCCGAACCTCTCTAGATCATTAGGACTTAGAGTTCTTCATGATCATGGCTTGCTTGCACATGTAGAGGTCCTATCTGAACTTCAATTGTTAATCTCCAACGGATTGGCAAGTCACGACAAAGAATAATATCCTTCATAACAAACTTCACGTGACCCCGAGCGGTCCACTAGCAGGTAGTTATGGCTATCACTATCAGTTTATTACATGCTTCATCTATATAAGAGATCCTCCAGATATGTTTTCTTTTTAAGCTCTCATACTGTACTTGATATTTTGTTCATTTTTTTCTGAGCACTTCATTCTTGTTGGTCGGAGAACTAACTTGAGTGTTGGAAGGTCCTGCTGGAGCCATCCATCTTCAATCTGGACCTCTTCTTACAGGTCCCGTCAGCGGTCTCATCTCCTTCCACTCTAGCGACTCCAGCATTAAAATAATTTTCTACACCAACAGAATTGACGCTAGGAGGAGACTTTAATCCCTTATTTTAAAAGAAGTGCTTAGTTGATCTTGCTCTTCTTTTGCTCACAACCCCTCCTGTTCTTCTTCTTCTAATTGCTGTTTGCTTTTGAAAGATGCCATCGAGGAAGGCTTCTACCTGACGATCTGCTGCCTCTCCTACTAGATCTGAACCAAATCCAGTTGCTCTGATCCCATCATCGGCACCTTAACCTCCTCCAACAGCAGCTATGATGGATCTGGAGCAATTTAGCCTGCTAATTTAGCAGGTTAAGGGCCTTACTGAAGTAGTGCAGGCTATACAGTAACCTCCAGCACCGGTCCAGTCGAAGGAAACTTCACTGAAATATCGGGACCCGATGTGAGGAAGGCACACCTAGGGAAGTCGGCCAATAACCCTTAGGAAGGGGAAATAGAGAGTAGCGAGACCCTATTTTGACCACGGCTCCACCCTCGAAAGATCATTGCCACCATTTAGCCAGGGGACCCTCGAGATTCATGATCGAGAAGATCTCGATCAAAAACTTTAGAAAATGAATCAGCGGATTGAGGAACTCCATCATGCTGTTCCTTCCCACATTGACGACATCTGCACCGACTCTCCATTCTCTCTTCAAAGCATGTAGGAACCCATCCCATCGAACTTTAAACTTTTTCAATTTGATAGTTACGATGGGATCTTAGATCCGATTGACCATTTTGAGGCCTTTTGGATCATGATGCTGCTCCACGGTGCACCAAACGCCATTCTGTGCCAAGCTCCCCTCTACCAGTCGGATCGTTTCCTTTGATGCCCTAAGCTCAACTTCAAGAGAGCTAATTTTCGTAGTTAAGATCCAGGATTTCTTGCTGGCACATTTCTTGATTTCCTTGAGCTCCTCATTCAAATGGTTTTTCTTAGTAGTGTATTCTTTTAAGAACTACTTGGAGGATTGATGGAGATAATTGATTTTGGTGGAGGCCTCAGTGTAATTATTTTTGGATTTCTCAAGCTCTTCTTCTATTTTTCCCAATTTTCTCTTAAGGTGACAAACTCTTAATGGTAGCCTTTAAGGAGATATCCCGAGGCAGAGGATCGGCTTCAACCGGAGACTGCACTTAATACATGAAAGAATCATGACATGCATACCACTAAAAGAAAAGGTTTGCTTTCATTAATCAATATGTTCTTTAAGTATAAAAAAAATATAAAAATGAAGGTACAATGATCAGAGATTTTAGACCTCAGGAAGGGTAGCTGAAGGGTTTGGTGCAGCTTCATTTGATGTGGATCCTTTGGCAGCAAGAGGAGCAGTTGTGGTGGGAAGCATGGTGGAAGATGGCTCGACTGGCAAAAGATCGACGGCTGAATTAGATGGTCCCGCTTCATCATCAGAAGCTCCCTCATCTAGGTAGCTAAGGTCAAGCTTGTAAAATTTATCGATCACGTTCTTCTAGCAGAGCTTGAATTCCTTGATGAAAGATAGCTGAGTGAACTCCACCTTTATGTGCTTCATCTCCGAGGAGGCTTTGAACTCCTCTATCGCCTAGATCTTGGCCTCCAAAATTCACTCCAAGGTCTGTCGTTTCTTCTTCACCATCTTGGCCTCGATCTCCCTCCTCTTTTCAATTTTCGAAGCCAACTCTGCCTCCATTTTTGTCAAAGTCTATTTGGCAGCTTGAACCATCTCCTGAAGGCCCTTGACCTTGGCCGTCTTCCTCTCAAGGAGATGGTCGACCTTGGCTTTCCCCTCAAGAAGATGATTGATCTCGACTTGATGGTCTTCTTAGACCTTTATCACTTTCGACCTCAGACGATTCATCACCTTGATATTGGTGATGAGTTGGTGCCCTGTCTACAAAAAAGATCAAGTGAATTAAGTTAATGAAGAAACACATGGATAAATCAGCAAAAGAATGGAAAGGAGAGATGAATTGATTCACCTTAAGGAAGGACCCAAGATAGTCCTAGATGCGCTGCTCAGGATCGGCCTCGACAATCTTGTCCATGGCTTCGGGCAAGGTATACCCATCTATCAGCCTCCTGATAATTTCTCGATTGTTGAAGGAATTTTCCTCTGGATTGCCATCGAAACTATTGGATCCTTCGAAGCTAGCCTTGCGTCGAACCTTCGCAGCAGCCGACCTCTTCTTTTTCTTCTTCTCTCTCCCCTTCTTCCTTTCAATGGGAGGCTCAGAAGTTTGGATCTCGACTGGAGGGCTTGAGGAGGTAGGAGATGCCATGACCTTGGTCTTAGTAGCAACCTCGATGGCAGTGGTGGTTGTAGGGACGTTAACAACGGCATCAATAGTCACAGCGAAGCTCGACACATCAGTCTTTGCTCTCTTGGAAGGCTCACTGATCATGGCGTCCTTCCTTTTGTGGGCTCGAAGTCCTTTGAAGAGATGTTGAAGTTCATTTCTACAATAAGAAAAAGTTCATAATTAGAAAGAAGGATAAGAAAAAACTTATAAAATTCATAAATATACCTACTGGATTGAAGGGGCTCAAGTCCATGTTGAACAAAGTTTGTTGGTAGAATCAAATCATCCCTCTCCAAGCTAGGAGCTTGGTGGATTGAATCCCTTAGCTGCCCCCAAGGAGATAGTCCTAACCTAAGAGTTGGGCATGAGATAAAGAAAAACTTTTTCTTCCAATTATGAATGGAAGAAGGGGTGCCTTTAAGTAACCCCTTCTTGCCAGCTTGGAGGGGCAAGTACCACCAATCCTTAGCAGTAGGATGGTGTTTGAAGGTATAGTAATAACGGAACAAAGAAGTAGTTGGGTGAACTTCGGCTGAGATGTATAAGAAAAGAAAATCTATAATGAATCGAAAGGAATTGGGAACCATGGAAGCAAGGGAGATATCTAAGAACTGAAAAAGGGCTATGATAAAGAAAGGAATCGAGAGTTGAAGTCCAACACGAAGAGCCTCAGTGTACAAGTAGAAGCGATCCGAGAGAGGAGCACAAGCTCAGTCATCCAGCCTGAGAAGCTCTAATTCGTACTCTAAAGGCACCCTGTACTGGATCCTTATCTAAAAAGGTCTTCAGAGCATAAAGAATAAGGGATGGTTTTGGGTACGAAGACTAGACAAGGTGTTATTCTAAGTTCAGCTTCTACCCCAGGATCAGGATTTCAGGAGTTTGGATCGGTCGAGCTCCTCGAACCAATAGACCAAGACACTTTTGAAGATATTTTGGATCAAAATATATCCAAAAATCTCAAAAAAATTAGGAAAAAAGGTAGTGAAATCTCGAAAGGAGAAAGAGTGAAGCCCGCTTAGGAAACCCAAGGAAGATCCCAAAAAGCAAGTAAAAAGCAGGAAAATGAAGGAAAAAGGGATGAGAGACTAACCTAGGTTAGGAGAAGAGTATAGGAAGATGATTGAAAGGACAGGAAGTGGTTGAGAAGGACGTCAACGGCCAAAAAATCGCAGCAGGTTGTTCGGAGGAAGCAAGGAGCAAAGAGAAGGAGAAGGAATGCTCTGGCGGAGATGAAAAGTCGGGGAGAAGAACTTTAAATAGCAAGGAGAAGTCTCGAGCAGTTATGATGGTAGATCTTCCTCGACCAGCCCCGACCTGCCATGTGTCTTGCTATCATGCCCATCTCTAACACTTGATAGAGCAATTATGGCACCATGCATGGAGCTCCACGTCGGATGAATTTATAAAGAAATTCATCCTTTCAGGTCACTCATTCATTAAGAAGCTTTAGTGCCAACTCAAAAGAAGCCAAAATATTTCGCTCCTCGAGAGCGAAAAATTGGTGAGGAACTTTGGCTATTGCAATTTTTGTACTCTCTTCATTCAAAATTTGAACTTAGGAGTAAGAGGACAAGTATTGGAGGTTAAATGACCCCCACCACATGGATACCAAACGACCTCCCCAAACATGGATGACTTCCATCCAACAACTATAAAGCCCGTCTATGGCATGGCAAACTTTGATTGGCTGTAGGTTCCATTAGGTTGAACTCCTTCCTATCACCTAGCGGGTTCCATTCGGCTGAACTCCTCGTCGCCCAACGGATTCCATCCGGCTGAATGAACTCAAATTATAAGAGGACCTTATCATCGACACAAGTTCAAGCCCAAACTAAGTTGGTATCAGCCACCTTGCGGATAACCTTGAAGATGTCCAAACCTCTCTAGATCATTGGGACTTAGAGTTTTTCATGATCATGGCTTGCTTGCACATGCAGAGGTCCTACCCGAACTCTAATTATTAATCTTCAATGGATTGGCAAGTTGTGACAAAGGACACTATCCTCCATAACAAACTTCACGTGGCCCCGAGTAGTCCACTAGCAGGCAGTTATGGCTATCACTGTCAATTTATTACACACTCCGTCTATATAAGAAATCATTCAGATACGTTTTATCTCTAAGCTCTTATACTCTACTTAATACTCTGTTCATTTTCTCTTGAGCACTCCATTCTTATTGGTTGGAGAATTTACTTGAGCGTCAGAGGGTCCTGCTGGAGCCATCCACCTCCGATCTGGACTTCTTCTTGTAGGTTCCATCGACGACCTCATCTCCTCCCACTTTAGCGACTTCGACGTCGAAATAATTTTCTGCACCAACAATGCACTTGATTCTTGGCTATGCGGTCTAGCACGAACTATTAGGTTGATCTAATTAAGACTAATTAAACTAGTTGGTGTCTAAGATAAGTCTGGCATTCTAGATCAGTGGTCTTTAATTGGTAGCCTGCTTACTTGGCCATTTCTGATGGTATCTAAGGCAAGCTTTGGTAGATCCTCCCATTGATTTTACTTGGCCTTCTTGGTGAGATTATGTTTTGATTAGATCACTTGATAATTCGAGCTGACCTATATCAGCTGGATAAATCAGTGACTGATTTAGGTGCTCCTAGACCAGCCTCTTAATAGTCTCCCTTAAGCTGACTTGATGAAGCCAACGGGAGGATCATGAGAAGTTGGTTCATCTGACCTTCTTTCTTTTAAAATTAGATCAGTTAAATTTTCTAAAATTATTAGATCCTTAAAATAGAATAGTTATGGTGATAACTAGATCATAGCCTCCTATTAAGTGGATGATAATGGATCCATTAGTTGGACAATCATTGGAGGCCCAAAGGCCTGGTGCTTATCAGCTGATGGAATTATCATTTATGATATGATTTTTTGGCTGCATTTTTCTAAATGGTGGTTAGGTTGACCTATCAAAGTTGGGCATAATCATTTATTTGTTAGATGGATCAAGTATGGTCATGTTAATGGTTGGACCTAATCGGACCTTTTTAGTGGAGGCCAAAGCCTACTGATTAAGAATTGGGATAAAAATTAAGTTACTAAAAATTATTTTAAAAAATAATTAGCTATAAACCTATCCTTAGATGTATATGGATTGACCAACCAAAGTTGGACTTGTGTGCAGTCTATGTAGATTCTAGTACCCACTAAGAAATTAGGATAATTTCTCGAATTGAAGGTAGAGACTATCAATTCGAATAAAATAGTGGAAGAACATTTTAATTAAAGTTTAAATCTTTAGATTTAATGAATCAATTATTAATTAGATTTTAATTTTTTTTTGTGTAGATATGGCCACTTTTCTTTCGCTCTGATTATTGTTAGATAATGATAAGCTAATGGGATCCAACTTCGATAGCTGGTATTGTAAGTTGAAGATAGTTCTGGAGCATGAACGGATTTTATATGTGGTGATAGATCCGGCACCTAAGGAGCCAGCTCCCAATGCACATGGAATAGTTAGAGATACTTACTAGAAGTTGCTCGGTGATCGAATCATGATGTGCTGTATTATGCTGGCAACCATGAGCGATGAGTTCAATCATAGGTTCAAGATGGCTTAGTCAAAAGATATGTTTCAAGTGTTGGAGGATTTTTTTGGCATGCCCGATGATGTTGAGGGGCATAAGACTAGTTATGCCATCTTTAATGTCAGGATGTAGGATGGAGTTTCTATCACTGATCATGTACTGTACATGATCAAGCTGATGGAGCATTTGAGCAAGCTCAGCTTTTTCTTGTATGAATAGCTTGGAAAAGATGCAATACTGAACTCACTGCCCAAGTCCTATCTCCCATTCCTCACTCATTATAGAATGACAAAGCCTAAAGTAAACTATCATGGGTTATTAGGATTACTTTAGAACTTTGAGAAGGATCACCAACTCCACAAGGAGTCGGTGAACTTAGTGGAAGGTTCTGCTTCTAGTTCACGATCCTTTAAGAAAGAAAAGAAGAACAAGAAGAAGAAGGGCAAGAAGGTGCAAGTTCAGACTGGGACATCTATGCAAGGTCAGACCAGGAAGATAAAGCTCGATAAGAGTCAAGCTGAATGCTTCTTTTGTAAGAAGTGGGGGCATTGAAAGAGGAACTATTCTCAGTACATTGCCTTCCTGGATCCGAATAGGTTGAGAAAGAAGTAAGCTATTGCTGGGCAAGATATTTATATGATAACTTCTTATAATTTCTCTATTTATGATATTATTGACTTGGTATTGGATACCGATAGCCCTTACCATATTTTCAATTCATTGCAGGGGTTGTAGGTCAGTAGAAGATTTGAGTAAAATGAGAGGTTCTTGAATGTTGGAGATGAAAGACCAGTTCTAGTTCTAGCATTAAAAATTTTGAAACTTGTATTTGAGTCTTATACTATTATTCTTAATGATTGTTATTTTTATCCTAATTTCTTTTAAAATATCATTTTTGTAGGCCTTTTGGCCAAAGATAATTATAAAATTTTAATAAAAAAATAATTTTATAATATCATTATAAATGGTGCTACTATTTTCTTTAGGTAGTTGAACAATAGTGTGAACATGCTATCACAACCTGTTAATATAGTCTATTCAATTGGCAAGCATCCTAGATTAGATAGTGTGTCAAATATCTATTTATGGCATTGTAGGCTAGGTTACATAAGCAAGAACAGGATAAACATGTTGACTCAAGAGAGAATTCTCGAAGTCAGTGATTGTGAATTACTTTCAACCTATGAATCTTGTCTTCTTGGTAAAATGATCAAGTCATCTTTTTCTTGAAAAGGTGAGAAAGCCACTGAACTCTTAGATCTAGTGCATACTGATGTATGTGGATCAATGAGCATAGGTGCCAGAGGTGGATATTTTTACTTCTTTACTTTCATAGATGATCTATCTAGATATAGATATGTCTATCTAATGAAACCCAAGTCAGATTCATTTGAAATGTTCAAATGATTCTGAAGTGAAGTAGAAAAATAAATTGGAAAGAGTATTAAAATTCTTTAATCTGATCGAGGAGGGGAATATCTTTTTGGTGAGTTTCTCATATATCTAGAAGAGAATGAAATTCTCTTTCAATGGACTCCTCTAGGAATACCATAGCATAATGGTGTATCTGAAAGAAGGAATCAAACTTTATTAGACATGGTCCGATCCATAATGGGCTTTGCCAGCTAGCCGGTATCATTCTTGGGATATGCACTCAAATCGGCTTGCTATTTATTAAATAGGGTTCCAAGTAAATCTATAATTAAAACTCCATATGAGATATGGACAGGCCGTAGGTCAACACTTTCATATCTTAGGGTTTGGGGGTGCTCGGCTTATGTAAAATAGTTAAACACAGAAAAACTTAAACCTAGGTCTGACAAGTGCACATTCATAGAGTACCCAAAAGAGATCAAAAGATTATTTTCTACCATGTTGATGAATAAAAGGTGTTCGTCAGTCTTAAAGCAATTTTTTTGGAAAAGAAGTTCTTTGGTGAAGAAACCATTGCCTTTAAAGTTGAACTTGATGAAGTTCAATAGGTAGAAAGACTGACACCTATGGCTGAACCTGAATCAAATTTGATTAGATCAAATTTGGAGCCTAATGTACCTGCACCATTAAGGCTATTCGATAGAGTCCTGCATCAGTCGGATAGATATTATGATTTCTTGGTCAGGGATGGTGATCCCATCAAACTCAATAAGAACGATGAGGATCCGATCACCTATATAGATGCAATGCAGAGATCTGATTTCGAGAAATGGCTCGAGGCAATGAAGTCCAAGATGGAGTCCATGAAGGTCAATGATGTGTGGACATTAGTTGACCCATCCGAAGGGATTAAACCCATTAGATGTAAATTGGTCTTCAAAAGAAAGAGGAGCATAGACGGAAAGGTGGAGACCTATAAAGTTTATCTGATTGCTAAGGAATATCATTAACATTATGATATTGACTATGATGAAATATTCTTTTCTGTGGCAATGCTCAAATACATTCAAATAATGCTTGTGATAGTTGTCCATCTGGATTATGAGATCTGGCAGATGGATGTGAAGATAACTTTTCTGAATGAAGAGCTGATCGAAGAGGTGTATATGATATAACCTGAGGGATTTACATCCATATATGAGTTCAAGATGTGCAAGCTTCAGAGATCCATTTATGGATTGAAGCAAGCATCTCGAAGTTGGAACATGCATTTTGATAAGGTGATCAAAATATATGGGTTTGTTAAGAATAGAGAAGAGTCATGCATTTACAAATGGGCAAATGGTCCAATAGTAGATTTCTTGTCTTATACATGGATGACATTCTCTTAATCAGAAATGACATCCTCGCATTGCAGGAAATAAAAATTTGGTTGTCATCCTAGTTCTTCTTGAAAGACTTGGATGAAGCATCCTATATCCTAGAGATGAAGATCTATAGGAATAGATCTAAAAGGATGTTTGGAATATCCTAGCCCACGTACATAGATACTATGCTGAAGAGATTTAGCATAGAGAATTTCAAAAAGAGCTATCTTTCGATAGGCCATGGAATTTCTCTCTCTAAGAAGGATTGTTCGACAATTTCTGAAGAGAGAGCATATGAGTAAAGTTTCATATGCTTCGACTGTAGGATCTATCATGTATATCATGATATGTACGAGATCAGATGTGGCATACTCACTAGGAGTAGTGAGTAGATACCATTCTGATCTTGGATAGAACTACTGAAAAGTGATGAAAGCCATCCTTAAGTATTTAAAAAATACTAAGGACCAATGGTTGGTTTATAGTGAGTTAGATCTGAAACTTATGGGATTTACTAACTTCAACTTTCAATTTGATCATGATGACAGCAGAAGTGTGTCAGATTATATCTTTATCCTAAATGATGGAGCCATATGTTGGAAGAGTTTCAAGTAGCATATTATGGCAGACTCTATTTGTGAGGTTGAGTATATCGCAGCATCAATGCTGCGAAGAAAGCTGTGGCTGAGAAAATTCATCATCGAGCTTAGAGTAGCATCTATCCTTGATGGTCCGATCCTGCTCTATTGTGACAGCATTGATGCCATTACTCAGGTGAAGGAATCAAAGGCACACCAGCAGACGAAGCACATACGGCACTGCTTCCACCTGGTCTAGCAGATCATGGATCGAGATGACGTCGATCTTCAGAAGATCGATGGAAAGAAGAACCTGATTGTCCCTTTCACTAAAGCCATGGCGATAAAGGAGTTCGACAACCACAAGTCAAAGATAGATATTAGATACTATGCTGAGTGGCTTTAGGATAAGTGAGAGTTATTGAAAAATATGTTCCAAAGTCATTCATCAGCCTCTTGACGATTGAGCCATATTATAATTATAATTGATTTATTAATAAATAAAATAAATATTTTGATATTTTTCATCATAAAGTCTACGTCTTCTAATGAACTCCATTGTTGTGATGAAGTTCTTGAGATTATTTAGTTTCGATAAAGAGAGAATTTATCGATCAGTCCTTAAACTATCCATGATCAAATGATAGGCTATTAATAAGGACGACTGCATCTATTGAGCATAGGTTATTGTATGCCATATAGATTAATTATCCTTTTAACCAAGAAGTGTGGAGATACTAGTATGTCATACAGATAAGATGTAAGGGTACATCATCACTGAATGTGATCAACTCTAGAGTATTCTGCTGTCAAGAATTGCTCTGATGGGATATAGGTATAACTCTCTTAGACCTGAGATCATCTAAGTGGCTTGCAAGCAACTCACTGTGCTTTGGTATCGGATTAACTAAATTTTTAATTTAGTAATAGAAGACTTCTGGGCACAGTCAAGTACTTACAAAGTCGGTGTGTGATCAAGATGGGATTGACCACTCCAAGAGTTGGAGAAGAATATATCACTATATTTCAATATAGCAAAATCTTGGTCAGGATAATCCATGAGATGAATTTGATATTTTGAAATACAATGTGGATAGCCTAATCAGGGTTGATAGTTAAACTTTGAGGTGTCCTATGACCATTTTGGTCAAGGAGATGAATTATATGAAAACTATATCTACAGGTTCTAAGGATGTTGTTCTATACATTCGATCTATCCGATCATCGGGTATCATTGCTAGATGGTCATTTTGATTGTTATAAAAATTTATTTTTATACTATCAGCTTAGATTCAGACCTATGGGATTACACACGTAAGAGTTCTCGATCTAATCGGATGGTTGATCGATGATTAAGAATCATTGTAGAGTTGAACAATTAATATGATTGATGTTTAACCTAGTATAAGTATTGTAGAAGCATCGATTAGTAATTGGATTGCTAATTAGCTTAATTTAATTAAGTCAGAGGGCTGAGATTAATTTTAATTAAATATGATTTAATTAGATTTGGTTTATACTTGATTGGATCAAGTTTAATTGGTTTATTGGATGAGCCAATTATAAGGAAGAACAAGTCCTAGTTTAATTAGGACTTGTGTCAACCCAATCTCTAATTTGATTGAAAATTAAATCAGATTTAAATCTAATTTAATTAGGTTCTTAATTGAATTAAGATCTATTCTAATTGGATTAGATTAGATTTATTTTAATTTGATTTGAGAAATCATATTTGATCAAGTCAATATAGGAATCCTAGTAAGACTAGGATTCCCTCTCCTTGCACCACCTTAGTCCCAATGCCACTCTCCATGCCTCCTTTATTTTTGCGTGAATTCTCCATGTCCCAAGGGTCTTCATGCATGCCCCATATCTCCTTCTCTCTTATTTGGCAAGTTGTTGTGGAGCAAATCAAAGGAAGGTAAGTAGTTTTGATTTTGAATTCTATATGGTAGAATCCTAACAAACAAAAATTCTTCCCTTATGGCATCAATTTTATCCAGATTTTTTTCTAAGATTTTTGTGGCTTTTATGGTTGGTTTTGTGCATCCTTTGTTGGTGGTCCATGGTAGAAAAAAAGAAGGGGGCACCTAAGAGTTGGGTGCCCCAAGTCTTGCCCAATTTAGACATACCTTATCTGGGTATTTGACCTAGACAAAGACTCCTACATAACTCCCTATTTAAAGGGTCTTTGGACCTAATTTTTAATATGAATTCAGATCTAAGAGAGGGTTTTTGGGCATGAGAGAACTAGGGAGAAATTCATCTTGGGCATGGGAATTTTAAAGATACTAATCAAGGTGTCTAGGTGAGAGAACAAAGAAGAAGAGGGTTTTCTTCTGGGATTGTTTTCTTCTACCTCTTTCTCCATTATTTAGAGATTTTTGAGAGGTGTCTCAGGTTCTTAAATCACTTTCCTTCCTTCTATTTGTTGGAGAGTCCAAACTTTTAAAGAAGAAAGATCCAGATCGATAGTCGAAGAAGGATCAGCATAGTACTAGCATACTGTGTTAATTTTTGGGTATCAGACTTCTGATCAGTGTTCGTGGGCTTGTGTAGATAATCTTTAGAGGTCGGATGCATGTGCAGCTTAGAGCAACATCTTCAAGCCTGGATCAATGAGTTAGAAAGTCTAACTTATAAAGATAATAAAGATCTGATCCCCTGTTACATATCTGTATTAGATCTAGTGTAGATCTATGTTGATACGATCAACATCTTCTCGTTTAATGGTTTTTTAGTTTTTGATTTAATTACATGCTATAATCATGTAATAGGATCCTAGATCTAGGGTCTTTTCTAGTATTTTATAAATTAATTTGATTAATTCTTATCTTTCATTGCTTAGATCTGAAAAAGTTTTAAAATCTAACCCTAAAATCCTTAGTCTGGTTCCTTCAGCATAGTAGTTCATAATTTTTGAAAATGAGACCGGCACAGGAAATGGCACAAAGGTGCTAAAGTAGCATAATATAAGAAGGTGGTCTTGCTTCTATTATAATTATAGATGTATTGATAGTGGTATAAGCATAACTGTAATTCAATAAAAAAGAAACCTTTTCTATCAACTAAATCTAGTTGAGATATATCATTAGGAATATTGAAAAAATAACAGCCGCAAGCCTAAGGTATGTGAAGATAGTACAAGTTAAGCTCAATTTCATCAGTACTTTCTTCCTTAGATACTTCATGTCGAATAAAATAAGAGTAGCAGTAAAGGCGTTGAAAAGCATAATAATAGTAAAATGTAAGGCGCATCCCATCAGTATTCATTTCCATTGATACATCATTTGGGATGAAGTAAAACCAGCAGTGAGGGAAAAACCAGCTTCCATCAGAAATATTGACTTGAAAAACATCATCTGGAAGACAAGTATAATATCCATCGATATTCCAAAGCATGTGAGAATAGTTTATTGAAATGTAGATCCATCTGTTTTAACATCATTTGAGAATATAGCCAACGTAGGTGCTATAAAATTCATTCTAAAGATAAGGTGATAACCATCCAGACTTAAGAAAAAGCATATGCAATGAGGATCACAAATGTCCAGCGACATATAGGATGAGCACCATTTTCTAACATAATAAGATAAGAGTCGGGATTCTATTGATAAGGAAAAAAATGAAGTCAAGAATTTTTTACTTCCATAAGGGCCATAGGATCGGAGCCACAGGCTCGGGATGGTGGGGCAAGGCCGTAGGGCTGAGGCCATGGCTAAGGGACATACCAGCAGAAATGAAGGAGAGGGAATGGAGCTGCGGGAAGATGGTGCGGGTCGAGGCCATGGGGTCAGGCCGACGGGGTGGGTTGCGGCTGGGGCAGCGGCTCAGGGACACAGCTATGAAAATGAAGTAGGGATGTGGCCATGGGAAGCAGCACAGGTCGGGTTTGTAGGGTCAAGCCAGTGGGTTGGGGGTGGTGAGGCAGGGGCCGTGGGGTCGAACCGCTGACGTTGGGGTTGGTGGGTCAGGGTGGACTCGGGCATGAAGGACACAGGCTTGGGGTTGCAAGGTTGGGCCGGTGGCATTAGGGGTGGCAAGTCGGGGGGCTGCGAGGTCGGGTTTGGGATGTCGGGGCCGACGGGGTCGGGGCATGTTTGTTGAGTTAGGGTTGCATCGTCGGGGCTGGTAGGGGTGGGGCAGCCGTGAGCATGGACGGACGTGAGCTTGAGATCGAGGGGTTGGGCCGACACGGGGATGGGGCCAGTGGGGTCGGAGTGGCCGTGGTATGCTGGAGGGATGGGGCAAGGAGGAAGGAAAGGAGGGGTGGGGGGGTTTAGGCATCGATGAAAGAAGAAAGAATGGTGGGAACGAGAGAGGATGAGTGTGGGCAAGTAAAATTTTTTTTCCCTCATGGTAGTTTTGAGGTTGCAGACTATTAGTGATGGCAAACTTGGCATCGCTAATGCCATCGATAAAAGCATTAGTGATGAAACTCCATCGCTAAAAATAAAAATCTATTGCTTATATTTTTATCAAAGAAATTTTTTTTCATAATTTTTATTAGTGACGGTAAACTTATCATCGCTAATGCCATCGATAAAAAATCCATCATTAATATTTTTTTAATTTTTTTTCTAAATATGATATAATTTTAAAATTTAAAGTCCATCTTCATCGTTCATTATCTAAATAATTATTATTAGAATATCATCATAAAAGATCGTCTTGATTTGATAGCCCTAGCTATGTCGATCAATAAAATTTGATTTTGATGGCTATGAATGACCACTTAATGATTTAATAGATAAAGACCATCGATGGATTTGAAAACTTGTAACAATACTTACGGTGATATTTTTGGTATATGATCAAAATTTTAGTTCAATTGGATATCACTGTCATGGTCAATTTAGTATAGGATGATTTTGGCTGTTAAATAAAAAATAAGTGATCAAAAGGCCAAACAACATCCGATTAAGATGATTTTTTAGATAAATGATCTTTGATACTATTTTAATCATTGGTATGATGGTAATTTTAAAATTTAAACGGCATGTATATGAACCATCCATGTTAAGTAGATCTTACAAAAGTATAAGTATAATTACTTAAGGACTTCAAGAATAAGTATCAAGAGTTATATAGTTTTGGATCATTCATATAAGCATGATTTGAATTTTATGATCACCATCATATAAATGATCAAAGTAGTAGTAAAGATCATTTATCTAAAAAATTGTTAATCGGATGCCATTTGGCCTTTTGATCACGCATTTTTTATTTAACAGTCCAAATCATTCCATACTTAATTGATCATGATGAGAATATTCGATTGAAGTAAAATTTTGATACTGTGCTACAAATATCACTAAAATCATCGTTACATGTTTTCGAATCCATCAATCACCTCTATCTATCAGATCATAAAGCAATCGTTCATGATCGTCGAAATCAAATTTTATTAATTGACATAGCTAGGCCTATCGGATCAAGATAATTTTTTGTGATGATACTCTAATGATAATTATTTAGATAATAAATGATAACAATAGAATTTAAATTTTAAAATTATATCACATTTAAAAAAAATAAAAAAAATAAAAATTAGCAACAAATTTTTAACCATTAGCGACGAAAAAGCCATCGCTAAAAAATTTAATTTTTTTTAAAAATTTTGATTATCATTATAATTAAATTAATTAATTACCGATGGCTATTAGTGATGGCTCAATTTGCCATCACTAATAATTTAAAAAAAATATTTAAATAATTTTAAAAAATATTTTTAAAATTATTAATATTAGCAATGACTTTTTTGTTATTAATAACATAATTTTGTCACTAATAATTCTTCAATCAAATTTTAAAAAAATAAAATTATTTTTTATTAGCGATGAAAAAACACCATCATAAATAATTATCTACCATCGCTAATAATAATAAAATATAATTAAAAAAAAGTTATTTAGTATTAGTAATGGCTAACTGCCAACGCTAATATTGTCGCTAATATCGAAGTTATCGCCACTATCATTGCTAATAAATATTAGCGATGGCTAAATTTTCATGGTTAAAGCTGCCGGTAAAAAGGATTATTAGCGATGGTAATTTTGCCATCGCTAATTCCATCACTAATATCCATTACTAGTAATGGCAAAAATGCCATCGTTAATGTCCATCGCTAATACTCTATTTTTTTATAGTATGTGATTACTACATATATCTGTGAAAACATAATGTGATTATCTCACAATCAAAATAAAATCATATTTTATTTTTTATCAAATTCTTTTCCCAAAAGGTGACTTTGGTTTAAGGGTCTCATTTTTTATTATCCTAGGATAATCTTACAACAAAACATCCATTTATGCCAGGAGAACCTTATGTTAGGATGATATTGAAGGAAAATCCTGATTTCCTAGTACAGATTCGTCCAGATCTGATTAGATCAAGAGATATATTTCAAAAATTTTCTCTTGATCTTAATCAGATCTTGATATGTTTTAGATCTGATTCTTATTATTTTAATAAATAAAATAAAATAAGATAAATTAAATCAAATTCAATTTACCTGGTTTGGGTAATCCTATTACCCTGTAGATGATCCTGATTGCAGCGGAAGGTTCTGGATCTTAGCCACGCAAGCGCCTGGCCTCTACCGGTATCCACTCGGGTTGGATCTAGAGATCCTCTTCTTCTCTATCACACCTCCAAAAATCAGATCTGGATCTGATCTGGAGGATCTTCAAAACTCTTTTGAAGATCTGCAGTCGTCCTTTTGCAGCAGCGCAGCCTTCTTGCTTTTGATCGCCTTTCCTTGATCTGAATCGCACCAAACTAAGTCCAAAACACTTTTGGACGTGGAGAGCAAGGGGAGAAGAGACTATGGCGTGGAGAAGGAGGGGAGAGGCAGCCTTGGGGCGTGGGAAATCTCATTCACTTAGGATTAGGGTTGGGCGCAGGGTCTTATTTATAGACCTCTTGTGATCCAACTCCTCTTCCTCTCAACCAATCACAACCCTTTGTGAAATCAGATCTAAATCTGATTGGTTGGAATAGAGACCCCTGGATTCCTCCTTAGAGGGCGCCTAAGACCAGTCAAACTGGATTCTTAGTAGAACTCTGATTGGAATCCAAAAGGGAAGTGGAGTCCTTGTCCAACAAGGACTCCTAGGCGCCTCCTACTTGGGCTCACGCCACCCTTGGCGTGCGCCCTTCTCCTTGCCAGGTTCTGGCAGGGGGACAAGCCCCCACCAGCTCTCCAATAGGTGCATGACATGTGGTCAAAAGTCAAAGGTGAATGGTCAACGTTTGACCAGTCAAAGGTAGACTTTTGACCAAAGTCAAAGAACAAGAAATGGCAGGTGACCAAAAATGGCAGGTAATGTCTTACAAATAAGACAACCTATTCTGACTTGGACAACCTCCAGTCAGACCATATGAAGGCCTCTGATTGAGCACAAACTCCTTTGGCTCAGTCAGGACAACTTATTTATGATAGTAAAAGAAGAACGTTAGGTTCAATCGAGTGCTAGCACGATTTCCTTGAACCTAATTGAATCTCATTCAGATCAATTGAACTAGATCAGTTCAATTGATGATCACCAGATTCAAACCCTTGTTTGTGTGACCCAGTTAGGTTCAGTTCTGTATGGTAATGGGATATGTCATGATCTCTATCATAGACATCATCGAAACTCCTTTCGATGGATCAGAACTCTTCTGATTCGAACAGCTAGAATGATCGATCATCTAAATCATTCTAATTGCTCCCAAAATCCACCAGTGACACCTAGCAGTATATGGTGGCAACCCATCAGAGCTGAATGCGAACCTCTTGGTGCAGCTACCTGTGTGATTAAGTTCTTCTATCTTGAGCCCCGATCAGATTAGGGTTAAGGTGAACTCGTCAAACCCTAGTCTCTGTCATATGATGTAATCATTCGATTCGAGTCCAATGTGAAAATCTAAATAGAAACTCTTTCTATTATTTCACTCTACCATGGCCATGGATTTCTGGACTTGATTCTCATGATCATCATAGGGCTACTCTACCACCGAGGTAGATAGATCCCATCTTGATGCAATCCAGTTCCTACAATGAACATGCTATAGCCAACATACACCTCAGGGTTCCATATGGCTAGGAGACCGAGTAATGGTGTAGTCAAACTATAACACCCTCAAGGTGAACTGCCGATGCATCTCAGGTCAAAGAACCAGACACACTACTGCAGCATCGAGTCAGTCATTGACGAGAAGGTAGACTTCCTAATGACTACTCGAGGTGGTCACGCTCAGTGCCCTCGTTCTCTAACGAGTACCTGTACTCTCGCTCCGGTGTCTCCACACCGTAGACTCAAGACTCATCTACTAAAGAGAAGCGATCGTACACCAACCTTCCGGATCAATCACCATCCTCGTGATGATCCTATGGTCGGGAGCTATTTATGAGTTAATAATGATTATTCATGTCTTAAATTTTCAACTCTTGAAAATATGAATTATCATTACCATTAACTCAAAAGGATGTATCACAGACACTAAATACACATGTGTGATAGAAAATAACCCATTTCATTAATTATAGTCAAAATTACAATTTTGCCCTAGAAGTGTATTACAAGTGTCAGCCAATTCTGGCTTCTAGGGCACATATATCTAACAATCTCCCACTTGTCCTAAAGCCAATTGGCTACAAGTCTAAGTCCCATCTTCTCAAGGTGGGCTTCGATCTTCTGCTGGCCCAATGGCTTTGTAAGTGGGTCTGCCACATTATCTGTGGAGTTGACTCTCTTGACCTCAACGTAACCTTTCTCAAGGTAATCGCGGATGAGATGATATCGCTGTTTGCTTAGGAACTCTTCCAGCACAAACAGTCTACCAGATGTCGACTTTCGATCATCTATATCGGACATGAAGTCCGAGTCTGTGTATCCCTGGACCAGGAGTTCTCCGTTACCAAAGACCAACATCATATCCTTAGTTCTTCTCAAGTACTTAAGGATACATTTCACAGAAGTCCAGTGTTCTTCACCTGGATTTGACTGATATCTGCTTGTGACACTCACAGCATGGGCTATATCAGGTCGTGTACATAGCATGGCATACATGAGGCTCCCTATTGCAGAAGCATAAGGGATCTTGCTCATGCGTTCTATTTCCTCAGGTGTGCTGGGGCACATCTTCTTGGAAAGATGAATACCATGTCTGAAGGGTATTAATCCCCTCTTAGAGTTTTCCATACTAAACCTCTTTAGTACTTCCTCTATGTACATTTTCTGTGAAAGTCCTAGCATCCTATTCGGTCTATCCCTATAGACCTTAATTCCTAGAATAAAGGATGCTTCACCTAGGTCTTTCATGGAGAATTCCTTGGACAACCACATCTTGACTGATGTCAACATGGGAATATCATTCCCAATAAGGAGGATGTCATCCACGTACAATACGAGGAAGACAACAGCGCTCCCACTGACCCTTTTGAAAACACATGGTTCCTCTTCATTTTTGATGAAACCAAACTTTTTGATCACATCATTGAAACGAGTGTTCCAGCTCCGAGATGCTTGCTTAAGTCCATATATGGACCTTTGCAGCTTGCAAACCTTGTGATCAGTATCACTGGATGTGAAACCTAGCGGCTGTTCCATATAGATATCTTCCTCAAGATATCCATTTAGGAATGCCGTTTTCACGTCCATTTGCCATATTTCATAATCGAAATAGGCTGCAACAGCAAGCAATGTGCGGATGGATTTTAGCATAGCTACCGGGGAAAAGGTATCCTGATAGTCAATGCCTTCGCGTTGACTATAACCTTTTGCCACCAGTCTAGCCTTGAATGTCTCCACATTCCCATCTGCACCAATCTTTCTCTTGAAGATCCATTTACACCCAATAGGTACTATACCTTCTGGTGGATCTACCAAGGTCCAGACTTGGTTTGAGTGCATCGAGTCAATTTCTGACTTCATTGCCTCAAGCCATTTCTCGGAGTCGATATCTGATATCGCCTCGTTGTAGGTTTTGGGATCATCACCATGAGCACCATTACCTATGAGGAACATTTCCTCTATATCCTCTGAAATAATACCTAAGTATCTTTCAGGGGACGGGAAACTCTTTCCGATCTACGAGGTGGAGGAGGTAGTGTTCTTATTGGCTCAACCTGATTTGGTTCCACTTGGTCCTTAGCTCTTTCTGCTTGTGAGACTTTCTCATCAAGCTTAATCTGCTTTCCAATGCCACTATCTTGAATAAACTATTTTTCAAGAAATATGGCATGTCGACTCACAATCACATTGTGGTCTTCTGGAATGTAGAAATAGTATCCTAATGACTCTTTAGGATATCCTATGAATCGAGCTCTAAAGGACCTAAACTCTAACTTGTCCACTTGTTGTCTTTTGACATAAGCCGGACAACCCCAAATTCTGAGATGACTCAGACTTGGTTTCTTACCGTGCCATATCTCATACGGTGTGGTAGGAACGGTTTTAGAGGGAACCCTATTCAGTAAATAGATTGAAGTTAATAATGAATGTCCCCAAAGAAAATCAGGGAGGTCTGTGAAGCTCATCATGGATCGAACCATATCCAATAGAGTCCGATTTCTCCGTTCTGAAACCCCGTTGAGTTGAGGTGTTCCTGGTGGAGTCCATTGAGAGACTATGCCATTTTCCTTAAGATAGTCTAGGAATTCCCGGCTAAGGTATTCACCTCCTCGATCTGATCGAAGAACCTTAATGGGTTTTCCAGTTTGTTTTTCTACTTCATGTCTGAATTCTTTGAACTTTTCAAAAGGCTTCAGACTTGTGTCTCATAAGATACACATACCCATACCTAGACAGATCATCGGTAAAGGTAATGAAGTAGATAAAATTGCCTCTAGCCGGCACATCGAATGGGCCGCACACATCAGTATGTACTAGGGCAAGGAGATCTGTGGCCCTCTCCCCATGTCCAACAAAAGGGAGTTTAGTCATTTTGCCTTGAAGACAAGATTCACAAGTTGGATATGACTCAAAAGTCAATGGACTCAATAGCCCATTTTTCTCCAATTTGTTAATCCTATCTTCTGCTATATGACCTAATCTCAGGTGCCATAGATATCTGTCGTTTGGACTATCCCTAGGTCGTTTGGCATTCACGTTTTTGCTCGATAGTTAAAACAGGTACATCAATATGCAACTGATAAAGACCATTAACAAGGAAACCATTTGCAATTTTATTTCTTTCATAAAGAATGTTACAATGGTCCTTAAAGAAGGTGATCACATAACCTTCTTGTGCTAAGCATGAAACAGAAATCAAATTCCTGCTAGCTGCAGGCACATAATAACAGTCTTTTAAAACTAAGTCTAAACCAGATGGTAATCGCAGAGGGTATGTTCCCACGGCTACTGCAGCAACTCTTGCTCCATTACCGATGCGTAGGATCATGTCTCCATCCCTCAGCCTCCTGCTATCCTCAAGACCCTGCATAGAAGTGCACAGATGAGCACTAGAACCAGAGTCAAGCACCCAACTGGATGCAGAAGAAACCGTAAGGTTAGACTCAATAACGAGCATACCTCCAGAAGGACCTTCCTTCTTGTTCTTTTAGGGTGGCCAGGTAAGTAGGGCAGTTCCGCTTCCAATGGCCGTCGCTGTTGCAATGGAAAACACTTTCCTTTGCCATCGACCTTCTTCTTCGGATTCTGCCTTCTTCTTCTTTGATCCTTCCTACCTTTTGCTTTTTCACAGACTTCTTTTTCTTTCCATAAGACTTTCTTTTGGAAGAAGTCCGTTCCATAGCAAGAACTGAGCCTTTAGAACCTTTCATAGAAAGCTCAGCGGTAACCAGCATATTCATCAACTCGGCCAAGGAATTTTGAAGTTTATGCATGTGGTAATTCATGATGAATTGCCCATATGCATCAGTCAAGGATTGCAGAATAATATCGTTCTGCAAATCCAAGTCCAACTTCACACCGAGCTTCTCAAGCTCTTCCATGTCCTTGATCATTGTCAGACAGTGATCTTGGACTGACTGCCCATCACGCATCTTAGCCTTAAAAAGTCATTTTGTGACTTGATATTTGGCTGCGCGACTCTGTTCACCAAACATCTCCTGCAGGTGAGCCAACATTTGGCGAGCAGTCCCGATATCTTCATGTTGGCGCTGGAGCTCATCAGACATCGAGCCCAACATGTAGTATCTGGCCTTATTGTCTTCGTCAATCCATTTTTCCAGAGATGCTCTCTGTTCAGTGGATGGACGAGCTGGTAAGGTGGGAGGGTCCTGGTCCAAAACATGTGTTAACTTCTCTGAACCCAAAACAATTTTGTAGTTCCTGAGCCAATCTTTATAATTGGGTCCAGTCAGTCTATGTGTGTCTAGGATACGTGCCAGTGGGTTGGACGCAGACATTTTCCTATAGAGAGTCAAAGATTCTAGTTAGATACTGTAATTTTGACTTGACCAATTTGTTTAGGGATTTTATTTTTAAACAAATTAGCTCCCACTATTTTCTCGGATCCCTACACTCCCTCTGTAGAGATGCGAAAATCTCCGCGATTGATGATTTCTAGTGGGTGGTGCGGTCTCACCAACTGACTCATCACCTCACCTAACAGTTATTGGTGATGGGTTAGCCAATGAGTGAACAACTCTTGTTCAATGATTCTCTAATCATGGTGCACCCAAACTTGGTCTCTAATTCATGAATCTCACCGTATCCAGAATATTGATCCACTCCTTAGTTAAGTCAGACCCACCATTTGCATAGACTGGGTTCCTAATTGGGTCTCTCACCGTATCCGAATATTGAGCCCAACTCATCCTCCAGCCCATAGCATCCAATGCCTAATAGACATGGTTGCGTCTTTCCGGTGCAACTGAGCCACTGTATCCAGCCGAGAACAATCAACCCCGGGAAGGGCCCGCACGTCTACAATGGTGGAAGACCTCAGACTTAATCTTTTCTTAGGGAGAATTGATTCAGGTCTCATTAAACTAGACTTGGCTTAGTCATAACAATTATGACTAACCTAGTGGCATGGGTCAGCTCGGATTATTGACCACCTCAGATCAGAACTGTGTCAACAGATATGGCCAGGTAAGTGAGATCGGTGGAAGGAATATGCCGTTAACTCGCACAAGAACGCATTCAGGTCGAGTAGCTTCCAATTAAAAACCAGTCGGTCGTCTGTGCCAAACTTACCTTAGACACCAAATTGTTGAGTCAGAACCAATTGGGTTAGCCTACAATCCAGACTCTAACCTCTGAGCCTAATTAGGTCTTGCTTGATCGTGACTCGATCTTGACCCAGACTTAATCCTATTAGGCTGGTCAATTTAAGCATTGTTGATCCCATCTAACCAACTCTTGATTCGGTTTGATCAACCGCTTAGACCTAATTGAGCTACCCAAAGCCCG